>JAOXJK010000003.1:21047940-21088423 GCA_025774025.1 Xenus cinereus
CCCTGCCCAGGGCAGGGGGGTTGGAACTCGATGATCTTTAAGGTCCCTTCCAACTCAAACCATTCTATGATTCTATGGCATCAGGGGATCAATGCTCTGCTGTATTACAGAACATTGAGCACTGCCAGAACACAACCTCAGAAGTCAGTCTGTAAGCTGTTACAAGTGCCTTACAGATCTGATCCTCCTCATAAGTATGAGCTAACTGAGAATTTATTCAATGAAGAATTTTTATAGCGCATAAACATTAGACAGAACTGTTTGGATATTGGCCAGTTGAAGCAGAGCAGGCTTGGCTTCCGAGAAATGGGAGAGGAGGTGCAGCATTATCAAGTATCAAACACACTCTGCACAGCCAAGCACTAGGTAGAGGATGCTCACTCTGCCAGCTCTCAACACTTGAAAGCTTTCAATGATAAATACAGCTGAAAATTAATGTTGTTTTCTGGTAAAAGTCAGGAATAAAATGCCAGAAGATTCAAATAGAGTAAGGAAGTAAGAGCCCAGTGTTTACTTTCAAAGTGTTTTTTGACCTCCTGGAGAACTAGACTGGATTTTTTTTTTTTTTTAAATTTATTTTTATGTGTCTGTTTCTGGTATTTTGTGCATACAAAGGCTTAGACAGTCATTCCAAACAGTTTTGGAGAACCTGTCAAATTTTACTTTCTGGAGGTTTTTGAAAAAACAATGGTTGTAGAATGATCATCATAGATCTTTCGCATCTCTTTCTCCGTGGCAATCAAGCATATTACACTTTAAAGATCCATAAATTACAGATTTCTCACATGTACTTATTGTCACCTAGTCCCCCAGTTTATAATCTCTATTGCCTCTTTCTTTTTTTTTTTGACTCTTAAATTATCTCCATTCTCACTGAGATAATTTCCATTCATCAGTGACCACAGTCACAATCTGAAGCGATCTGCTACAGAAGAGCAAGAAAAAGAAGGAAAAAAAGTAGAAGAGAAAAAAAGGCCCATCTTTATCCCCATTAGATTATTTGACAAGAGTAAATGCAGCAAAATTCCTCATTTGCAACCATTTTTGCAGTAGGTCAGCATGGCTCAGAACCACAACTTGGAATTTCTGAAACACCACTTCCAAGCTCTGCGTTGCAGCACCTCTCCCAACTCACATTTCTGCCGTAACGCAAAGTTTATAACTATACAGTCAGAGTTTGTATAAGGTTAAAAGTGAAGAAAGGAGTCTTGCAAAAGTAAAGCTTTCAATGCATTTACACCGCAGCATAAATCCTAAACCCCTTCCAGTGTTTACTTCAAGGAAGAAAGGAATTCTGTCCTTGACTAAGACAAGATAAGCTTTAAATTAATTAGACTATAACGATTTTAAGGCAGAAACTAAGCAACACCAGCTCCTTGATTTGTGTTCTGCTGTGCGTACACCAACACATTGTGACTGCTAGGACCGCGACTTCCACAGTACATATCCATACAACCAGAGTGTGACTTCTAAGGCAGGACACCTATCAGCATTCCAGCTTTGGAAATAAACCAAATAGTTCTAGTTAGCAGTTAATAGGTGCTTACTTAGAGCATCGTTAAAGAGGTTGTCTCTTTAGAAAAATGGTCTGTTAAAGTAACTATGAACTATCTAAATCTAGTTATGTGGCCTCTTAACTCTCACCTCTTCCTTCATCTCCAGTCTGCTCAAGTTTATCATCCAAATGAACACTGGTCCAGGCAGACTAATGGGCCATTTCATTCTGTCTCCACTGCAATCCACTTTTTCTTTTCACACTGACCATTTTCAAACAAATAAAACAAAATGGGTTCCCAAGCAGCTACTGACTTGGCACAAAGCCTAATAAAAATCCAAAGCACATCCTGGCTCACGGCAGAGAAGGACTACAAAGAATGAGATTTTTCTAAGGTTCTGACGAGCTTTTTCTACACCACAGTAGGTCCAAAACCCAAATGAAATGAGGCATTTACACAAAATGTAATAAAGCTGCGGAACTCCTCCCTGGAAAAAAAAAAAGAAAATCAAACAAAACCATAACAACGATTTTGTGGAAGAAGTTTTTCAAAAGAGGAGACCTCTGTATCTTGTTTACCTAATTCTTACATTCTTCCCTAGTCATCTGCCACTGGCCCCTGAAGATACAGTATTAAGTTAAATAATCCCTTTGTCTCACCCAATGAAATATGTTCTAAGTTCTAGTCATAAATTATACACCCAAAATCAAAGCATAAATAGTTCTATTAACCTATACTTGTTTCACTCCAAAAAATTAATATTTTCTGACAAGCAACACTTGTAATCTTGCACGACATAAAAGAGTGTTTTAGGATTTAATGCACCTGTGTGACTTGAAGCATAAATATTCATTGTAGCAAAATTCATATAAACTAATGACTGAATTGCTTGTTATAGCAAGAATTGGGTATGGAAAATTGGGCACTGAGATTTGTGCTTTCAGTATTGCTAAGCTCATGGAGACCTGTCCACAACCAACACTTAAGTAAAGCAAGTGAGGTCAATGTGTAACAAATATATTACTCTCTCACACACAGGGCTAAATGTGTAATTGTGTTTAAGAAAACATTACTACTTTTCCTATGCTCGTCAGTTGAGGAAAAGCTGTGAAATACACACTGATCTAGTTATTATTTAATTTCCAATTCCCATAGTTGGCTGAATCTGTACCTGGATTACAAAGCACAACATACAGAGCTGTTTGCAGTTGAACAGAGCAGCCAGAGGTGCTTCAACTGTCTCTTCTCCATCTTTGTTCTAACACTAAGAAAACACCTCACCAATGTCATCTTCGCAATTACAGTTAATGTTGCTGGTATGTAGTTGTATCATAGGCAATATAATTTACAAACTTTTTCTTCTTTTTTACAGCTTGGCAATTTTAAAATACATATTTGACTAAAAAAAAAAAAGAAATTACTCAGATTTGGAGTCTAACATTCATTTAAAAGAAGGTGCCTCCTCAATGAGCTTGGATACAGTGGAAATTATTTAATTCTCATAGGCATGAAATGATTTACTTATGTTTTCTACGGCATCTAACCCACTGAGCCCAGGAGGTTTCTAAGCACTATTGGAATAATAATAATAAGTAGTTAGAGCAATGAAATTTGGTTCAGTTTAATACAATATTTTCCTCCTCCTCCTCAGATTCCAGAAAGCCATATACCCAAAGGAAGAAGTGAACCTCCTCTGCCAATAGAAGAGGGTTCGGTTTCCTGTTTTATTATTTCCTCAGATATGGTTAGGTTTTTTGGTCAAACATTGCCATCCAGTGGCAGGAAGAACAGTGGTGTAAACAGCAACTAACAAATCCTCTCCATTTTTCCAGTACCATCTGGCCTCAAAATTACACAAGCAAATTAACAACTTAATTTTGTTTCATGCTAGCCCATACGCTTCTAATTTCACATGAGACAGCTAAAGATTATGCAGGCATAAAAGCTCCTAGCTAGAAGCACCTTATCAGAGCAAATGTTGAGAGTTGACAGGCATTTCTTACATTTCCCTTGTCGTTTAAACTCATCTGGTACTTTCCTGGTACTAGTCCAACACTTAAGGTAGCTCAGAGTCTGTTTCAGCTTCCACTCGAGGCTGGAAATACAAAATGAACACTTGACCACTGGAAACAGACTGAGAAATCCTCCTCAGCTCTTCACACGTCCTCCTAGAAAAGTCTCAACTCAATGGCTTGGAAAGCACAACCTTTGAAATTTCAGCTGCTCTGAAACATTTACAGTTCTATTCAATTCTGGATGCTCTGCCAAGTACATTGGCCCTTTTCTTCCCCCTGGGACTTGTCTTTTCCTAATGTTTGTGCCCTGAGAAAACAAGGGACTACAGGAAACAGCTTGCTCAGCCCTTGAGGATGCATGATGATCAGCTGTGGTCATAGAGGCCTTACTGTAGGTGCTTTTAGCACCATTAAAGCCACAGGATGTGCTGGACTTTACCCACCTTCCCCACCCTTTAACCTGTAGCATTAGATTCCTTTCTTCTTCTGGCTCAGATTCTACAGTTCAACTACTTCTCATCCCAACTTATAGTTTACCCATTTTCCAACTGTGGTTGTAATAACAAGCCTAGTTCAGCCTTTTCCCCTACAGGAAACCTTCCCTTGGAACATCTAACCAGCCACTGATTAGAGGGACTCAACACAGCTTCCTTTAAAAAAAAAGGAAAAGAAAAAAAAGCTATGCAACATTATACATCCTCCGAAACATAGAGTCACGTCTTGTCAGCACGTTTTCAGACGAGACTGTTAATTAGGAACTGAAAAAAAATATTCCATGAGCTTTAAAACTCCCAGAAGTTCTGCAAGAGTTGCTAACCTTCTACCAGAATCCTCTGATTATTCTCATCATCATTGTTAAGGAAAGATCACAGGGACAGAAAAATTTGCATGTAATCTCTCACAACAGGGCTCCCAATCACAGCACCACACTCAGAAACATTCTCAGAAACAGCCAAGCTAGAAGCTGTTATAAACATCAAATCCCTCATTCTGGTTTGTTTGTTTGGTTTTTTTAAAGATCTTTTGGAGTAGTGAGATCCAATGTTTCAGTCCAATAATTTAAGCTTCACGATTTCCTCATCTTTCCTAGCATACACCTCTTGTTTAACAATCTGAATGTAGTTCAGAATCCTTAAAATTATTCGTTACAGATTCATTTAAATTATTCATTATTTTTATTATATGAAAATAGTGCTGATTAGCTGCAGAGGGCAGGCTTATTTATTAAGTAGGATAAGATTAAATTCTTTCCGTATCACAATATATTTACTGGGGCGTTTTACTGCCAAAATAAATAGTGGTTGGTTTTCCTTCGGAGAAAACTATTTTAAAAATAGCTGAGAGAAAGGATAGTAAGTGTTCAGTTTAAGCAGGAAGGTTTTGGGGTTTTTGTTTTCATTTTTTATGAAACCTTTGTATACATTGCACATCCTCGTCATGCACGATTTTTACTTGGTTGTTATTTTAGTTCACAAAAAAGGAGTTATCATAAATTGAACTGGAATTCCATGTGTAGCACATATTCGCACGTATTATTAGGAGTCTTCAGCTGTAGCACGGAACCCTTGTTTGACAGCAATTTATCTAAGTGTATGCAGAAAGATAACCTCCAAATAACGACATTAACACAGTGAAAAGTGGGTTTACACATTAAAATGAAAACTAGCTCCTTAGAACAATGCTGGCAGAGGTAGATGCTGTCCTAGTAAAGCTCACACAAGTTGCAGCACCTCAAGTGAGATGATTTTACACAGACACAAAAAAGACAGAAGTATAACATTTCTCTTGGAGAAGGCAGAGGGAGGGAAGAAAGGGAAACAGATGAACATGTATTTTACTGAGAGCTTCTAAAAAGCTTCCTTTCTTTCACAATACCCTGTGTATAGAGCACAACCACTTAACACGTGTGGCAGCCCAGGAGAGTCACCTACTTTCCCCAAAATCTCTAGATCTCCAGAAGTTTCACAGAGTTAGGCAGTTCCTCCAATGCTGAAGAGTGTCCTGCACAGATTGCAGGGTGGGTCAAGCTTTGGAACAAGCTACAAATAAGATTTGGAAGACTGTAGAGTAGGTTCAGTCAAGCAGATGAGGTGACTTAAGAGATGATGTAAAATCACAGAGTCAATGGCACATTTCATTTGGTTTTTTCACAGTTTCAGATCCACTAAATACACGCTGCTATAGGCAACTTAAAAATACTTTTTCTAGAAGGTTGGGTGGGGTATTTTGTCAAGGGTTTTTTGTTGGTTTGCTTTGGTTTTGGTGTGGGTTTTTTGCCAGCAGAGGATGCTATTTCCTTTTAGTACAGAAAACACAGGCAACAGTTGCATAAACACTAAAATACAGAGAATCCAGTATCGTGGAAATTGCTTGTTCTAATGAAATCAGTAACACTTGGAAGTTAAGGAAACAAATAAGTAGTTTATGCTAAATCCTACAGTCCTCATTCATCCTCAAGTGTTTTACAGCAAAAGCTCATAATTTCTGTTTATTTCATTCAGGTAAAAAAAAATGGAAAGTTACAATTTGTTGAACCTCATTCAACAAATGTATTTCCGTAATATTTAAAGGAAGGCTTTTCTACAATACTTATTGCTGAGATTTTTCTGAGCCTCAGGAGAGTAAGAGATTTATTTTCTCAGCTCCTCAGCAAGGCAAGAATGCTTACTCATCTTTGCAGATGGGGAAGGTCACACAAACCTAATTTAGCTGGGAAGGATGTTCAGATCTCCAGAGTTTCCTCACTCAGTGCTAACAACAAGGTTACTACTTGTCCTCTGTTGTAGGTTTAAGGATCTAAACCACGAGGTTTGTTTATAGAGCAGAAAAACCCATCTTCCCACATTTAACTTCCTTCCTTTTAATGACAGAATACAGATAGCCTTCAGAGAGAGGAATTCCTAACAGGCTTTCAGTGCTTTAATACAGTCTTCATGTAAAAAACCATGAATGTTAACAAGGGAAAGGACCCTTTAGCTTCCCTATACAAGGACATCAAAGCTAGGTTGGAATCTGCATGACTATACTTTTAAGAGAACTTCTTTTCATTAGCAAAGCCCTCAAGGACTCGATGAACTTGACTTTATTTACCCTTTTCAGCTCTTGAAAAATTCATACAGCAAAGGACTTTTAGTCTACAGGGTAAAGCCAGTGAGAGTGATAGTTGCCAGAATAAGACCTTTCAACTAGTTTTTCTTGCTTTCTTTCTAGGATTCAGCTGGCTTCTCTGTTCCCACCAGACCTTTTACCCTGTGCATACTGGCAGCAGATCGTCTGCAGCAGTGGAGGAAACCAACAGCAAAATAATCATATCCTCCAGCTCACAAAATTAGCATCCCACAAGGAACACCTCTTACTGCTTCTACTGCAGAGGACACATCTGGCTGTGTTCTGCCAACTGCTCCTGCTTCTCATTAGCCCAGACAGCCACTGACTCCACTCTTACTTCCTCTTGAAACATTTACATCAACTATTCACCTGCTCATTAGGAATATGAATTGCTTTGAAAGGAAGAAAGCTGGGTTTATCTGTGAGTTTTATAGCAAAAAACACTACCTACTAAAAATGAAAGTCGTACTGGCTCAAGTCTACAGCAACTAGTGTTCAGTGAAGAAAAGTGGAGTATTCCTTTTCACGAGAGTGGCACACGGGAGGTAAGCCCACTGGCCGGTGCAGAGAGGGACAGTGATTCAGGACACAGAACGGCAGGGAAGAAAACGCTCCCATTGGAATCATCATCAGTTTTCACAGACTGCTTTCCTGGTCTTAGAAATGATTCCAGATGGGAAAAAAACGAAATACACTTCAGAAAATTGTCAATGCTTAGAAAATAAAACCTTAAGAAAAGCCAAGCATCAAGAACAATTCTTATGACCTTATACTTAGAGGAAAGGGAGTATCAACCACCATACTGAGCACACATAAAAGGTAGAATGTGCTTGCAAAACCTGAACAGGAGGGCATTTAAAACTGGGGGAGAACGGAGTTGAGACAGGATGGGGGACAGGGAGGAAGAGATACCCAGGACCTAGATCACAAACTATGTCCATAAGATACAACTATTTTGCAGGCATCAGATGAGCAGTTCAAAATACTTAGACTGAGCAGCTGCAAATTATCAATACCGTATTCATTATGCATGGTCTGTGGGCAGACTATCCTATAAACCAGCCATAATTGAGATTTTCAATATTAGAATAACAATGTAATTGTTACTTCCCAGTTCAAGAAGGGCACTGTTGCCTGCATAACAACCACCCACCCACTTGGGAATGGCGAGTTGTTTAACTTTCATGACTATCAGACAAAAACAATCACAGCACACTGGTGGAAGTAGTTAATTCACTGGAGCACAGGGCTGCTTGCTCAGAGAGATCTCGACAGCCGAGAGAATGAGCTGATGAAAACCTTATGAAGTCAAGAAACATAAATGCAGAGTCTTGCACCTGGAATGAAACAGCATCACACAATAGCACACACCAGAGCCCACCTGCCAAGAAAGCAGCTTAGCAGAAAAGGACCTGGGGCCCATCAAATGACATGCTGAACATAAGGCAGTACCATGTCTTTGAGGCAAAAAATGGCTTACCACATACAGGCTAGTATTAGCAAGAGCATAGCAGGCAGAACAAGCAAAGAGATTATCACCCTCTACTCAGTATCTGTCTGAGTACCAGAATTTACTGGAGTACTGTGTCCAGCTTGGGCTTCCTGTTACACAAGTCACATTGAAAACCCACAATGAGTCCATCATAGAGCCTCTACGCATAAGATGCCTAAGATGATTAAGGCCTTAAGATGATTAGGGGAATGAAGAATACTCAAGACATAAAGCTCCATATGCTGGATTTGCTTAGCCTAAAGATGAGAAGGTTAACAAAAGATCCAATTACTATTGTCAACTATCTAACAAGGTGTTAAAGAGAGGACGGAGCCAGACCCTTCTCAGAGGTGCTCTACGAAAGGGTAAGAAGTAACAAACGCACAATGCAGCAAAGGAAATGTCAATTACACATAAGGAAAACATATTCTTCATAATGGGAGCGTTCAAACACTGGAACAAGCTGCCAGAGATAGTGGAATTTTGCCATTAAAGATATTGGGGACAAACCTTTTATGAGGGCCTGGTGTGATAGGACAAGGGGTAATGGCTTTAAACTAAAAGAACGTAAATTTAGGCTAGATATAAGGAAGAAATTTTTACAATGAAGGTGGTGAAACACTGGCCCAGGTCGCCCAGAGAGGTGGTAGATGCCCCATCCCTGGAAACATTCAAGACCAGGTTGGACAGGGCTCTGAGTAATCTGGTCTAGTTGAAGATGTCCCTGCTTATTGCAGGGGGGTTTGACTAGATGGCCTTTAAAGGTCCCTACCATTCTATGATTCTATGATATTCAAAACTTAACTGGACAAGAATCTGATCCAACTTAGATCCAAATTTTATACGGCCCCTGTTTTGAGTAAGGGATTGGACCAAATGACCAGTCAAGATTCCTTCCAACCTTAATTATTATATGAGTCTACAACATTTATCTTTCACATTCACTGTATGAACTCAAGGCTCAAGTCCTCAATGGCAGCATTCTTCAGCTGAGCTGTTAGAAGCTAATCACTGGAAAATTTTGGACAGCTTCGAAACAAATAAAAGCCAGAAGGCTTTTTACAGCTTCTCAAAATGAAAAGGAAATGGTCTACTTTATCAGTGTGATTTAATATTATATTACACTTAATGAATTATATTTCAGATGATCAATGCAGGGCATGATCTTCGTGTAAAATGCAGAAGCAAACCAGAAGCTGTCAGGAAGAAAGCAGAGAATTTGGCAGGGATGGTTCAGACTTCTGGCACATGAGAATGATGTTGAAAGATTATGGAATAAATCCATAATTCAGCTGGATGGTTATGGTAAAATTATTAGAAGTAACACAGGAAGTTAGGTAGCAAGACAGTTATACATGTAATTTCAAACTTCATGGTTTGAAAAAAGGTAATCTTTGTGATTGTTATTAATCACACAATAATATATTACAATTTATAATCCTATTTTCCAATGACACAATGGATTAATCCCTTACCATTTTTGGTTCAGACTCCCCCTACACTCACATACAGGTCATTATGTAGGACCTATTTTCTGCTCATGTTTGGAGGGTTCTGGTTCAGAAGCTCTAAGTGTGGATCTCTAAGTTTTCAGAAATATGTCAAATTGAACAATGTTAAGTATGAAAGCACATCTAAGTCTGGTCTCTCTCAGTAAAATTGTCACAGGAACAGAGATCTGGGTTTTTTTCACATAGGTAGTACTACCCACTACGTAAGTAATAACCATCAACCTGTTCATTGATGTCATCAAGGGAAAAAGCATCTTCGTCCCTCTCCATTAGGATTTTACACAACTATAACCATGTCAATACCTTTACAATGAGAACAAAGCCTTCCAGTCTTCAGTCCAATTCAGAAGAGATGAAAAATCCTTAAGGGACAGAGGTTCCTTCCAACCTCAACCATTCCAAGGTTTTGTGATCTTATAGGAAAGTTTATTTCTGTTCTAAAATAGCTAGGAAAGTTATAACCTTTGTTCCTTCCTCCTTCACAAGAAGGATGTTACAGAGCAGAGCATTTCCAGGAAAACAAAACAACACAACAGTTCTTTGTATTCTCACAATAACGTGTAATACGCGTACAGGCAATAAGCGCCTTTTTTGCTCCAACGAACCAAATTCCTGGAAGAAGTTAAAGGGAAGACAATTAAATGGCCAGCAGCAGACAATTCCAATCTTCCTTGTTTTCTGTTGGTGACAGAAGTCTGTAAGTCATAACCCCAGTGAAACCCAGGATGTAGCTAGAAATTCAAGTGAACTATTTGCAAATAGTTCCTAAAGATAGAACTGCTCTGTTCTATTTTTTTAATAAAACAGCAGAGCTTATAGCACTAATGCTGAAGTACTCAAAAGTATCCCTTTAGTAGTAGAGCAGTTTATAAACCATAATTTTGTATTAGATTTCTGCTTTTTTCTCTCCTTCTAGTTTTGTGCATGTCTGCATTAGAAACTGGACCCTTCATGCTGCGTTTCTAGCTTCTGTTGGAATTAAACTCAAAAAAATTTGTAAAAGTTGTGCAAGTTTCCACAGAGTCTGTCACACTTTAGGCCAAGCCACACAGTGCTTGCTTGGGCACAGGTTTGCTCATATGAATTTTCCATTAATAAAAATACAAATAGATTTTAAAATCTTTTTTTGTTTGCTCCAAATAAAAACAAGCTTGAGATACCACACAATTAAAACAGGATCATAGTTAAGTGCAAGCCAACATTTCACAACGTTGTTGTGAAAATGGTAAATATCATCACACAATGTATAAATAAGAGCACAGCCTATGAAACCTATGATTTAAGTTTCACTTTGTTCAATCTTTGTATAAAGTAGTTCTGGAAAGATGCAAGTCAACTGGGACAGTCCAGAGGAGAAAAATTTAAGCATCCAAATGTCTCAGAAATATGGCCCAATATAGAAAAATTGGATTGTTTAATGATGAAGCAGCAGCAGTATCCACCTTTAGAGAGGCAGAATAACTGTCTCGTACCCTTAATGAAAGACAGGAGAAGTAACAATGGGCTTAACTGGTGAAAGTGAAACTTTTTAGGCCTCAAGAAATACTGTCTTAGGCCATTTTGAAAATTCTGACAAGGCTTTCACCTGCAAAATCCTGCATGTAAAGCCTGACAGGCACTAGCTACTACGATGAAAGCTGTAGTGACAGTACCAAGGATATTTAATCTGTCTTTTGTCAGAGTCTGGAAGTAGTTTACAGCAAGCGTTTACGCCTGCCTGGCCAGCAAGAAGTGAAGTAACTTAGAATTCACAGTCCTACTGTCTGCACACATTAAATCCTCCATCACACTTGTCACTTGCATTGTTCTGCCTTTCCTCGGTGTCAGCATCAGTTTTTTGACTGTCTCACCAATATGCAACATCTGTGGTATATTTACGTGTTCAATCCAAATTTTATCAATGTTAACTTACCATTAAAAAGGTAGAGAAGCAGGTAGCAGAAACAAACAATAGATTATAAAGATAGCAGAAATTTCAAAACAATTTCTTATAAATGTGGTGGTTATGGCCAGGTTGGCCAATGACAAGATGACAGATGCTCTCCCCCACCTCTCGCTCCAAGGAAAGGAAGAAGAGAGACAAAGAGAGATATGAGTTTAGAAAAAAACTGAACTACTTCAATGAAATACATACAAAATCGTATCAAGCTTCCAGGGAGATGTCACTGGCAGGCAGTGGGAATGTTCCAGACTGGACTCAATGATGAATGGGAACTGGATTTCAGAAGACACTGATGGAGATCGAAGGCAGACAAACTGACAGGGTCTTCCTCAAATGGTGGCCACTGAAGAAGAGCCCAAGCCTTTGATCCCTCATCTTTTATACTGATGATGGCAGGTGGGATGGAATAGCCTATTGGTCAGTTTGGGTCAACTGACCTGTCCACTCCTCCCCACAGGTGGGACCCCTCCACAGGGTAAACAAGCAGGTGAGCTGGGCCTGGCTGCCAGGGCAACAAGGACTAGCAAGAGCCTCCCTCACTCAACAAGAAGCTGGCCCCGCTCCATCCCAAGCCAGGGCATTCAAGCAGAATTCTGAACTGTTTTTTGAATTTTGGAGAGCTTTGTTCCAAGAGCTGTTGAAATCAATTCTGAAATTAGGATTTTACAACACCATACCATTATTTGAAATAATACGCAATATTTAAACCATTTTAAGAAGGATTATTTTCAGAACTTCAAGAAATACTTCAGAAGTACGGTGTGTGCTTCCTCAGAACAACAGAGGCGTTTTCCAAGGCCAACAAAATTCCAGGTTAAAGCCAGCTTTCCTCAACAGTTCTGGATAACCAGATAACTTTATCCTCCCCGCTCATCAACAAATCTTATAGAAGACCATCTTTCTTTTAAGCACTGATAGCCAAAATTTTTGACCTTAAAAAAAAAAAATGATATGAAAAAATACACTTACCAGAGGATGTATTACCACATTTATAAGGCAGCTGTGGGAAAGAGAGCTCATGGAATGGCATGCAAGAGCAACAACGCTGCCTGAAACTGCCACTGCTGCACCGTGGGGTGCAGCTCCCACAGATCTGCAGAGGAATTTCAGATTATCCGCGAGTTCCAACCCTACTCACATCTCAATTGCCAGTTGCATAATCTATATCCCTAGAATAGTAACCAGACAGCAAAGATTACAAGATACTTGCAGTTCAATAGCCCAGATGTTGGTCATCACTGCTCCAGAATTTCAAGCCAGGAGAGCAGTATCAGTTTATTATTCTCACAGTGACACGTTTTAACATCTCAAGCTCATAGGTTTAGTAAGAGTTAAAGACTCTAAGCGTAATTCAGTACATTCAGAATTCAATTGAATGTAGAGCTAAGTTTTCCTTTATTATCTGAAGTGCACACAACCTCTGAAAGAGGCCTCGTGAATAGAAATGTTTACCATGTTACTTGGCAAAATCGGCCTCTGAAACAGTTCTTGGATCATTCCATAAAGAAGTGAATTATTGAGTTGTCACAACTAATTTTCCGTAAGAGACTGTATCAAAGATCAACCAACTTTTTATAAACTGCTCTAGGAGGTGTTACTATTTCTTGAATTTGAAAGACCATGTTGTCAAGAGGAATAATATGCCATTGTAAACAAGTACCAGATGGTAGAGAGATTTTTCTAATGCCCTGTTTAATTATGAGTAACCATGAACACAGAAAAACACAGTTAAACAAGACAAAGCTACATTAAACAAAGGTCACGATCTCAATTCTATTTTTTCCAAAAATGTTTCCAGAAGGAAAACTGAGTCCTTCATCTTTAGAAACCAGCATTTAGGTACCAGTAATTAGCACTAGCTCTTCCTGTTGACATCTTCTAACAAGCAGTTTCTCTGTGAACTTGTAAACTTTATTAGAATATTTAATTACTTCCTCTCTTTACCCCAACAAGCCAATATACAACTGTTACTCCCGCCCTCTCCCAAAAAAGCAGCACATAAGTGTAACAACGTTATAAAAAACAATCCCCAGTTCCAAACGAGATATTTTGCAACTGCGTGACTGCTTGGCTTTCTCAGATCCTCCACATGCAAGTTTAAAGGAAGAAATAATCCCCAACAAGGTGTTTCCTTTGGGAAATGCTGTTAATTTTCCATTTCAATGCCCTCTCTTCCCCCAGCAATAGATCTCTTTCAAGTTGAGACAAATCCTTTCCCCCAAATGAGGAATAAAAAGACTTTTTAAAGTGAACAAAAGTCCTTATAATCAAACTACAATCCCACTAAAAAGTTCTATTAGATGCTATTCAGTATCAGGGCAGTCAGGTGCAGCTTTCTGCACCATCTCACACCTGCAAACACAAGTTCTATTCACATTTTCTGCTCATAACTTGTACAGACACTCCCTGTTCAAACTGTCTCATCAAATCTTTCTAGTAGCTTTTTGAAGACATCTTATTACTAATTTGAGCTGTAGATGACACCAACAGAGAGCACCGAAAGGTGAACCTTACCCAGTCCACTATCTCAATGGTACTGTGTAAAGCTAACAATGCCAATTTTCTTGATCCCATTGCCTTTTCTTACCTCCCCTCTCTACAGATAGCTGCTCTCGCTCCCTTTCCCTTGCCTTCCTCTTCTTTTGTTGCACAGACCATTGTCCTGAAGGCTCAACAAAAGGTCACTCTCTCCACGGCTCCTTCACCTCTGCTTGTAGCACTTCTCCCCAGCTGCAACACATCCTACAATTTAATCCTATTTGGAGGTGCAGTTAAGTCTTTGTTAACCCCTTACTGGCTAAAGTAACACATAAATGGAATGTTTTAGGATCCAGCTGTCCTTCAGCCAATCTCACTTTCCATAGGTACTCTGGTATTTGAAAACTAAAATGATTGCTACCCAGTCAGCTGAAAATGAAACACAAAATGAAGCACCATCCTGGCACAGAACCTTGCTGCTGCTGCCAGAACTCTCCCACAGACTATTGTCTTACAAGAGGGCTTAGGATCCTTAGGGCCTTTGGGATCCTGCTGACAAAAAAACCCACAAAAAAACCCCACTTAACAGTTTCTTTATTTCTACCACTGCAAAACAATGAGACTTGAATCATCTACTCCTGCTCAAAGTACAAAAGGGCCACAAACCGTTACCACAGACCCTCCAGAGCCACAGACCAGAATTTTATTAAAATTAAGTCAACACTATTGAAATGGGGTCTTTCTTAATTTTTTTGTTAGGCTTCATTAACTTTTAATACAACTATACACCCATGCTTAGGGTGAGCATAGTGTCAGCTACCTAACATGACTGTGACGGCTTCAGGACAGTGTCCTGACAGAGCCCTGAATCTAATCAGCAGGATGGGGTAAATGAGCATGGTGGAAGCTGTAATCACACAGAGACAGAAGAATACGTGTTTAGATACCTACAGAAGTCAACTGAAGACAGAGTCAGCAGTCCCCAAAGATGCTCCTGTGCAACTCTGTTCTACCATCAGCGTTAAAAACATTTATGCTAAAGTGCAGAAAGAGAAATCAGTAGGATACTACAGAAACCACCCTGAAAACAAATCAAGGTTATCCTTACTGCCTCTGTGAAGTCAGCTGCATTTACACAAGCAGGATGCAATACAAATAGCGTAACAATACTAATGGATAGTTCTAAACTTTTTACACATCAATTTTGGAGCATGAGGGCAAATGCACATGATACCCTAGCTGCAACATACTGTAAATTAGTGAAAAAAAGTTCACTACACAGATTGAGACTTGTCTAATATAAATCACTCTCATAAGACATGGGAAACGAAATACAAGAGCTTGTAAGATGTTCTCAAAAGAGCACTAATAAATCTTTCTGATTTATTTATACTACGGAATAATCAGCAAGCAACTCTGTAACAAGCAAGGATCAAGAAATTTGGAGGGTCACCGAACGCCAGACATCAGGGAATCTTACTTCAAAGCTATTTTGTTTGGATATTCTGCAACTGATCCTAAACTGGAAAGCAAACAGTGCTCCTTAAAACACACATTCAGTGCATGTGCCAGAAAGACCACAGTGTGTACCACAGTGAGCAACAAAGCAACGAGGAGCTTGGAGACTTTAACACGCTCTCTGTGCCTTTATTTGAGTAGGTTTCTCCGGGCTACCTGGCTCATCTCAGATTGCCACACAGCTTTTTCTCTCATTTTAAGATGCACCATTACAAACACTTCAGTATTTGGTAGCCATCCTAATATGTCCACGTGATAGTTCATGTCAAATAACCTAAAACTCTCTGCTAAGAGAAAACTTAAGAGCACTGACGAAAATTGCTAGTATTTTCAGCTAAGAGCTATAGTTTCATACTTGTAAAATAGCACTTATAAGAGTGGGAAAGAACTGGTACAATGAGCAGAAAGAAAGTTTTTGGCCGACAGGTTGGTGCGTGCAGAGGCACCAGCTCATATCTGCATGTGCTGTGGAAGGCTCTCTGTGTGCTCTTCTGCTTATACCTCACCTGCAGCTGCCTCATTTGCAGATACATTTTCTGAAGCGAATATTTAATCCCATCAAATCAAGCTGCTGCGAATAGCGGCTGCCCACGCAATCAACAGCCTGACACTTACTGATATTAACGGAAAATGAAAGAAAAAGAACAGTGTGGACTTCAATTACTGAATTCTGATGAGGCCATGGAAATAGCACATAAAGATACTCAGATGACTAAAATGCAGATAGATCTTTAAAAGATTTTGCAAAGTTTCAGGGCAAGTCAAGAACAGGATTTAACTATGGAAAGACACCTCTGAAAACGTGGCCTAGCACCCTGTTCATACAGACCTAGCACAACAAAGGTTCTGGTGCTGTAGTCCAGGCAGGCCACTCACTGCCCTCAGCTGTGAAACTAAATTCCAAGTGCACTTACTGCATGATAAACAACACCTAGATGCATATTGGCCTATAGACTTTGAGCAAATCTATACAGCAAAAAGAAGATACAATTGCAACGTAAGTGCATGTAACCATGCTATTTTTAAATTAGCAAAGATATACAAGTGCTGCATTCAGCACAAGCCATCAGGTTGGAGACGAGCCCTTCATGAACTATATAAGCTCCTGCCAAAAGCCAATACAAAAACCAATATGACTTGGTCTTTGCTGCATTTTACCTACAAAATTAATTTAAACTACTAAACTAGCATGTGTATGTCTATTTGTGCCATTATCATCTCTTCATTTTGCTGTGAAGTTATTCTGTCTGAAAGGAAATAAAATGTACACAACTGAATAAGGACAAAAGAATGAAAATCGGTCTGTGTTCTGGGAAAAACTGAAGATGTCCAGAAAAAGAGTTATAAGTCTAACATGTTTGTGAAAGCTAGGGCTGTATATGATGGGTCCAGGGACATTGGACTGAGGCAGGTGTCCTCCCAAAGAAAGCAGGGTGGAGGGGAGATCGAATTCTAAATTATAAATCTAAATCCTGGCCTGTGTCCAATTACAATTCCCTTCAGAAGAGCTCTAACTGAAATTTGTAACCCACAAATTCAGAATCAGTGACTTGTAGCTTATTGCAGCATCCTACTCATCCTCATTTCTTAGAAATTACTGGACCAGATTCCTATCCATTACTAAAAAACTCCTATATTTCACTACATCAATTAATAAAGATAAATAAAACAAAATAACATTTAATGCACTTCACATGTTTAAAAAAAAAAAAAAGAAGTATTACGTGTTAGTTACAATGAGATCATGGGTTCAGCAGAATCATTCTTATTTAATGTACTCCCAAGAGCCTAGCTCATCTTGAAGTTGATATTTAACATTAAAAAGGTGTTATTCTTTCTTTGCCTTAACTATGAGCTCCCTATTTGCCTCTCTCACCTACCTTCCATGGTATCAGTACCTATTCACTGAGATTAGAAATAATGAATCACTAAATGAGAAATAATAAATAGAAGAGAGAACGCTTTGCGTCACACTTAGAGAAGAGATGGACAGACTGTCTGAGCAGATGGCACCTGCAAGTAAACCTCAATTCCTTTATTGGAGGGATGAAAGAAATGTCCAGTCCCCAAACCACTAAAGCCTGCAGAACAGTGTGATGGTTTAGTCAGGCATGAGAAATCCCCATGGTAAACAAACCCTCATTTGCAGCATGTCCCCATACAGAAGTCTGACGTTGCAAATGCCAGTGGATCTGTGGTCATGGAAGAAGGGTGTCACCCCAGGCGTGTTTTTCAGACTCTGACAGAAGCAAAATGTTTCCATGCTGAACAAGCCCTAATAAAAGAGTTTAGATTTTTAGTGAAAGCATTTATTCAGTGGGTGAGCAAAGCGTCACCTTCAAGACGTTCTGTCCCAGACTGAGAAAAACCGTAGCTGAACAGTTGGCTCACATTTCTGTTCTGTCCAGTCCCCAGACTGTGACAGCTGGGCTGGTGCTGTTGGTACCAACAGAGCTTTGAGCTGGCTCAAGTTTGCAGAAGGGAGACACTCTGCTCCGGGGCAGTGCTTATCCCACACTGCTAGCCCCACTGAAGGTCTGAAGTCTGAACAAGACTAATAAACAACAATATCTCATGTTCTACAATGTTAGATATTGGCATTTTTTTCCACATACATCCAACTTGTTTATATGTACTTACTTGAGGCTGAGGTTCTCTTCTCCTTCATTACCATCATGATCAAAAGCTAAAATCAGAGGCTCAGTGAGCTAAGCTTAGCTCCTGGCTCCTCTGATAAGGTATTCTAGTCTAATTAGACTTCAGGTCTCGTTTAGAGAGGTCATTTACAATGTGCTGTGCCCCTCCCAGTAACAGCCACAAATATCTGTTTATTGGCCACCATACCATTTTTCTAGAACTGTTTTACTGGAAAACAGTTTTACTCTTGCCTTTTCTTCTTAAGTTACTATTTGATAAACAATGGCTCCTCATCCCTGCCCTCCCCAAAAGCCAACGTTATTTTCATTCAGCATTACTACTTAGCTCTGTTCCCCATCCAGAACACAGAAATCACCCTACAAATAAGGCAATGTGGCATAAACCCAAATGTACTCACTTTATTCCTGACCAAAATCAATAGTGTTGCACAGACTACAGGCACTTCCCATTGATGCTATCCATACAGAGACCAACACCTATCAGGACAAAAAAAAAAACCAACATAAAAATCATTCCTTGCTTTCATCAATCAGAAACCAAGTTTTCTCCAACTTTATTCCTTCTTTAATTCTTTCACATTCCACTTAACTGAAAATATTTGTAAAACCACAAATCAAATGAGTACCTCCTTTAGGTTATGTTGCAATTATGTTAAAATGTTACATTTTGTTAACACTTCGGGCAGGCACACCTGCGACTCCAAAGCCAGAAAACTGACCTACTTCAAATAACTCGGCATCAGAGTACACAGAATAGAAACCTGCTTTGTGAATGCCCAGTACAGATCCCCTTGTAGGGAATCAGGAACTGCAAAGTTCTTCAATAACATTTGCTGGAACTTGGTAAGAAAATTTCTTTTGCTCCTTTAATGCTTTTTTATCCCCCCACCCCAAAAAAAAAAAATTGAGCAAATGAATTTATAGGCAGAGACGTCTAACACAATGTTAAATTGTAGGCATCTACTGACGAGTAGCTTAGTAAAAGCCTCATTGTGGCAATATACTTACAGATAACTCATTATTCAGATACAGGCCAACAGATTATTTGTTGATGAATACTACCCTCCTTAAACAAAAGCTATAAAGGTGAAATTCAAAACTGCATTGGAGTCAATTTGTCAATATGCATTTTAAAATTAAATTGTTCAGATCTCAAAACATTCCCTGAAATAAAAGGGCCTACTTTAACCAGTTCTGAAAAGCACCAAAAATGGCTTATCTCTCTAAGGTACCTAGAAATGGCGTTTCTTATCCAACAACCCAGTTCCAAAAGAAAGCATCTGTTCCTCATCATATACTGCCCAATGATTTCTTCAAGGGCTTATCCTCCTTCAGTCTCAGTTGGCCTCTTTGAATCCTGCTTCAGACAGGCTTGAACAAATCTTTCCTCCTTCACCTCAAGAGCTGAAGTGACTGCTTACCTTTACTGAGCTGCATTAAATAGGAGGAGCCCACACCCACCTCCTCTTGTAATTTCTTGAGCCTGGGGCCCATAAGAGATTCTCCCCCATTCTTCCTCCCTTCCCAGCACCCCCCTTTCCCCCAGTATCACATTTTCTTCCAATTTTCTTCTTCTTTCTCCATGCAGCTGTTCATATTTCTTTGCTAGGAAACAGGTTCTCCCTCTACTAATCTATAGTTATATTTTAATCACGAGTTTCCACAGCTTATCAGGATTCTGACCATGAGGAATCTCCTGTTCACCAGACTATTTAGCCCAGGAGTAAATAGGGCCAAGTTAACTTTTGGTTACCTTTGCTGGACTTGGTTTTGACCAGCCATAAACAAAAGAATCTAAGACATCACAGGGTGACTTAAATAGAAGTTACAGGCATGTTAATTTTAACTCTTGGTACTGTTTATTTATCAACACTGGCCCTTTCTGGTTTTTTGTTTGTTGAGGGGCATGGGAGGTGTGTGTTGGTTTGATTGGTTTTTAATTGGGGCTTACATTTCTGCAAAGCTTGAATTGTTCACTGTGATTACCAGTCTAAGTCTCACCTGAGATTTACTTCCTGCATAATCTTCAGGACGTAAAGTTGATTCTGGGAGCTGGTCTGACATTCCTGATCCTTTCCCTTGGAGGAATTTACCTCTACTCAAAGGAGATTTAGAGAGGAGTGTCCATTCTTTTGTAAGAATAGAATCTGCTCCAAAGAATAGAGAGGGTTCAATGCCAGACATCAGTCACTGTACTGAGGTGTACCATCATTAAAGTCATACTATTTTTCTTAGGCTTTGTAGAGTAAATACTTCACTATTCCTAACAATATCAAGATATTATATTTAAGGAAGTTTAAAGTGTGACTACGGAATGGTTACAATGCCACATAGATTATAATAGCAGTAAAGGTAGAATGCTCATTGAAACACGATCACAGAACCATGGAATGGTTTGGGTTGGAAGGGACCTTAAAGATAATGGAGTTCCAACCCATGGGAAGGGACACCTCCCACCAGACCAGGTTGCTCAAAGCCCCATCCACCCTGGTCTTGAACACCTCCAGGGCATTATAAAGCTGCTTTAATAACTGATAGTTAGCTTATGCTATTGAGGTTTCAACCACCACACCTTCAATGCTACCCTTACCCCTCACAGCCTGTTTAGCACCAGTGGGAGTTTGTCTCAGAGCTGCAGCTGAATCTTTACTCAGCCAACCTGCATCCTACTAAAACACGGATGGCTCTTAGCAGCATTCCCCGGGATTTGTCATTAATAAATTAGTTCTTCTAGGAAATTAGGAGCTGGAATACTTCATTAGTTTGAGCCTTCTAATAGTCTGGTGGGACTGGAGCAGTTCTGGTCTGGTTTTGCCCTTTGGATTGAAGCAATGAATAACTTTCAGCTGAACTCTGCGACAAACCTCAAACTTCACCTCAGTGCTGTAAATGTGAAGCAGCAGAGAAATCCATTCTCATTAAAATCCTGGAAATTATGATACTCTTTTCCTCTTTCACTGTGTATGGCTTCACTAAAATAGAATGTATCCTTTTTGCTTACCCATGGCCAATAGCCTGCCAGTGAGGGCACTAGCCCACCCATGGGAGCCCAGCCCCGAGTCCTTGTTCTGCCTTTGTCACCACAGACAAGTTTTTCCACTGCATATTAAGTGTTTAAATCTAACGATCGCAGACCATGACTACCACGGTAATCATAGGCAACAACCCACAGCATATGCTTCATGTTACACCAACGTTGACCTAAAAGAACCCTAAAAATAGTGGGAGTGACATCATCGCTAGCACTTGTCTCACACTGGTAAATAGCTATTCACATGGGAAGTCAAGCGACTTACGTGACAGCCTGCTGAACACCCACCACCGTTCAGTATCTGTCTTCTGGAGAACACGGCACCTTTAGCTTCCTTTTCTTGCCCTTCCTGGCAAAGACCTTCAGCTGTTTACCCTCACTAAAAAAGGAAGTAGAACATATTAGGATACATACTACTGTTAATATGATTCATGCATCTCAGTAGAAGGAATGGGGGAAAAAAAAAAAAAAACCCACACACATAAAAACCCCAACCAAGCAGTTCCTACTGCTACTTCCTACACATAATAAGCCCATTCACTATATATTCAACACTGACGGAGATGGAACGGTGCCTGAGGCAAACTCTCATAGTACAATTACCTCTAATGAAGCGAAATTACTCGGTCACTCAAGACACCTGAGTGGACAGCATCCTAATGCTTGCTAGACTCACAGGAACTTTCAGTGGCACTCAAATAAAGGGCATTTTATAATTACTGATAATGGAGCTCCTAGGATGATAAATTGCCAGCTCCTTTTTCCTCGCAGTTTTACAATGATCTCTGGTGCAAAATAATCAGTAGAAAACTTTGCTGATTTATAGGCAACTACTCAACCAACTCCTCTAGTTACAGTAATTTGGTTTCAACCATTCTTCAAATGACTAGATACTGCATACACATTTCACCTTCCACTTGCCATATCTCTTCTCTGTGAATGCTCTTGACAGGTAGAGTGATCCCATTTCCCTTGTCAAAAAACTAAGAGAGACAGATGAATCTATTATTCACCCGTGACACCTGGCATGCAGCAAGTCCCACCATTTTACATGTCTATCTTTGGATCAATTGTTTCCTTCAGCCCAAAGACCCCTCAGTTTCAGCTGAAAACAATTCTAAGTCACCACAGAGCCTACATGAAACTCCAATGTCTTACCTAATACACCTAAAGAATTCTGAATTTTAATAATGGCTTCCTAGAAAAACCAGACAAAGACTCAAGAGAAGAGATACTGAAAATGTAATTTTGTCTCATAGTAACTAAACTAGAAAAAAAACCCTTACTTTTTAAAGCTTCTGGATCCCATCTCCCTATATTTCAATGTGATACTTCTGTTCCTGGGAACTGAAAGGTCTGATCTGACATTCAATGTAAGTGTGATAATAACTTCTATTTCAATTGCATAGATTTCTGTTTCATTAAGGCATAGCAGAATCAGCACCGAGGAGTTGCAGTGACAAATGTGAATCCATAGCATTTGCTAAAATACTCACTGAGTAGCGTTAAGATTTGACAGTAACAAACTAATTAACACTTTAATACCATCCCTTTTGTGAAAGGGCTCTTCAAAATGCCCTGTCTACCATATATTTCATATTTACATGAAATAATTGTTGCTATATAACAATTGTTAACCTGTGTTGCACTTAAACAAATGCCAGTTCTTTAGAGCTAATCCTGTAGTTGCTTAGAATTTCAGTGCAATTACCAGGGGAGAGTCAACTGTGCCTTCTTCAAAGTGGTTAAGAAACTCAAATTAAGTTGAGATCCAGTATTTTTAAACATGAAAGCAAGAAAAGTCAGAAGTGAATAATTCACACGATCGCAGAATGGTTCAAGTTGGAAGGGGTGTCTGGAGGTCACCTCGTCTGACTCCTTGCTCAAGCAGGGTCACCCAGAGCAGGCTGTCCAGGGCCACGTCCAAATGGCATCTCCAAACATGGAAATTTCACAGCCTCTCTGGGCAACCTGTTCCAGTGCTCCTGGACCTGGACACCACTGACTGGTGGTCTCCTGGCTCCATCTGCTTTACAACCTCCTTTCAGGTATTTACATGCATCAGTGAGATTCCCCTTGAGCCTTTTCTTTAGGCTAAACACTCCCAGCTCTTTCAGCCTTTCCTTATAGGAGAGATGCTCCAGCTCATTAACCATCTTAGCAGACCTTTGCTGGATGGTCTCCAATCTCTCTCTCGTACTGGGCAACCCAGAACTGGACAATGTACTCCAGATGTGGCCTTACTGGTGCTGAGTGGAGGGAGAGAAATCACCTCCCTCAACCTGCTGGCAATGCTTCTCCCAATTCAGCCCAGGATACTGTTAGCCTTCCTTACCAGAAGGTACACTGCTGGCTCATGGTCAACTTGCTGCCACAAGGACCCCCAGGTCTCTTTCCAAAAAGCTGCTTTCCAGCTGCTCAGCTCCCAGCACGCACAGTGTGATTCCTCCCCACGTGCAGGATTTTGTACTTCCATTTGTTGAACTGCGTGAGTTTCCTGTCAGTCCAGTTCTCCTGTGCAGGTTCCTCTGGATGGTAGCACAACCCTCTGGCGTATCAGCCACTCCTCCCAGTTTCCTGTCATCAAATGTGCTGAGGCTACACTCTGCCCCATCAACCAGATCATTAATGAAGATGTTGAAGAGGACTGGACTCCGTATTGACCCCTGGGGTGCACTGCTATTTACCACCTTCAACTAGGCTCAGGGCCTGGCCATTGAGTTAGTTTTCAGTCCACCTCCCTGTCTGCTCATCCTGCCCATATTTCATCGGCTTCTCTGTGAGGATCTTAGGGGAGATGGTGTCAAAAGTCTTACCGAAGTCAAAGCAGACAACATCTATTGCTCTCTGCTCTTAGAGAAATGGGACTCTCCTAAGCAGATCCTCGAAGAGGCCAAAGTCTGCTCTCGCAAACTCTGGGGTTGTGATCTTATTTACTGGGAAAAAAAGTGAATAGAGTTTTTTACCATTGTAAGTTATTAGGAAATTGTAAACATCAAAGTTACCACCACTGTCACCAGCTGGACTGTATGCTCTGAAGCTGGGTGAAATTCAGTTCTAGATTAAAATGTTTGGTTCATGAAAACACGTTTTACCGTTTGCTTGCCTTAAACTTGGTATATGCCTCCCCTTTTACTTCCCAAAACACCAAGAGTTGTTTGTGGATGTCAGACATCCTTTCCCACACAGTTCACCACCTGCCTACTGACAATTAAGTAAACGATCCTCCAGGCTGTTATCAGTATCTGATCCAATAGATGGGAGTGGAACTACCGCACACCAAGAGGTTAGTGCTTCCTTGAATGCAGTGGAGATGAGTTACTATTAATATCCAAGGCTGTGCATGAGCCTTTCCTAACCTACACTTATCCAAAAGGCAGTGGCTTGAATTCAATTTCCTTCTTATTCTGTGGAATTTCATCTGTTTATTCTTAATAAATTGTCACACTGTCAGCATGCCAGTAGACTGTTCTCTCCACAGGATGAGCAGCTCTTCAAAGCGGTAGCAGGAGGTGAAACTTTCAGTGAAACTGTGCTAAGTGACAAGATGAGCAGGAACAGAGCGGAAAAAGTGAGTGTGTAGAAGGAACTTCTACATCTTTTTACTTTTTTTTTTTTTGTTTGTTTTAATTGAAACATGAGTAAGAAAATACTCCCTGTGTGGAAAAAGTTTAAGTGTTCAGCCAGATTTTCAATTAGAGAATCCCTACACACGTTTTTATCTGCTTTCCCTTCTCATGAATATCAGCAGGGAAACTGAGTTTAAAGTTATTTCTTGAAATCTTTCATCCAGTGTTGAATTTATGTGTAAGCTTAGAGAAAAAGAGCTAATGCACGTGAACATCTGTCATTTTTGCAATGAAATGCCTTGCTGTCTCTGGATGGCATGCCAACCTTTTCCTTCATTAGCTTTAACAGACCTATTTGCTGCTTTAGCCCATGATCCTTCATACTCTCAGTTTTTTCAGCTTTTCATTATCAGCTTTTTGTAGGAACAAAATTCAGTGCAGGTCCTCTCCGCACACGTGGGCTGACTTTCCACAGAGTGCCAATCTGGACATAGCAGACCTTGCAACATACAAACGAAAGGTGTATTCGGACAGAAGTTTCTCATTCCAACCCTTCACCAAGGCCAAGAGCACTTAGAGGTTACAGTACTAGATGTACACCAGTTCTGCAGGTTTCATAGATTTCCTGCGTTTGACTCAAATCAGCAGTGGCATACCACACGTCTGCAAAGTGTATAGCCTGGTTTTGTTTATATTGCTGACAGCCCATTATTTCCTTTTACTACCAAATGTTTTGTTTGTTTCTTTGCTTTAAAAAACAACCAGCCCTGGGCTGTTTCTTCTTAACTCAAAATAAAGTCTTCAGCCACTCTTCCTTATGGATTTGTCTCCTCATTAAAGCTGTTAGTTACAGAGACTAAAATGGCCAGATTAATATTTAAAACTGTATCATCAGTTGTATAAATTCTACTAGCTAAAGCAATGAAAGCCAATCTAGTCTTCTCTTACTAAATTACAGTGTACACTGCTGCTAATTCATGTTAGAAGAGCCAGAAAATGTAAGCAACAAGGAGTTTAAATGCCCCCCTCTCTCGGTAGGGTACATCTGGCTTTTGAACAGAAGAGGCAGAGGTAGCAATATCAAAGCCATGATACCTGTTTATATTTGTTAAAGCAGCTCTACCTGAGCTATCTAACCTGAAGATACAGACCAGGCACGCAGGGCTAATCCACAGAGGGAGTAACTGGGGAATTGTTTTACATTAAAATACAGTACCTAGTCCATATTAATTCTCCCATCAGAAACACCTACTGCAAGCAACTGTGTGACTGCAGAACTCTGCCACACAAGGACTGAAAATTCCCACAGACCACTAAAGTAGGAGAGCAACTTTTTTCAATGTATGCCTTCATACAAATTCTTAATCTTCTCTGTGTTGTGTTCAAGACAGTTATACTTTGCAAGCCGCTTAGAAGATTTCCTCTGTGCCTTCCAGTCACTGACAAATCAAATCAGAGAGCAAACCAGCACCTTTTGCATTTGTCTCTGCTTAGGGAGCCGCTGAGCGTAGGCGATGACAACACTGCCAGGTACAAGGGCAGCCAGACACTGAATCACCATCCGTAATTGCACTGGCCAGAATCGAATCCTTCCATCATATCAGAAGGGTGAAAGCAGGAGGCACGCAGTTAGCAGAAGATTAGAGATGCTGTTTAATGTTTTACCTTCGAACTGCAAGATAAGTTTATATCTGTTCTCTCACATTATCATAAAGCTTTAATTTTTCCTTTGTTCTCTCATCCCTTTTTCTTTCTTTCTGTACTCTATAATTAGGACACACTTCCCGGTTAACTACAGTTATCATTTGTAAACTAACTGAAAGTTTAATGAATCATCAAACATTAGCCAACAAAAATACATTATTATATTTCTATTCCTTGATGCTTCCTGTAGTTTTAATTTTCTCTACTTCTAAACCACATTTTCTTTCTTTCAACTCCCTCTGTTTTCCCACTGATTTTCTTTCCTCTAATTTCTTCATTGCTGTTATGGCAAGGCAAATGGAGAAAGAATGAAATTAGGCCCATTAAAAAAGAAAGCAGAAAGCTCCTTCTTTGCCATAACTGATAAACAATCTTTCCTTTCATTTATTTTTTATTTTTTTTTCCAGTACTCAAAGCTAAAGGTAAATCCCAGCACCACTGAAAGTTTTGGTCAGTCCCCTTCCCTCATGAATGTTTTTCCTAAGTATAGGCTTTGTTCAGAGAAAGCAAGCAAGGGAAAAAGTAAAATAAACAGTAAAACTCATTCTATTTTCTGTCTTTCATATTTATTACTGCATGATATTTTATTTCTCTGAAAGTATTTCTTCTTGTTTATATGCAATGGAAGATCATGATAAAACAGTAATTCTTTTGGTCAAAATGTCAGATGCTGTGTTAAAGGAGAGCAGTGTGGTAACAGCAGACTGGGAGTTAGGGTATGCGTGTGTTCTTGAAAAAGAAGCGTAACAAGCACAGAGGACTCAGCTAAACTGTTTGTTAGGAGGACATGGCCTGGATAATTCTATCAACGCTAACAGGTTGGGGAGGAAAAGAGAGGGTGAACTTGAAAACCTGCTCCCAATTTGTTGGCTGATCTGTACTTATCTGTGCATCCAGAAGTCACTGAGAATTGAGTAATTTTATGTATTTTAAATGTGATGCCTTCATCACACAAACAAGACTTCAAGCCGTGGTCACCATCCCTGGACAAGTTCTGAATCTACAGCAATTCTGAGGTAGCGTTGAGACAGTGGGTTTTTGTTTCACTGAACATGGGAACTGCAGCAAAACTGTTTCTGTGCCGTCCTGACCAGGATTAGGACTTTTATCTAAGTTCTACCTGATTATTTCCATGATGTCCATTGAAATCTATCACCTTCTACAGATATAATTTATATCTTTATTGTGTAAATCTTTCAAACGAGTGATTTGTTCCTGTAAATCTTCCATAATCTCAATCTGGACAGAGCATTACCAAAGAATTCCTTTCCACAGAAAAAGTGAAAAATCCTTCTCTTCTAAATACAGGATGTTTCTTCAGTTCCAAGAAAACAGTTAAAAGCAAATTATATGCCTGATTTAATTACACTGTAATAGATTCACCTGTGGCATTTATTGGTTTTAATTAAAAATTCTTAATATTTCCTGGTGATGACTACAGTGGCTATATTAACTGGGTCATGATGCATTTTTAAAAAAGAAATGAGACTAGTATAGTGTGGTGCAGACTGCTGACTGATAATGCTACTTAATAAAGGCACGATGGAATTAGTGATCCATTTATCAAAACCATTTCTAGTACACTCCTAAATAAATTAAAAGATTCAATGATTAGTTATCTAAATTTATGCAGAGAAGTATAGTTTCCACATTTCCTGTTAGCTGCATTATGTGATTCCCTAGAATTAATAAAATAGATTATTACTTATTAAAGCGAAGGATCAGAATGGTTTAATTAGGAGCACAACCAGGGTTCATTTCTTTTCTGTTCTCATTTTGATTCATACTCATATAGTCAGTGCCCAGGAAGACAATGGTACTGGAGTGCTCTATGGAAGCTAATAGCTGTGCCTAATAGGGGAACCCAAAGCACAGCAGCAGAAAAGGTAAGGTGATTTATTCGCGTTAATTTACTGAATGAAAGCAAGGATCACACTGTTATAAACCATCTTAGATTATAAATGTTCTGGATTTATAGCAGTATCTGGAAAGTAGAATCATAATCTGGAGGAAAGGAGCTTTGGGTATGTATTGGCCTTCACTACTGAGCACTTCTTAACAAGCTCTTTGAGCACGTAACATTGTATTATTCCTCAGATCTATTTCAAATGCCACGAGAGTGACAGAACCTCTTGGCACACTTTCTTTAGCTTGGCTGCTACCAGTAATAGCACTAAGGTTCCTGCCTCTGCTTTATGGCCTGCTCTTGAGAAAAGTCCACATGATACTTCTTAAAGCAGGTAAGACACTTTGCTTATGCATAAACAAAAAGCCCTTAGTTTTTCCCTTTTATAGGGGTGGTAACAGTATAACATCCCTCCTATTCAAAAACCTTTTTACAACTCAAAACACTGCACACAAAACTAGCACTACTGGCAGAAGACAGTTGGATAAGGTTTCACATGGAGACAGAAGAGCTGAAAACAGACTTTAGGAGCTTCACAGAGCCTATGATGTACATTAAATGTGATAATGTTCAGGTGCACAGCTGTCAGCAATGGTCAAAATAGTTTCTTTCGTAGCTTCTTTTTCCCCTTGCATCTTTTTCTACTTTTGTTTCAGTTTACTATATATAACAAACTTGTTTCCAGGCCAAGCTTATATATGTTAACTTATTTTCTTGCACTTCAAATACCTCTCTGCAATCTATTATAAAGCTAAACTTTGCCTCAAAAGCAATCGATGTGAGGACCATACTGTTAATGTTAGTTTCCCTTCAGCTGTATGAACAAAGAAATACCAAAGCAACTTCAGAGAAATAAATGGACTGATACAAAGGAAGGGGAGGAAAGCCATTGTGAACACAGGGTTAGTTAGTTCCAGCAATCCCTCTCTGAGCCCACTGCTCAACTAGAGCTGCTCTAGAAGAACATTCACCTAGAGCTCCCTTCGTGCCTGTGCTCAGAAACACATGGCATCCATAAATATTTCTGCTTCCACCCCAGAGCCACAACCTGGGCTGGCAGCAATAAAGTAAATAAGTGCCCAGACCAACAAAATAGTAGGCTTCTCAGCTCTGAAACAAAACAAAAAGCAACACATGCAGTAGAAGGTGAAAACAAATAGATAAAGCCTCTGGAGAGTCACCTAAAATTCCACTGAAAGGCCTCCTGTCTCCTTGAATCCCTCTAACACTTAATGACCCTTTTTATCACTTACAAATATTTACTTTTTTACATAGGTCTTATACCCATGCCAATATCTTTTTTAAGTAGACTATTAAAAACAGTGCAATGGGATGAATTTTACAAAAACAAGAGTCTGGTATAAAACCACATCAAAACACTTCAACAATTTCTGGAGCTGTTCTTTACACTTTTCAATATTATAATGCATTTATCAGTGTACTTTTTTCCCTCACAAGTAAAATTTGTTTCCCACAGATTCTCCTGGGTGGCCTAATTTATCCTCTTTTCTTCATAAAACAGAAAAACAAAATCAGTCTGATCACCAGTCAGATTAAATATGAGAACAAATTACAGATTTAGTAAGAATGCTACCTATTCCTTCTTCTATTATCCTAAAGTGAATTTACTTATTTTACTGGAAAGAGTCCTAAATCACCTTGAGAAGCAGATTTATGTGTGTCTGTAGGACAAGGACCTGTGAAAAATTTTCTAGCCGACAGTTAGTCACACGTTTCAAGAAATAATGTAAGAAGCAGTGAGGATGTTAAAGAAAACCTGACAGATTTTTAGTACCATCTTCAGTCACACTAAACAGAATTGAACTCACACAGTTTGGAATACGAACCATATATGGTATCTTAGCATCCATCAACTTTCATCCCTGAAAAGCTTATGAGGAACAGCTAAAAGGAGCTTGTTAATGATATTACGAGAATATTACCAAAGACAATACTTCTTTAAGAAATATGAAAAATGCTTGCCAAAACCAAGTCTGAAAGTGATTCATATTCCCTCTACGACTGCTTGAAAAACAAAGGGAAAAATCTCTCCCTTCAAAAATTCCAAAATAACCTTAATCATGAGAATAGTTGAAACACATGCTTTGCTTTGAAGTGGTTTAATCCAGTTGCAAAAAGAGATTTGGAATTTTTATCAGCTTTTGTTTGAGTATTCTTTCATTCATCTTCTATAAAGTATATGCAAACTGCAAACACAATAAGTATTTACCATCTACATAAATATGCCCCCTGTAGCGCAGATGTAGTTCATGACAACCTGCCACTGAGGTTCCTTGAGATGCTTTTTGGACAATCATCATCCTTAAGGAGCATTAACGATGAAACATTTCAAACCCCACACCTATGGGAGCACCAGTTTGGGTTTTTTTTCCTCTCCCCTTTGAACATTTCTAAGCCATAAGCGTGTGATGATACGAACACATTTATTCCTCTGTCACAAATAGCATAATGGAAAATTAAAAGACAGATATTTAGTTCTGGCTGCTAGCCTTCTTCTTAGTGCTTCTTCAGAGCCAAATTAACAATTAGGAAAAAATGAATTTAAGTGTGAGCGTAAATATGCTGGATCCAATCTCAAAGAACTCCAGCCGAACAGATACAGCCGTTATTTCTTCTCAAGTAGCTTCTTCATATTTGAGATGGGTTTTTAAGCTACTGTAAAATTCTCATCAGAAATGAGTACTGGGTTGCAAACCAAACATTACAACACAGCACACAGGACTGCTAAATTTCAACCTTTATTTTTTGAAAGTGTGGCCAGCTCCATGCTATAACTTATATTTTGAAAAGGGCAGGTCTGGTGCATGTTACAAGATGTGGGTAAAAACAAACAAGCAAGCAAGCAAATAACTAAACCAAACCATGGCAATCTCATATTCCCAAGCCTTGCAAAAACAGACCTCACTTTAGAAAGTAGCTACTAGATAATAACGAAGGTTATTCAAACTGGCAAGAGTTTCCTCTTGCGACTTACCAGCATATGCTTTAGAGGTGCTCAAAAAGATGCACATTCTTTATCTGAACATAAAAAAGGTTGGACACGTCTCAACTAAAAGCAACTAAAAGCAGAGAATAAGAAAGTCACAATTTAAGGGTTTAGGCCCTGCACTTATCACACTTCTGAAACTATAGAGTGTTTGATCTGACATTACCCAGAGTCCTTCTTTCTAACAAGTCCTGTTGCAGCTATGGCATCTTCTTCCACAAGCAATCATACTCAGAGATTCTATAAAAAAATAATCTTCCTCACAAAAATTGTTAGCTTTGTTAGGAAGGCATCTCAGCTTTAACCTTAATTCTTAGTGTGGACAAATTTCACTTTCACTGAAAACACCTGCAAGCTTTTGAAACAAAATCCAGCATAAAACCAAAATTAGAGTTGTTCTGTTAAGTCCTGTAAAATTTGAACACTTTTGGAACATACCAGGTTGAGTCAAGTCACATTTTTAAAATATTCTTAAAATCAAAATACCCACCCATTTACAAACATATTCAATATTTCCTGTGTTACAAGGACAAGGATCTCCTGCCCGATATAAGAACTGGAAGCACATAGAATCATTTACAGAATCACCTAGGTTGGAAGGGACCTTTAAGATCATCTAGTCCAACCATCAGCCTAACTCTGACAAAAAAAAACACCAACAAAAAAAAGTCCCATCACAAAACCATATTCCCGAGCACCATATCAACTCGTCTTTTGAATATCTCCAGGGATGGTGCCTCAACAACTTCCCTGGGCAGCCCATTCCAATGCTTGATAACCCTTTCAGTGAAGAAATTTTTCCTCAATTTTTCCTAATATCCAAACATTTACAAGCAAGCTAACCTGATTCACCTGGATCACATATCTTTAAGGCCTGGTTTATGGAAAAGAAGATAAATCACACTAACATTCAGCAAGAAAAGAAAGCTGCATTCAGTCTTAGAATAATATTCTCTCTGTTTTTCAGATAAATTAAACCAAGCTAAGGTTTCCATTCCTGCAAGTCAAGCAATTTCAGTGCATTTTCTACTTTGAAATGGATCCACCATTCAAACCACAAATGTAGATCTTAATAGCAATTAGTTACTTAGAAGCTCATTAAGACACCAGATATGTACTGTATTCCCACAGTAGTTTCTTTCCGCAACATCTACTAATTTTAATGAATACTTGCCTTGCAAGATACAGAAAGAGAAAGAGAGACAAGAGAAAGCAGGTCTCTGTTCCAGTTCAGAAAGTGTCTACCCCTGGTTTTCAAACCATGAGAGAGATGCAACAGTCAAACTAGCGGCCAATTACCAAAACACATTCACCTACTTGAGGCTTCTCCACCTAGTGGCAAATTGCACTGGGTTCAGTTTCACCATCAGTTACGTCTGTGCAACCCTGACAACAGCACCAAAAAGCATGCAACAACATTGCGTATTAAAAAGACCACAAATCACTTACAGCCAAAAGATAGTCTACAGAACTATTCCCCCTCAAGTATTGAAAGGATTAGAAGAGAATTAGATGACATACTCTGCAGTAAGTAGAGACTTGCTGATGGGCCTTTGTATAAAAGAACAGACAATCTTTTTGGTCAGAAAATGAGGTGCGTAGTTTGACGCTACACTCAGTTTATGGTTCTCTTTCTCCCTTCACAAATCTGCAATATTTTTTTTTTTCATTAAAGCAGTATAATTCAAGACTCCAAATATATTTAGACACATATGACAGAGAATTACTCTTAAAAACTTGCATCAAATAGAAGTCACTGTAGCTCTACCTTATTTGTCTGAAGGCTGAATTCTGGAAAGTGTCAGGAATCTGTTCTTTAGCATAAAACCCAAACCCCTTAGTATTTCATAGGATTGGGCACAAAAATGTATTAGGATTATTCCAGCAGCCCACACTTGTTTTTAAATATAGAAACAATGCCCAAGTTTGAATTGGGGAAAAATAAGTAGAAAGAGCTCTCAGTCACGGCGCTGGTTAGATAGGGACTTGGAGCTGGTAGCCAAGTGTTTTCTGAGCAATTCCTCTCATTATCAAGGAAATAGGATTTTGCATCTATTACTTTATAAACAAAGAGCAGTAATGATGAAATCCTACCCATGTTGCCTTCTGAGATCTTCATTAACTCACCTGCAGTGAGTCAAGTCAAAAAGATGTTAAAATCATACGATATTTAGTTTGAATACTCATGGGAAAAATACAGTCTTAGAGATGAAACTATATACCTGTACCAATGAGTGAGCATTGCTGTCAAAACCTCAGGGCCTAATATTAGTGTCTCATCTTCACTTAAAAAGATAGATTTAAAGATAGGTTTACATGTCATTTGAGTAATCAAACTATTTAGACTTAATTCTTAGCTATTTGGAGTATAAGGAAACAAATTAAAACCTACAGGTCATGAGGTTATACTAATTTATAATACTTTCAACAGAAATCACTGCTATAGACAGCTAACACCATCACAGCTACCCTTAAACTACCTGGTCCTGTTAGTTTCAACACCAAAGGCTGAACAGATGCAAAATAAAATTTAAAAGTAAGGAAAAAAGTAAATAACTTTAAGACCTATGATTTTCAAAATACAACAACCATCACTAAAATTTTTCTGACTTCCTAAAAGAAAAGATGAGCACATCTCGAAGAATCACTATTGACACGCTATTGTACACATCAAAAGGAAGCCTCAAGAAAGGATATCCCAACAGCATTTTCCAGATGCTAAGCAGCATAATCCAGTTACAGTTACGTGATGACCTCTAGATTTCTCTTACAAATACAGGGATTGACAATACAAGCTTTGAAGCTTAATTTGCATATAATGACATATTCCAAGAGCCTTCTTCACCTTATGCTATTGACAGAAGCAATTTCAAACTCACTCTTAAAACTGTGGTTTGTGTCACAGTCTTTGTGAAATTTAGAGCCAGATGTAAATTTTAAAGGTGGATATTTTTCTCCTCCTAAAGTCTGAATCTGACTTTAAAACCAGGAAACTCATCTTCCTACATTTCTACTTCTGCTAGAGCTTAGCTTGGCGCAGTGAATCTGTGGGATAGACAACTATGTGTGTACACACACGTGCATTGTGTGTGTTGAGGGGTAACCAAGGACAGGATCTCAACCTCAAGCAGAAGAGAAAACTTAAAAGCCACCTCTTTCATATAGGTAAAGCTTGTCAGTGTGGGAACTCAATACGAATGCTTTCATATGCAGTCAATTGGGTGTATTACAATGATTTAGCAGAGTTAAAAGTGCAGAAAAATTACTTAATATTGCAGGAGAAGAAAAAAGTAATACCAAATGCAGTCAAAAATGCAGGATAATTACAGGGTAATCTCTAGACAGATGGAATGTAAATTATCACACTGATATAGCACCCTGGCTGTTGTTAGAGAAAGTGATAGGAAATTAGTGTCCAGGACTTTAGTTTTTACAACTCATCTGCAAGATGTGACCTTGACAAGCACTGTACCTACTGACTGCAATACGAGCTCATCAGCGACTCAGAGAAAAAAGAAAAAAAAAAAAAGCCATGTACTTGAATCCCCTTCCAGCTCCTACATCCACAATGAAGTACCCTCTGGCTTAAGGAAAACCTGAAGAGAACAGTGGTCTAGTGAATCAAAAAGTAAACTCGGGAGTATTCTGCGTAAGTACAGCGATGCTGGCTTCACCTGGCAGCATGGCCAAACCCAGAGACAGAGCAGCACTGCCTTTGCCACTGTTTGTTTACGGAGGCCTTAGGGAGCTGGTCCACTAATCTGCCAGTTTATGCTAAAGCCCACCCACTGCATCACTAACTGCACTTAATTTAATAACAACTGGTCTCCTCCATAAGAAGCGTGGTCAGTAAAGTCTCTTCCGAATAGAACAATAACTGATATTAAGGACCCTGGAGTCCCTCCTCCTTGGTTTCACTCAACACAATTTTAGTTTAGAGGTATATTCAAACATACAGGTGTGTAAGAAACTCTGACCTGGCACTCTACAGATTACACTCAGAGAAGCACATGGAATTGGTAGCAAACAAAGGGAAAAGAAACATTAAATAGGATATTTCAAATCAAGAAAATACCTTTTTGGTTCTTCTTGATTCAATAATTCAGTGACACGGGCTGCTGATGCTCCCTAAGGTGAGCTGCAATTAACTGATTTTCTACTTTTAAGCCCTAGACAATTTGCCTTTCCTTCCAAACTGCTCCTTAGCAGTTCTGACAGCTCTCAGTTCAAAGCAGAAGAGAACATGGATAGCTCTTTTATTTCCATTTCATCCCTTAAGATGAAACTCCAAGTTGAAAAAAGCATCATGCAAAAGGAAAAGAAATAACCCTGAGAAAAGGTTTCCATGGCAAAGCAACATTCTTCTCTAAGTAATTCTATAATAACAGGCGATCACTGCATTTTGCATGTATTTGTTTCTGTCTACAAATACTCTGTGTATCACGGACATGATTTAGGGCAAGGCAGTTTGATCCATCCTATTCTGTGTCCAACACGGACTGAGAATCGGGCCTTCTGAGTTTCAGCTGGCATGCATCACTTCTGAACCCAAGGAAACCTCAGGACGCTAGATTGCTTGTGGAGAAACTCGGTATACAAGAGCCAAAAAAGCACATTGGAAACAGCAACATAATTACTGAAGGAAATAGCTGTGTAATCACAGAGCAATTTGTCGGCAATCAGCTCGGAATTGGGAAAGCAAACACCTCCTCCAGGGTAAGACTCTTAAAGGTGTTATGGACTGGGAAATGCACAAAGAAGCCAGAAGATGCTGACCATTTACCAGCCTGGGAAGCATGCAGAGATTCAAAACACATATCATCCATTGTGAGAGAAATTTTAGCAGGCCTTTCAGAAGTGGTTTTACAGAACTCTGCTCTAATGTAGCTGGTAGCATTAGTCTTTGACTTAAAGAGGCAAGGTGAGCACTGGCACACAGGAACACTTCTTCCCGCTGATCAGTGCTGGCTTTAGGAAGGAAGGGCACTTACCATCAGTCAGTACAGGCAAATTATTAAATACATTATGCAGAAATGTTAGCTAAGTTTACTAACTTGCAATCATCAATTCATACACATAATAGTTACTTCTTATTCTGCACATTGACCTTTGAAAGAAGTTATGTAGGAAAAATAGGAAAACATTGGGAAAAAGTGGAAAAATTACTACATTATTGATTGATATGCATGTGGAAATAAAAGCATGATCATATTCTTGTAACATCACATCTATACAAAGCCATACATATAAATAAATATTGAGTGTTCCACACTAAATAGAACATTTATTAATATACACCTTCACTGGACATTATTTATCATTCCAACAAAAATTACATTTTTCAACTTCACAGTGTGTTTGTCAGCATCAACAAAACGAGCATCGCTAATTATTTTCCTTCATAGAGACAAGAACCCTTCACTGATGTCAGTACAACTTCTTTAGATGCTAGGACAAGAAACTGGGAGTACAGTTAAGGAACACGAATGCACCTGAAACCAGACAGCATTCCCTCAGCAGGTACCAAACCATTGCCCCAAAGTTAGTAATTTAAATATGCATACGCAAGAAGTGGATTTACACTCTCAAGCACAGACAGTACAGAAAGTTATCAAGCAGAATGTACCTAATTCATTGCCCAGTGCAATTTTTTTTGCCTGAAAGAGTCACGGCGCTGCCATCATCTGATACAGCTCTGCCCCATGGCATTATCCCACTGCGGGCTATGCATCTTATTCACCCACACACCAAGGTATATGATGTTATACCTTTCCCTCCATTATTTTTGATAGCAGAAACAGAACTTCATTACACCACCTGTATTAAATTGGGGAAGCACATTCAAGCAGGTACCAGGAGAGTGGCTCCTCAACACATACAAGTAAATCAGTTTCAGAATTTTATTTCCCTTAGACTACTAAGCTCCAGCATCCCACGAAGCAAGACTCTGAGGCTTTGTAGGCAATGTTCTACAGGAAACACAGTCAGCCAGTGTTCCTTCCTACTGGGCACATCTTAGAATAATATGCAACACAGCATAAATTAGTGAGCTCTCCTATCAGGTCCATGTAATTAACTACATGTTTCTTTCTGAATATATCATTCAGAAATAACGTGTGTGTATATATATATATCTCATATATATTGCACACATACACACACATCCATTATATGCCGAATTTCCTCAGGTAAAGACTATCTTGCAACACTCAAGATTACAAGCTTTTCAGGAAATTCTTAATGAAGAGAAGTGGGGAGAGGGTGGGAATCAACGGCATGGTCCTTTTCATCCCTAAAAATTGTTTTGTCATTTGAGAAAACAATTCAATTTATCTTTTTGAATTCAGTCAACAGAACTGAATCCAAGTTTCACCTCCTCAGAGTCCCTTCAGGAACTAAAGTAATTTCCTTTCGTCTTACTACTGGGACCCTGCCAATGAAAACCAATTGGATTTTCCTCTCTCTCCTACCTTTCTTCAATACGGACAAGCAAAAAAAGATTCAGTTTCCCTTATCTTGAAAATAAAAACGTTCCTTTTTCCTTAGTAAAAGAGTTACCAAACCTCAATAACTTCCCTCAACATCTAAAACCTACTTAAGTTTTCCTTGTCAAAAGTCCTTTCTTAAGCTTACACATTCCAAAGCTTTTCTAGTGCATGAGGTATTTTCTAGTATAAGTAAGAAAAAGATCTAAATTAATTACATTTTTTTAAAAGGTAAGCACCAGATGGTGGCCTGTGAGCACTTTCATATGGTCTTCTTGGTGGCTTAATGGCTGGAGGGAGCTCTGTGCTTCATAACCTGACAAAGCACACATGTATCTGTGCTTGTTGTGAAACAATCCTCATGTTTCAGCTCCAACCAAAATAAAACCCCAAAAGATCTCCTGCAGATAGATCTAATTAGAATAAAGCAGAGTCCTTTCACTGACCAGATTATATTCATCCATGTAGAAAAGTATTGTTAAAATTCATGGAGAATTACTTACATTAAGAGTTACAGTGTGGAAGCAAGAAGATAATTAATATTTATGTTGTCAATTATACTAATGTAAAGCCAGCATACAGCTGACATGCATCGGAAATAAAGAAATACAGTGGGAAACAGCTTTCTGAATTCAAGCACCACATTTCTGGAAAAATATTTCCAGCAGAGCCAACTGTTAGAAGCTCAAAAGCAGAGATACAAATGACTTCCTGCCAGGATGCTGGAACAGTTCTTACCAGAAGCATCATTAAGAATAATCTATTCATATGGGTGACTGAACACCAGCAAGTACAAACAACCAAACACAAAAAATCCAAAACAACCCCCCCAAAAAATTTGTTTACATTCTTTACAAAAACTACAGAAGGAAAGAAATTGAATAGTCACAGATTTAAAAAATAAAATTTGATGTCATTTTAGTTTTATCCTTTCAGAAACTTCCATAATGCTTCCATGCTTTGGAAACTGATTCTTATTGTATCTTCTAGCTCAGTTTGAAAAAAAATTAACCTCGTCTCAATTGCAGAAAACAGAACACATCAACCATGTGTGCAGCTATATATATATTACATGTATGGAAAAATGGAAATATTTTCTTCAGGAAATGTTGGCTTCAATTATGTTACAAAAGACAATTTTGGTTAACTTATTTGTCAATCATAGAGGTCATCTTTTAGTTTTGGACGATATTCCTTAATAAGAAAGATGAAGAGTCTGGAAGCAAGACCATTTGCTTTTGCACCAGGGATTCAGTCCCTACACTTTATGTCCCCGAGCATTCCAATGTGACAAAGTTCCAAATGATTTGAAAAACACTAAAGGAACAAATGATGATGAAATCTTGTTCAGTCTTCCCAAACTGGCTTGTTCTGTGACTCAATCACATGTCAAGAGACCATCATGATGCGTAAGCCCACAGTGTTTCCTGGCTCACAGTTACCCCCAAATGATGCAGATTTAAACCACTGTTTGAAATACCAACTTCATGATGAAAATATGTTGTTGAGCACCAGACTGTAATACTTAACCATATAGATAAGACAATCAAGTGCACACACATAAACGAAATGTTTTTCAGCTTTTTCTTTCTCTCCATCCAATTCAAATTTACAAAAATTTCTTTGCTTTTCTAGCTCACCAGGAGCCTGCTCACCAGGAAAAATATCTGTATTAAAAAAGTTATTCTTTCACTAAAGTCATTTATTTGTTGTCAATGGATTCCAATATTTCTTTTTACACTTAAGTAGTGATCTTTGCTGAGATCCGTTTTGCATTTTACCAGAATTTTTTATTTATTTATTTTCACCAGACATTCACCACTTCCAATTGAGCATGATCTACTACAGCTGAGGTGTGAACTTCAGTTTATAGCATTTCAAAGAAAATGTATTAAGTGCTCATATCACAAAGTTTTGACCCAAAACATATATAATGGGATCAGTTCCCAAATGCCATGATAATATTACAATATCTTTGCTTTTACTTAAAACTGTGAGTCCAACTTCTCACATGAATGTGATAAAGACATACTATAATGAAGCTCTGCAATACTGCCTCTCAATTAGTTTAACATAATTTGAGTATAACTTCATTCAAATGGCAAAAAATAATCTTTTCACATTTAAACTTAATAGTATTAATACCGTTTTAAAAAGGCAATTGCAATGAAACTACTTTAGCCTTATTCATATGGTTAAAATCTGCAAGCTTTGTTAAATATATACACTGCCATAATATATTTATTTTTTGGTATAAAAGAAATGTTCAAAGTAAAATACTTCCAGGCTACCTACTTCATTCCTTCCTCCATCCCTCCCATCCCCAGTATGACCCCTTAAAAGACTAATTAAATAGCCTTCATAGAACGTATCATAACCCTTTTTAATGTCTTGCCCATAATCTCTTTTGTTAAGTGCCTGAACATGTGGTTTCCTCATGAAGTTCATGCTAGGAGAGTAGTGCAACACTAGAGCAACCTGCCCAGAGAGATGGCAGAATGTCCATCCTTGGAAGCTTTCAAGACTTGGCTAAACAAAGCCATGGCTGACCAGAGCAGGAGCAG
>JAOXJK010000003.1:21104957-21116741 GCA_025774025.1 Xenus cinereus
CAGGTTGCTCAAGGCCCCATCCAGCCTGGCCTTGGACACTTCCAGGGATGGGGCATCCACAACCTCCCTGGGCAACCAAATTCAGTGTATCATACAGTTGTAATCATAAATAGTTTTTTTCCTCCTTGAAAGACTTCACAAATTTACTTAAAAACTTCAAGTTCCCTTCACAATAGGCTCTGCGTTGTCTTTTGGTTGTTCATAAGGTCTGCTTGCTATCCTTAGAACATCACCATCCAAGTTAGAGGAATAAGGATAAATTTGGATGTCACAGACCAGACCACAGCTAAGCAATACAGCTTTTGTATGAAACGGCCTTGCACTAGTTCCTTTGCAATACTTCATGAAGTGGTCCCCCGCTCACTGCTCTAAGGACGAGAGGACCATTCACAGTGTACTGCACATTCAGAATAAATGGATTCAAGGATACTTCAGTTAAAGTATTTTGAGATGAGTTGTCATGTGCATTCCTAGAGATAATTGAATAAATACGTCTTAGGAGTGAGAATGTAACCGCATTACTCCTTCTATTCTGCTCTGTCCTTGCTCTAAAACTATACAGCCTGTTTACAATATCGTTTAGATGAGTCACTGAACCAGGAGGGGAGAAAAAGAAGCGCAGTAATTATAGCATTGGACCATCTCCTCTTTTGGGAAGTGAAAGTATGGAGAAGGCTTCAGAAACAGCCTGCTCGCCCTTACCTCCCCAGGAACAGTGCCATTGCTAATCACCCTGGCACACCGAAGGCCTGTACCATTTCCCAGGCCATCCAGCTCCTGAAATCAGTATGCAGATCACTAAGGCAACAACTCAGACAGCAAATTTCTCTCTGCAGTCTAGCCTGTAAAGTAGATTTCAGCACATCTGCAATAGTGTCCATCTGCTACATTAGTTCTGGCCTCATTTTTCCCCAAGACAGCATTTACATCAAGAACCACTGAAAAATCTCTGCCACTAAATGCATGCAATACAAGTTTATGCAAAACTAGGCAGACAGATGTCCAAATCTGTTGCTTAAGAGTTTCTTCACACAAAGGAAGAATCGTAATAAAAACAAGGAATGAAAGTATTCATACGTCAGCCTGAGTTGTTTGTTCACATAGTAAAAGATTCATTTATAACTCTCACTGCCCATGTAATAGGTATGTGGGGGGAAAAGGACAATTTAGGAGAATTGAAAAAACTTCACCGGTCAGACACTAAAGCTCCAGATTACATAGTCTTTTTGTTTCAGACTAACTAGAAGTACTCAAGCATAGATGGACTTCAGTCTTGCCTTTGATAGTGGTAGACGCTTTTCTGGAAAAACAACAAAAGAAAACCCAAAACAAACAAACAAAAGCTGGTCCTTCCTGGACTGAGATACCAGGTCATTTGAATGAGAACAGCAGGCAGGTTACCAAGTTTTTCAGTTATATTAATTAAAAATACTCCTTAAGTATTGGCAAGCATTGCCTAGAGACTGTTTTTTTTACAGAGAAATAAGTAAAGTTTTGAGAAGAAAATTAATCAAGCCTCTAGCATGTTAATACTTTCAACACCTAAAGAATATTTTTTTAAACATCACTAGAAACAAATAGGTTTCTTAAGTACAACATAGTCAATGCAGGTAATCTGAAATCAAATCTTACCTTCTGCCTTGAACTTAACCTGATGAACAAGAATTTTGTTGTAGCCTAGACTTTCCTGTTGTAGCTGTAGTTCCTTTAAAACCTACCCCAAGAGATATGCCAACATCTGTCTCTAGAAACTTACTCCCATTTAGTCAGGACTTAATAGATTGCACCTGCACTAATGAGTCAGTAAGGCATCCACTTAGCATCTCCCTGTAGGTCCTTGTTCTTTGGAAGAATTATTACTGTGATACAATAACAAACAAATCACAATTGCTGATTTTCCTTGTAGAAAAAACTCTTCACAGACAGTGAAAGTTAAAGAAGGCATCTCATGGTGAGGTCAGGGTTTAGAAATTCCAAAGAATTATCCAACATCTTAGGCCGATTGTTTTCTTTAAAATCTGTTTTGTATTAGTGAGCTCTGGCTCGATGTAATAAGCATTAGACCATCTAAATATTAAAAGACATTTATTCAGTATTGTTATGGTTCCTCTACTGGGAACCGGGTTACGGGTAAGGAATTAAACCAGTAGCTCCTGAACAGCAGTACATATACCACAAACAGTCCACGGCCATTACAAAATGGTGTGTGCCTCAGTGAAGAGCAAGGAGCTGCGATTGCAAATCACAGTGCACTCATGGTGACTAACTGCTGCTGCTATTTGGTACCTTCACTACTAATGATGATGGTGGGAAGTTTAAAAAGTTTAAAAAAAATAAATTACAATCTCCCCTAGAGCACAGAAGAGGTGATCAGTGAATTTCATAATATGGAGTCTTATTATTTTCTAGTTATCTTTCCTTGGACAAAGTTGTGTGGCAAAATGTGCTAATTCTAGCAGAGTGGCAATCGTGTCGGAGTTCAGTGTAAGCTTAGCGGGCAAGACTGTGGTATTAGGGCCAAGTACAGAGTGGTATTAGAAGGCATTGACCAATAACAACATTTCTGCAACTAAATGCAGCTTCTCTGCATGCTATTTTGCATGCAGTCATTTTTGCTTTTTAGGAGAAGCTTACTGTTCTCTCTTGTTCTGTTCGCCTGTGCAGGAGAGGGTGATAAAAGCCCTGTGCAACATACTCCTTATCGGCAAAGCGTGGACACTGGTTGGTGCAAGATGCACCAAGTCTCCAGTGTTGGAAGCCTTCTTCAGGCCCTTAGAAGATTCAAGAAAGCCACCAAATTCTCTTTCCTGTACACAAGAGTGTGGGATTGCAGTATGTCTGACACGCTGCTAAACGCCTGTCATAACATATTGTTAAGGAGAATTCTGCATGGTGGGAAAGATCTCAGGCAGAAACAGCAGCTGCATATGGTGTCGTGCTAGGGAATGCAAAGAGGCAGTTCCGACATTGCATTTCTGCTCTATTCTAAGCATTTTGTGGCCAGCTCAATCTCTTGCTACATCTTTTTAACGGATACAGAGGTACGATTTGTCTTCAAAGAAAACTAGATAGGTAGGAAGTATGTGCTGGGTGTACAACTTTCATGCTGTAGGTATGGACCCTCTTCTAGTTACCTCTTAGAATGGCTTCTTTTCTCATCAACACACTCCAAATCCTAAATTACCCAGAGCCTTAAAATACCCCTTTGGTGGGAGAATACTCACAAAGTCAGGGTTGTAAAAGATCATAAACCCATGAATTGTTCAATATGAAAAATGCAGTGTTACTGTAAAGCTCCAATATCCCAATGCAGCCTCAAGATCTACTCGCTGTAGAGCAGGGCACATGGTTCTTGCAAGCCTGTTCCAGCCAATTATACTACAGATATTTGTTACTGGGTGTAGTCCCATTCCAGCCATATTAGAGCCTTATCATGTAAGTGGACTTATTACAATGGAAGATGTCAGAAGGTCAGAGCTAGACTAAGTTGCTTGCACTGTATTAAAGTTTAAAAAATAAAAAAATTAATTTCTAAATCAGCATTCCTTGTCTAGGGTGTCTGAATAAATACAGACCCAAAGTCTAGACAGAAAATACCCAGCATAGTAGTCAGGACACTGTTTGGAGAGCAAAGGAGCCTTGGCTGATTTTAGATCTAACATTGCTGTATGATGTTTAGCAGATCACTTTGACCTGTTCCTCAATTTCACTTTGAAATTTAATAGTACATGGCCAGCTCTAAAAAGCAGAGAAGATAAAATCCATCAGGGACTATGAACTGCTCAAATGACATTGTGATGAAAATTATAAGACATAATTACTATAAATACGGAGTGCCTGTTAACATGTGTATTTTCAAATGAGCATCACCCTGAATATTTCTTGTTCTTAGTGTTCTCAAATGATTTGCATCTTCTGACATCATTCTTGGATTGCTATAGCCTGTATAAGCTACTTCAAAAAAGAAAAGTAATCAAGCTTTGTCTTTTATTAAGAGACATTTTAATAAAAGTGGAGCATGAGTTGACAAACTAGACCTTCATGCCTTCTTTGGAGCCAAAGTACTCCAGATCAAGTTCTGCAGGCTCCATCCTAAATCCTACCCTATCTCACTGCAGCAATACTAAAGAGAAAGTCTGGGAAACAGTCAACACCACTTACTCTATCCTGCTCTATCTTTCATTCCACGTGCAGTTCATAAATAACTGAGGAGGGCTGTGTAATCATAAACCTTTCTTTGCTGTTATTCTTTCTGCTGAAGACTCAATTAAAGCTGCCTTCTCTCCTTTTATTTTGCCATAAATTTAAATGAAAATATGTGGGGGTGAAGATAATTTATTTCTTTATGAGGTCACAGAAGCAATTAACATCAATTTCTTGACTTGACCATGTCCCATATACTTAACTCCAGCACAGAGGTTACAACGTAGAGCTGTGGAAAGAAAGGCAATGACAGACTGGGATATAACCATTTCCTATCACCAGACATGTCGGTTTAAGATCCACGGTGTAATTTCTGTTCTTGTTCTCAAACAGATGCTTGAGGCCTCTCTGATCTTCTGACATCTGTGACTAGCTGTCACTGAAGAACTATGCGCGACAGAACCTGAAGGCTATGCAGAATACAGAATTGCAGAATACAGAATTACAGAATACAGCTCCTGAGCTCATACCCCACAACGTATGTATTTCCTCTGCCTATGGATGCTACTGCTACCAAGCACACATCTTCTTTCATAACACCAGGCACTTGTAAGTAAAGCTGGAGGAAGAAGGAATTTAACCTCTTGTAAGACAGCACATAAACATTTCAGCTTCAACCCAGATTACAGGAATAAGAAGAGATAAAGTCAGCAAGCAATAGTGAATTATTGAATTATTAACTAGTAAAATTCAGCCTAAAAGACCCTGTATTTGTATACACTTGAGAAGTTGCAAGATCCTTATTAAACCTGAAAAATCCTATTATTTTTCATGAACTTTTATCAGTTTGTATTTGAAATAAAACAGGGCTGCCATCTTTAAATGTCTGAAATCTGTGTAAGCCTATATTGGGTAGGAAGAGATTAGCCATTACCTGTAATTTGAATGACTGCCTACCAGTGAAAACAGGCACTGGCTGCAACCTTAGGAGTTATTTGCGACTGTCTCAGCTGAATGTGTTTACTGGCTGGAGTCTTTTTATTGTTTGGAACACCTTGTCACTTGGCATCATGTTGTTGGTTTAACCCCCGCTGAGAGCTAAGCCCAAACAGCTGCTCACTCTCTCCCATCACAGTGGGATGAGGGAGAGAATCAGAAGAGTAAAAGTGAGAAAACTCATGGGTTGAGATAAAGACGGTTTAATAGGTAAAGCAAAAGCCACATGCTCAGGCAAAGCAAAACAAGGAATTCATTCCCTGCTTCCCATGGGCAGGCAGATGTTCAGCCATCTCCAGAAAAGCAGGGCTTCATCCCATGTAACAGTTACTTGGGAAGACAAACACTGTCACTTCGAATGTTCCCCCCTTCCTTCTTCTTCCCCCAGCTTTATATTGCTGACCATGATGTCATATGGTACGAAATATCCCTTTGGTCAGTCTGGGTTGGGTGTTCCAGCTGTGTCCCCTCCCAACTTCTTGTGCACCCCCAGCCCTCTCGCTGGTGGGGCTGCGTGAGGAGCAGAAAAGGCCTGGGCTCTGTGTAATCCCTGCTCAGAGGGATTTGCAGAATCCCTCTGCAAACCACTTTGGATTGGTTTGTGGAGCTTGCACCAGTACTTTTCATAGAACACATCTGAAGTAAAAATTCATTATTTAGGAAAAGTCCTAAAAGGGATGGTGCTAAACTGAAGCAGATTAGTTTTATTATTTTATTCTAGTACTACCGTGATTGAGCATATTTCTCTTCTTTTCTATAGTTCTGGAAATAAAATTCACAAAGCAATCCAACACATTTTCATCCAGGAGTGTAAACCAAGACTGAATTTCCAAGGCCTGGACATCTTCTCTTACTTTCATTCAGTGTTCCTGTGCAAAAGATGCTAATAAACTCAACAGACAACTCAACCAACCCTCACTCAGCCCCTCTAGGTGTGTTGCTGGGAAGCATTTCACTGACCACGATTGTCATGAATATATTAGTCCTATATGCTGTGAAAACTGAAAAGAAGCTGCAAACAGTTGGCAATTTATACATTGTCAGCCTCTCTATTGCAGACCTTATAGTTGGTGTGGCTGTTATGCCTCTGAATATTGTTTATCTCCTAAGCGGTGTGTGGACTCTGGGCATACCAGCCTGTTTGTTCTGGCTGTCAATGGATTATGTGGCCAGTACCGCATCCATTTTCAATCTCTTCATATTGTGCATTGACCGTTACCGTTCCGTTCAGCAACCACTGCAATATCTCAAGTATAGAACAAAAATGAGAGCATCGCTCATGATTTTGGGGGTTTGGTTGCTCTCTTTCATGTGGGTCATTCCAATCCTAGGTTGGCACGTTTTTGCTAATAACGGGGAAAGGAAAGTGGAAGAAAACAAGTGTGAAACTGAATTCTCTGAAGTCACCTGGTTTAAAGTGCTGACAGCCATTGTCAATTTCTACATTCCCTCTATCATGATGTTATGGTTCTACTATAAAATATTCAGAGCCGTTCGAAAACACTGTCAACACCGAGAGCTCATCAATGGATCACGTCAGTCTCTCTCAGAAAAAACCACCACACAACATAGTAAGACGAAGGACAAGCAAAATGTTTCCCTCCAAAAGCAAATCTTATATGAGAACGACTCTCCCGAAGACAAGCAGAGCTCCCCTCAGCCCAAAGATACGGAGGCAGAGCTTAATTTCAGTAATTCTGACAAGTCTCCAAAGGCATTCGTTGGCAAGAGCAACAGGAAAGTCCTTAAATGGAGCTGTTTTCCTCTCACCAGTGTCCAGTCTGAGCCAGGCCTGGATAACGCAGAAAAGAAGAGCGTATGTACAACAGAAGGGAACGAAAATGAAGAGGAGCCTTGCTCACAAGACAGTGACTTAAGTGATGCATCAGACAACCAGACTTTCACAGAGGAGCTCCCCTGTGAAAAATACCCCAATCCTAACCCTGAAAGAGCCTGCAATCCTCAGGAAAAGACTGAGAACAAGGATTTCAGAGGACTGACTTACTTGAGGAAAACCTGGCGAAGCCTGCATACCCACTCCAAAAGGCACATTCAAGGACTGCACAGGAACAGGGAGAGGAAAGCAGCAAAGCAGTTAGGGGTCATAATGGCAGCCTTTATGCTGTGCTGGATTCCCTATTTTGTGCTATTTATGGTAATAGCTTTCCATGGCCATAAACAATTTTCACATTTACACATGTTCACTATATGGCTTGGCTATGTGAACTCCACCTTAAATCCATTCCTGTATCCTCTTTGTAACCAGAATTTCAAGAAGACATTCAAAAAGATCCTTCACATTCACTAATATTGGTCTGGTTGTTTTTGAGCTCAAGACTTCAACCAAACAAAATATTCCAGTTTCAAAGACAAAGACCATGGGTAAAGTAGAAGACTTTGGAAAACTGTAATTTATAAACAAGTGTTAGTAAAAGTGGGAAACGTGCATTTAACATCTTTAACACATTTGAAGAAGAACTAATTCAGATCAGAAATCTGAAAAACTCAGGGGCAATCTCAGAACTGTTACACTGTTGTACACGCTTTACAATTTGAGATTACCTATTTCATCCTGTATAACAAAAACTGGAGATACAAATAGAGATCTTCAGTGAATAGAAATTATTCAGAAGAAATAGAATAAGGTTTCTGTGACTGGCCAAATATATTTTTCTCTTTCAACTTACTCCATTAAGTGTGGGAACACATTGTTTGTGAAGTGAGATCTGCGAGTGGAGATACTTTGCATAGTCAAAGAAAGAAGCTTGAACCATTTAAAAAAGTCTACCCTGTTTATTTATAGCTTCCCCAAATCATAAACTTTTTTGAAATGTCAAGTCCTATTGTAACCTACTGTATCTCTTTGATATTATGCTTGCTTCATTTATACCTGTATAGGATAACTTCACCAAAAAAAAAAAAAAATAGTGTTTCTATGTCCTAGAAATTTTGCTAAGACTTCCCATACTCAATGTACTATCACTATCTATTCAAGAAGGGTATGCTGTTGTTTCTAGACTTAAAGAATATAGTTCACTACAGACTACACATATTTTCATCTCCCTACAAGTTGGCAAGTAACCTAAGCGTGCAGTGGCAATACTAATCCATGTATCCTTTTCTTGTAGTAGGCAAACTCTTCCTGCTATAATGAAGCAAACTCATGAGCAGCAACTCAGGCCTGCCAAATAGAAAATAAAATATGCAAAGTATGTTTACCTTTTCTATCCTTGGTATTTAATTGCATTTTATAAACCATGCTCTAAAATATTTCAGGAGAGACACAAAATAATAGAATACTCTAGGTTGGAAGGGATCCCAGGAAGACATCTCAGTACAACCTACAACTGAAAACTGAGCTGACTTGACATTACATCATGTTGCTCAGGGCCTCGTGAGCAAGCATCTGTAAAAACAGCTTTAGCTGGAAAAGCTGGGAGGCAGCCTTCACAGAGGAGTTTGCGGCTAAGGTTCACTCTGCCAACTTTGAGCATTCACTTGCTCAGCCATCGATTTAACCGTTTCTAAGTACTAACTCTCAAAAACAGACATGCACTGTTATACAACAGGAATCAATCCCCTCTTCCTAAGCGCAGTCAGGTATAGATGTGTTCCCTAAGGAAGAAAACATAGTTCCTCAGACAAAAAGGATGTAGTGGCTTATGTCGCATGACCTAACTTACCAGCAAGCTTACAACTTCACAAAACAATTACACCAAAATAAAATAAAATTTAAAAAAAAGAGTATACAGCTTGGGGAGCAGGAAGGAAAATTGAGGCAGAGGAGATCTCAGACCCTATATTTACTGAATATCTCAAGACTGCATACCTCCTCGTTTGTGGCACACCAGTAAAGTGTTCATTCCTATTCTTCTGCTATGGAACTCAGTGAGAGAAACATTTTGAGCAAACACTGTGGAGTGTGTTAGTTTTAAGAAGAAATCCCAGAACCAGGAAACTTCAACAGCTAAAGTCACATTTGCATGTAATGGTGAGTTTATGTAAGTCTTTTCCATACGTTTTGGGAAGGATGATTAGAGAGATATCATGAAGGTTCAATGTAAAAAAAATGTCCTCCCATTCACTGTGTTGTGCTGATGAATTTCGCGCTTCTTGAATGCTTTCTTGCTTCTGCAATTGCTCAGTTAGCTTAACAACAAAGTTCTGATGAACTGGAGCTCCTTCAACTGAGTAGTGTAAAGAGTTTGGTGGGATGAGTTGAAGGGATATTCTGCGTAATACCTTCATTACATCAGAAGTGAAAAATAGTTTAATGGTTGGAGGAGAAATTTGGAATTCTGTGTTTATTATTAACGATCTTGAGATACTTAGAGTCTTTCTGTGCCTCGTGTGCCTATTTTGTAAACTGAATATGACAAGACTTACAGTAACAATGCAACACGGAAGATAATGTTTGCATGATGCTCATAAATTTTGGATATAGTACACTAAGTGCAAAGTATTATTATCCTCTGTCAGTTTTATTTCTCTGAATTAAACACCTGAATGTCAATAGTTGTACTTAAAGTATTCAGCATTAAATGAACGCCTAAAATCTCTGCATTTGAATAAATTGGAAAAATGTGTTAAAGGAATAAATTCAGTCCATTTCAATGTATCATACAAGGTTCGGAGATGAGTTGACTTTGGTCTCAAGTAGCATGCAGGAAAAGCTGCAATTAGGGAACTTAAATCTAGGAGAAAAGACATGCAAAATAGAGAGACAGAATATAGAAGCAGCAAAATTCATTCCAGATTCAGGCAACTTCTGCACTGCAGGAGCACTATCTACACAAGTAGTGAAATATGCCTTCTTTTGAATTACCGAGCAGCATCTTTGGAAACATATGCTCTAATCCAATGGCCTTTCACAAACAATTGCTCAGATTCACAGCCATTATGATCTTTTTTTTTCTATTGTGATATGCAACAGCAATTCCAGCTAAAATGGTCTGTAGTTCAGGTGACCCGAGGAAATAAAAAGCAGCACACTAAGTCAGCTACAGTTGTTGGTGTAGACTGCTGAAACATGCTCACCCAAAGGCTGCTTAGAGTTATCAAGAAGTCTATCCTCCTGATCACAACAATTGCCTTTTCTAAATGTCAACTTAAACAAAATAACTGAACATTTGTCTAAAAATTATGACGATTATAACAAAGAATACCTCTGGTACAAGTAAAGAACGTTCAAACACTGAACAGGTAAACCTAGGCAAATAAAACTGCCTGACAATTTTTTATTTCCCTTCATTTTTATCATATTTGATTACACTACTAATCTTAGTGTAACTGTGTTATTAATAAAGACAGGGGAAGTTGTCATAGTAGGCTTCTCTGATATGATAGCTATAATAGATAATAATAAAATAAGAAAACAGGATACTGCCTATTTTAAACTTCCGATTAGCAAGGGACCTAACAGGATTTATCAGTTTATTTTACTGAATAGGCAATTCAAATGGCTCTGGATGTAAGAGAAGCAAAGGAAAGCAAATTCGGGTAAGGAATGGAGAAGCCTACCACCACGTGGGGCCAAGCCTCAAGAGAATATTCCAGGTGTGGTTTCCTGTAAAATATTTTCAAGATTTTCCAGTTAATAAACAAGGTCAGAGGACGCATAGCTTTAAGAGAACATAACAAATTTCTTGGACTGGAGATCTACTTTGATTAAGGTGTGGTGAGAACAACAAACCTCAGTTTTAAGAGGCAGAAAAATATATTCTCTTGGTTTTTTCTGTGTCAATGGTGACATCTAGCGGGTAATGAGAAGAATTCTGGGCTTCTGCATCAAACACTGTGTATCACGGAAGTTTATTAAAGGAGGGGTGCAATTAGCAAGTAGATCCCGCCGTCTAGTACATGTTTCTTTTCTCGTATTATTTTCAGGAAATGTGGCACTCAATAAAGGAAATATTAGTGTAGGTGCACATTTTGGCTTCATTCCATCATCTAAAAGGACTCCATTACGTTCTCTGTGATATCACTTCGTGGTGCACTTTGTGATAGTACAATAAATGAAAACAACTGAAAAGATTCACTTTAAAAAAGTATTTCTAATCCTAAGATATTAATGTAGAAGCACCATAGGCACTTCTGAATAGTTCTAGAGGAGATCCTGAATTCTGCAGATTGCTGTATCTTTCCATTACTAACAGGGATGCGAGGACGAGCCTCCTAACTTAGTTGGGATGGCTTAAATTCCTAAAGATGAGGTGCAAGAATACACTTGAAGGTTTCTGTGTATGCATTCCCTCCACCATAGAATCATAGAATACTTAGAGCTGGAAGGGACCTTCGAGATCATCGAGTTCCAAACCCCCTGCCCTGGGCAGGGACACCTCCACTAGAGCAGGTTGCTCAAAGCCCCCTCCAGCCTGGCCTTAAACACTTCCAGGGACGGGGCAGCCACAACTTCCCTAGGCAAACTGTTCCAGTGCTTCACCACCCTCACAGTAACGAATTTCTTCCTAATACCTAATCTAAATTTCCTCTCTTCCAATTTAAAACCATTACCCCTTGTCCTGTCACTACACTTCCTGACAAAGAATCCCTCTCTGGCTCTCCTGTAGCTCCCTTCAGATATTGGTAGGCTGCTATGAGGTCTCCCCGGAGCCTTCTCTTCTCCAGGCTGAACAACCCCAGCTC
>JAOXJK010000003.1:21116841-21138314 GCA_025774025.1 Xenus cinereus
TGCACGAGCCCACCTCTCCAGCCTGTCCAGGTCCCTCTGGATGGCATCCCTTCCCTCCAGCGTGTCAACTGCGCCACTGAGCTTGGTGTCGTCAGCAAACTTGCTGAGGGTGCACTCTATCCCACTGTCCATGTCACCGACAAAGATGTTGAACAGCACTGGCCACAATACCAACCCCTGAGGAACCCCACTCGTCACTGACCGCCAATTGGACATTGAACCATTGACCACAACCAGAATGAGAATCAGTTCATTTGCAAATGCCAAGTTAAGTTTAAATACTATGCATTCATATTCACTTTTGTTTATTAAATACAATGATAAAGATATTAATTTTAATCAAATTATTTGTCTGTTGAAGAATTAGAAGATAAAAAGAACAATTAATGTTAACACTGTGTGAGAAATAGCTCATTAAAACTTTATACTCCTGATACCAAATTCCAAATTATCTTTGAAAATGATACATACCTGAGACCAAAATAAATGCACTTCTACACGGTCAGCTTACAGTCTAAAATAGAAATATAAAAAATCAAATGTGAGATATACACTCTATACATGCACAGACACATGAGCACACATTCCAGGCTACTACAAAATTGTCGTTTGAGATCTTCACCAGTTAAACAGTGTAAGAGTTCTCACTGACAGAGATGTACTTCTGTGTATGGCAATGGTTAAAACATATTGACATCTGGTAAGTCTAACAATGTTTCCATTGTAACAATATTTGTACCCTTATCATTTTCCTTTGTTTACCAGGGTATCTTGTGTTTAAACCCTCATATGTTTCAACTAAAATACGCCTTAAATGAAATACGTAGCACCCATTGCTATACACTGGCACTGTGTAAACAAAACGAGTGCCTACTGTGTCATTAAACTGAAATGCTGTGAGTAAAAAGAAATGCCTTTTATTTTGATCAGGCATAACTTAGTCTTCAAAAACATTGCTGTCAGACCTGGGATCTGAACTCAGGTCTCCTAACTGGTGATCTAATTTCCTCCTCACTAGATAGGAATAATACCTTAACTCAGTTCTTTGAGGGTTCACAACCGTTTCTCTGTATCTTATCAAAAGTGCTCATAGGAGAGGCACCCACCTGTGCCAGGGAAATTAGTGACGATGCTCACAGAAGTCTAAACAGCTGCAAGACGACACCTATTTCAGCATATTTCTACTTTCTTCCACTGCCACTCGAGTATTCATTCCTACAACAGACTTTTAGTTTTGCAGTGTCCCACTCCTGCAGCAGGAACAGGTGAACAGCATGGGACTACGTGACTTTTGACAATACTTTTTGTAACTAAATTCATGGAATAGTTCTGCCAGGTTCTGCCTGTATTTTGTGACCTTGTTCACTGAGAATGTTGTATAAAATTAATTTAAATCCTTAAATGGAAAGCACTACATACACCTAAATAAATATTATTTTTATTAAAACATAACAGAATCTAATCTGAACTAAATAGTTCTGAGAAGTTATCTTCTCCAAAACACATTGAGTCCGTATTCGCCAAGAATGGATGAGTTTGAATCTGCTTTGATATTGTTCTCGTCTTCAATTCCAGAATGATTTTCCCTTGCTGCAGGACTTTGCTTGGGGAAATTGGAAGTCCTATCTATGGAAATATGTGCAAAAAACACCCAACAGATTTCTTCCTTGTTTTTAAAGAGCCGTTCTTCTAGTTAATTACTATTCTCATATGTATTACAGACACTTATTTGCTCATAGGAAGATCTCACAAGGTAAACCATACCTGCAACAATCAACCAACTCCAGTACAAATCTCCAATTTACTTCGTTATAGCCACTCTCTTGAAGATCCCAGGCACAGAGAGATCTTTGACTGATGCTGCCTATTTCTTTAATATCCTAAGACTTCACTGCGGTGTCCTTATATGTTTACATCAGCAGTTTCATGTGTAAATCTCAAGTTTATTTCCCAGTTCAGCTAGTCCGTATAAAAAATGATAGTCCAAGACTGCAAGCTCACCAAATGCACCTCCCATTTCCTCAAAGCTACAACTGTTGTGCAGAAATTTAACTCTTAGGATCTGGCTTCTTTTCAGGTATGACATGTCTAGTTGAGATAATACGGGGATGCAGGTTCACAGAAGGGTGTCCCTCTGCCCTGTGTGGGTATTATTCCTCGTGACCTATGTTATGTGCTGACAGCTGTTTCATGAACCACATTATGAAACTGGAAATGTTCAAAGTCTACAAATCTAAGCTAAGTTATAGTTCTATGGAGACCAGGTAACAACAGTCCAGCTATTTTGACAGGATGTCATCAATGTTCCCTTTCTATTTCATGGAAAAAGAGAATACAAAGACGGAAAAGTGATAAAATAAAATCTTTTCCAGCCTTGGGGAAATAAACTGCAGCACTGAGTTATGAAGTGTCCAACAGAGTAAAGGCATTACAAATACTAATAAAGTGGCATGCAGTACAAGGAATTGTAGAGTTTTACTGAGGTAATGCAGTTAGATTCAAGGTATAACATCTGCAGCAAAATTCCCAAGTTTATTCCAGTTTGTTTTATTTGTGAAATTCCTACAAGTTCTATTCAGCCCATACTCCACAGCAAAGTCCTCTATCCAAAACATCAGGTCTAAATTTGCATAATTAGCAGCACTGAAAATTTTCCCCTCATGCTGCCTGAACAATTGTCTTTGTGTGACCTTACCTATGCTTATCTGACTGGCGGCTTTTCCTCTGAGGCTTCCTCCCAATTTTGCTGGCAGTTTCTGCAACGTGGGTGTTACTGCAGCATTGTGTGCTCCAAAATAGAAGGCAGCTCTGGCAAATTTGTTTTCACTGATAGCTAAGTGACATAAACAACTTAAAGAGGTGAAGCTTGTTTTGTAGAAAAAGTACTTTGTTTTGTATTCTAGATCTGCAAAAATCATTAAAAAATTCAGGTTGGAAGGGACTTCTGGATGCCATCTAGTCCAACCTCTGGCTCAATGCAGAGCTAACACCAAAGTCAGATCATGTTGCTCAGAAGCTTGTGCAGTCAAGTCCCCAAGGATGGAGATTACAAAGTCTCTCTGGAAACCTATTCCAGTGCTTCACCAGCCACATCAGGGAAATTTTTCTCTATATATTCATTTGGAATTTTCCTTGTTTTGACATGTGCCCTTTTTTTCCCTACTTTTTGCTGTGCATCTCTGATAAGAATTTGCTTCCATCTTCTCCACTTTAGGTTATGTAAGACTTCCATTAAATCCCCTGTAGCCTTGTTTTCTCCACACGAAGCAAACACATCTCTCGTAGCCTCTCATGTCATACGCTCCAGCCCCCAGACCATTTTAGTGGCCCTCTGCTGGCCTCCTATCAGCCTGTGATCTCTCTCTTGTACTGGGAAGAGAAGTTGGAGGGGGGATAAACCGGACACATAACTAACTCCAGGTGCAGTGACAGGACTGCTGAGCAGAGAGAAATAATCCCACCTGAGCCACTGGCTATGCTTCCACTAACTCAGCCTCAACAGAGTTATTTCTTACAGATCCAGGGATGGGGCATCTGCAGCTTCTCTGGGCAACCTGTTCCAGTGTCTCACCACCCTCACAGGAAAGAATTTCTTCCTAATATCTAATCTAAATCTACTCTTTCAGTTTAAAACCATTCCCCCTCATCTTATCGCTTCACTCCCTGATCAAGAGTCCCTTCCCATCTCTCCTGTAGACCTTTTAGGTACTGGAAGGGGCTCTAAGGTCCCCCTGGAGCCTTCTCTTCTCCAGGCTGAACACCCCTAACTCTCTCAGCCTGTCCTCACAGCAGAGGAGCTTCAGCCCTCTGACCATCTTTGTGGCTGTCCTGGTTTGAGCGGCACAGTACTAATTTCTCTTCTAATGCCTTGGAAAACCACATTTTTAAAAGACTCCAGTGTACAAATTTGTGAAAATATTTAATTTATAGCCAGCTACAGTATGTGGATTTCAAGGTCTCAGTGTTTCCGAGTTAGCCAGGTGCAGGGATGAGGAGGAGCGAAACCCGGGCACTTTACCCAGGCTGCCAATAGGATTATTTCATACGTCACATTCAATATAAATTAGAAAGTTTGCTGAGGAGTTCTCTGTCTCCCTTGATGGTGGTGGTCCAGAGAAGCCCTTGCCCCAGCGCAGGAGCCTTGAGCCCCTTCCTCCCGAAGCCGCAGCGCTGTGTCCCACATCGGCTGTCCCCGCAGGGAGCGCTCGGCTTCCATTCAGATGGAAAGGGCTGGAGGTAGTCCTTGTATATTTTATATTGGTATCGGGGCTAATACTGGTTCTTTAGTATTACTGATGTTAATTACTTAGTCTTAGTCTGTTAAATCTGTTTATATTTCAACTCTCAGGCTTCCCTGTTTTTTCTGATTCCCCTTTCCGGGTGGGGAGGGGTCATTGGCTGAGAGAATAATTGTCTAAACAAAAACAAATTGTTGGGGGTTTCTCAAACCATAACATGGGCCTCCTCCGGACTCGCTCCAAGAGGTCCAAGTCCTTCTTATGTCATAACCAGAGTGGGGAAAAAGGCAGTTTTTTAGCTCCACCGCTTGGTTTTCCACTGGGGCCAGGTCAGGACCCTACAGGCGCAATGACCCTACCTCACGCTTGGCGGCCTCCTCGCACGCTTGTCACACAGGGGGAGGGCGGCGGGGGCCGGCGGGGCGCTGAGGGAAGCTGAGGGGAGCGGGCCCCTCCGCCACTGCCATCCGACAAGGACGAGCTCGCCCCCCTGACTGACTGACTTCACTAACTGACTGGACTGACCCACCGTCGGACCGCCCTGACTGGGCGGGAAAGCCCCGCCTCAGGCAGAGCCAGCCCGCCCGCCGCGCGTGCGTAGCGGCTGCCGCCGCCGCCAGAATGACGTCACTCCTTCGTGCCAAGCGGGCCATGCCGGAAGTAGGGAGCGACGCAGCCGGTGAGGGGTCGGTGCGCGTGCCGGTGGCTCTGAGGGCGGGCGGCCCGCCCGTCCGTCCGTCCGTCAGCCAGCCCCCGCAGTCCAGTGCCCCTTGTTTCCCTCCCGCTCCCGGGGTCCCCTTTTCGCCCCGGGCCCCTCGAGGTCGGTGTGCCCCGAGGCCGCGGCTCGCCGCGAGCTCCTGGGCGGGAGAGCCTCAGGGCGGGTGCGGGGACGCCAGTCACGGCTGGTCACTGCCTGAGGGGAGGAGGGCTCTGCAGGGGGGTTTGGGCAAGCTGGGTCCGTGGCCCGGGGCCAATAGAGTGAGGTTTAACAAGGCCGAGTGCCGGGTTGTGGCCAGCAGGACTGGGGCAGGGCTCATCCCCCTCTACTGGGCACTGGTGAGGCCCCACCTTGAGGGCTACCACCAGTTTTGGGCCCCTCACAACATGAGGGACATTGAGGTGCTTGAGCAGGTTCAGAGAAGGGCAATGGAGCTGGCGAGGGGTCTGGAGCACAAGTCTTGTGAGGAGCTTCTGAGGGAGCTGGGAGTGTTCAGCCTGGAGAAAAGGAGGCTGAGGGGAGACCTTCTTGCTCTCTCCAGCTCGCTGAAAGGAGGGTGTAGCCGGGGGGGGTCGGTCTCTTCTCCCAAGGAACAAGTGATAGGATGAGAGGAAACAGCCTCAAGTTGCACCAGGGGAGGTTTAGATTGGATACTAGGAAAAATTTCTTCACAGAAGAAGTTGTCAAGCATTTGAACAGGTTGCCCAGAGAAGTGGTGGAGTCGCCACCCCTGGAGGTATTTAAAAGACAGGTAGACGTTGTGCTGAGGGACATGGATTAGTGCTGGTTTTGGCAGTGTTAGGTTGATGGTTGGACTCAGATGATCTTGAAGATCTCTTCCAGCCAAAACAATTCTATGACTCGAGGCGGGCAGGGGCTGCGTCATGTTGTGCTGCCGGCCCAGAGCCGGCGTGAGCAGGGAGAAGCAGTGGTGAGAGCAGTGCCTGCTGCCCATGGAGCGGGGAGCTGGCGGAGCAGCTTGGCCCCTGGTCCAAAGGCCGCCATTTTGTGTCAGCAATGGTAGTGGAAATGGGGAAGACTTGGGAAGAAAATGGGCTTGATAACGGACATCAGATGAACTTTCAGCCAAGAACCAGCTTTTCTGAAAGTGCCCCTTATGTAGTGGTAGGAGAGAATAATTTCCTTTGTCATCTATATATAGAGAAGGTCCTCAAAATACTGAACTCCAGACCACAGAATAAAAAGTTGTAAAAAAGCTCTAGATTTTAGGGAGAAGATTTAGGAGATTCTAGATTTAGGAGAAGACAAATATTATTAAATGTCCCAGTGTGTTTTTTCCCTTAATATATTACTCCATTAGATCAGTTTTAAAAGCCTGTGTATTTAAGAACAGGGGTTGGATCTTAGACTAGTGATAGTGCGTCTATGCTTTGGGTTATCTTTGCTGATTACACTTTAAGTTAAATGTTTGCTAATTTATGTTACTACTTGTACATCTTACACGCAGAAAAAGAAGTTTATAAAAATAGTCAGAAAATTCCATGCAGTTAGTTCTGCTGTTTATACTTCCAGCATTAGCAAAGTTTCAAGAAAGTAACTGATTTTTTTTGTGTGTGTTAATAAAAAGAGATTTGAGAGGTTTATCAAGTAAGCTATCAAAGTTCACACTACCACAAATTGCAACTGCTGTTAAAAATTAAGAAATTTTTTTTTAAAAGAGGGGGGAGGACAACAAAATGGTTTATTTGTAATATGCCTGTTGAAGCAAGACATCATTCAGAACAGAAACTTTTAGCTTTCACCATGAAAAATATGGAAACCTCAAACATATACCCCAAAACCCACATTCCACAACTTACCAGCAATTGAGGGAAGCATTTAAAATAGAAGGAAATAAGCTTATAAAGTGAATATAGAAAGTGTAGCTGAATTACACTGAAGACTTTAAGAAAGTATCGTGTAAGAAAAAGCATAATTGTGTCTTTCTGTCAGAGAAGATCCGGCTATTTGGCAGTTATTAAGAAATCAAACCCACCTTGCGTTCTCTTCCGTCTGTTCCAACAAGCACGAAAAAAAAGCATGTAAGCTCTGTTTGTGTTGCACAAGCGACTTCACAGGACAATAAACTTGAAACTGTTTAATTCAAGCCAAGGTACAGTGCAGCAAAAATGTTCTGCGTCTGTTTAGATTGGTGTCATATAATACAGCTATTCTGGGAGACTTATATTTACTTTCCAGTATGTAAAATCCTACCATTGATCCACGTGTAAAGGTGACAGGGGTATTGTGAAGAGTCAGTAACAGAAGGCAATCACATGGGATTATGTTGTGCAAACTTAAAATCTTAGTCTTTAAAAATTAGTTAGTTGAAGGAATCATTTCAAGATCCTGTGAGTTCAAATGGTTGGTTTGACAAGCGTTGCAAACAAAACCTAAATCGGTAGCTGTTGATCTCCCTTCTGGACTTAGAAAACAGCAGTTACTAGCTTGGTAGGTGGATGTGTTTGGATAAATAGATATGAGCACATGCTCATATCTTTGTGAGGAGTTTTAAAGCTAATATTTTAAAATTTTATTTTTAATATGTAACAAATCCTTTTTTTTACGCAACATTTATGCTTACCTTATATAGTAAAAGACAGAATGGAATGCCTAGTAAGAGGACCTTTCATCCCCTAGATGTATATTGGAATACTCTATGTCAGGGACCTTGTCTCTGAAACTTGCATCTTAATATGTGTAGGGGTGGACATGAAGAGGGATACTAACAGTAAGTCAAAGAGATTCTGGAGGGCAACATTTTAATTTGATGAATTTTCAAGAAAATGAGCACGTTAAGCTGAATCATCTCACAGTGAGGTGAATGCTGCTGCTAACATGAGCAAGGGGACTGTTATGCCTAGTTGAAGTAGAGGTTAATTGTTAGCCCACTTTAGATGTTTTACTCCTTGTTCTGGGGTACAGTCTAAAATTCTGAAATTTTTAAGTATTGTGAATTGAAGACTATGTGTTTATAAGAATACAATTCAGCCAATATGGAGTAGTGATTTGGGGTATTCTGTAAGAAAATAATCTAGACTTGTACATAATATTGACTTTCTAATGATTAGTGCCACTATTAGGGATGTTCTGTTTCCAGCTTTTCCCTTCACTGGCTGCAGGATTTCTTGATTTTAGCTTCCCTTTCCTAGCTTTACTTGTTAATTCATAAATGCTTTCTGATTGTTCAGCTTTCACCACAGCCTGAGTGAAGATGTAGTTTGAATTGTGAATGCCTTCGGAACTTAAATAGCACTAGTAGGCTTTTAGACTGATCCCTAGATAACAGAAAGAATGCAGATACAGGGTTTAGTATTTTGTTATTTTTATCTGTGCCAGCACAATACAAGATACAACTCAGAAGTACATAGTTCAGATGTCCTATCCTATGGAATAGGACAAATCAGGGGATGTCTGTCAGGAAACCAGATCCTTCTAGGGAGCTTGGCCAAACAGAACATATATTTGCCTTGCATAATTGTACATACAGGAAATTGGAAGGACTTTGCTTGAACTGAAAGGACCTCTGACCAATGATTTTAAAAATTGGAGTTACTTAGACGTGCAGAGAAGTAAGGCTTTCTACACTTTAACCCAACAAAATGTTTTGAAAAAAAGCTTTGAATAGTCATGAGTAATATGATCAGCTGAATATATACTTACCAGGCATATCTACTTTTACAGGATTCCGTTTAACAGCCATCATTAACTAAAATCATGGCAACTGCCAGTAGTGAGGTGCGCCATCCTGTAGATCCTGGAATCTCAAAGCTGCAGTTTGCTCCCTTCAGTAGTGCCTTGGATGCAGGATTCTGGCACGAACTAACTCAGAAGAAGCTCAATGAGTACCGACTGGATGAGACCCCAAAAGTTATCAAAGGATACTACTACAATGGTAGGTAGTTTGGGGTTATCCTGTAATTCCTCTAGGTATTTATATAACATGTTGTAGGTATTTTGCTGAAACGTTAGAAAACACAGCTGGGTGAGCTGTGAACTCTGGTGTGCCTGTGTTTATGGGAATATAATTCATGGGTAATTTATAACTGACATTAACAAAAAGAGGGAAATTAATCTATGTGTTTCAGTTTAAAAGAAGCATGTTGCTGCTTTTTGTCCAGGTGATCCTTTGGGTTTGCCAGCTCGATTGACACTGGAGTTTAGTGCCTTTGATATGTAAGTACATACTGTGGTTTACCTTAATTTGTATGTAAAGACACTTACCTTGCATAATAGTAATGCTTTGATATATAATATTCCTTGGACAAACTCCACGTGAAAATAAAGAAGCATTTTCACGAATTTTCGAACAGTAGAGGGACTGCTCTAAGTGACAAACATTAACTCCTTGTGTCTGAAATAACATATTCATCTGAAGTGTCAAGTTTAAAATATGCTGGTAAGTCTCAAATTCACTGTTTTATATATTTTTAAACAAAATACCATTTTTTTCCCCATTTCTTCAGCTCTTTTGCCTAAGGGAGGATATTTCAGTCATCTGACTTCTGTCAAATTATTCCTTAGATCTTTATTTACTGAGGATTCATCATTAGAATTAGGATCTCAAAATAGTTTTTGCAATCCCAAGTTGTTACATTGTAATATCTTCCAAAGTATTTAACCCTTATGACTGGAATTTTGCTACAGCAAAAATGACATGAAAGGAGAAAAAAGTTTTCCACATGGTTTTCATTTCCAGCAAATACTTAAGTTAGTATAACTAACATAGGAACAGATGTGTTCATAGTTATTGTCTTGTTTGTTTTAAATTGGTGGATTATAAAGTTGTAAATCACAAAAGTGACTGTCTCTGCCTTGCTTGCTCAGGATATTAGGAGCCTAGTGCAGCTTTGTGCATTTTGAGATAATTTTGTAAGACATATTGTTCCATAAATTCTTATGTAAGGACTTTCAGGTATGATACTGAAATCATATGCAGCAAAGTGCAATTGGAAGAAAGCTGTGATATTGGAAACAGGAATTTCAGATTAGGAAAAGATGGATGGTACCATGGTATTTTGATCTCTCAAATGTTATGACAAAAATAAACTTATGAAAGATCCATTTATCCAGTGTTTAATTATTCCTTCTACTGTAGTAGTAATTTTCTGTGTTTCTGTTTCTGTATGTTAGGTAGGCAGTTTAGATGATCACGAAGAGTTCCCTTTTAACTTTGGAAACTACATCGTGTGTATTTAAACATTCGCTGTATTGAGTTCTAGCAGTGGCCAGAAATATATGTATTTGAGAGAACAATGTTAAAGGAGTCACTAAAATCAATCAGGTCTACAAATTAAGAGAATAGTGTAGTTTTTTACCTAATAGACATTCAGAATTGGGAAAGAGCAGCTTCTCCAGCTGATGATGTTAGAAACTGTATAAGCTACTCAATCTTTTGCCTGGTTTAGGCTTCCTTTGGGATGTTTTTTAAAGAGCTACTCAGTTACATTTTTATGTTTATGTGAGTGGAATATTGACATCTAAAGTTTAGTCTTAATGTTTTCTTAGTGAAAATCACATTTATAGTGATACTTTATATTTGAACAGAATTTTAAAATCTTCCATCTCTGATTTAATAATGCCCTGCTAGAGGTAATACAAATGTCTGATATATCTTTGAAGTCATAATATAGATATGTATTTGCACAGGTTATTATGCCAATCCATGTCCAATAAAGCATTATGATCGTAAAAACGCTTTTGTTAGAACTGTTGTTAACTTTTATTACTCTGCCTCATCATTTGACAATTTCAGGGCAACCTTACACCATAGGATAGTTTCTGCTGCTACTGCTGATCATGTTCAAGGCGTTAGTATCCAGTACCCAGACGTTTCTTTCTTTTATTCAGGAATGCTTCAATACCAGCACGTTGCTGTCCTGCTGTTGGAACATTGTATAATACCAACACTTTTGAGACTTTCAAGTCCTGTGATAAGAAATCACTTCTGGATAAAGAAGCAAATGAGGTAAGATTGAAAATCAAATCAACTGGTAGAGAGAAAGGCATTCAAAATAGCCAGTGAAGTGCTTTATAGTCTCTGCCCCAAATATTGCAGATACTGTCCGTACTCACCCATACAGTAGCCTCAGGATTTAACGTATTCTGGAAGGAACAGAATACAATGTCTCTGTCGAGAGGGACCTACACCAATCATCTAGTCCATCTGCCTGACCACTTCAGTGCTGAGCAAAAGTGAAAGCACGTTAAGGGCATTGTCCAAATGGCCTCTTAAAGACTGACAGATTTGATCTTTGTTTTTTACTGTCCTTTGCAAGAGAGTAGAAAGTAGCTAATTGTACTTGGAGGACTTCATTTGGTGTTCTACTAGGCCACATTTTGACCTCAACAGCGCTATTGGAGCTGCCAGTGACTTGAATTCTGTAGACAACATTTGTAAAATTGTCTTGATATGCAGAAATCAGCAAGTGCCTGGTTTAAACTTTAGATTATTGCATTACCTCTGTGTAACAAAGTGATGGGGAAGCTCCAGAACGGCCAGAAGACTGAGATAAAGCAATGAAAAGAAGACTGTCAAAGGAAGAGACTAGTCTTCTCGCACTTTGACTAATTGAATGTCACAGCTTGGGGAGAAATGAAAATCAAACTAAGGCAAGCTTTTTCTTTTGAGACACTTCACTTTGAACAGTCCTTGATTCCTTGAGTTCAGTTGATTGTCTGCCTGCTGGCCTTGAATAGCAAAGTTTTGATGCATATCTTCACTCAAAGCTGTGAATTTTTTGTGTTCCTGTGGCCTAGGGCTTCCCTGCCGGTGGTAGGTATGATGCAGTGTCTATCTTTAGGGAAACTGCAAATGTCAGAATGCTTCATTCACTCTTGGGTTTTCCTTTGGGTTTTTTTTTTTGTTAATTTTTTTTAAGACAAAGATCAAACGGGTTTGCCTCATACGAGTACTATAGCTTCTTTTCTCACCAACATGAGATGTACTGACTTCTTGCATGTCTCCACTCTTTTGGTGAAACTTCCTATTCCTTATTCATATATTAGTATCTCTAGACCCCATGAATGAAAAAGATGTATGTTCCGTATTGTGCTAGCGTTAATACTTCATATACGTGAGGGTCTGTTGCTGATAAAGGTTTTTTTTGTTTCCGTTGATGCATTGTGCCTGATCCATAAACTTCCAGCTTCCATAATTTTTTGTGTTGGAGAGTGCATGTCTTAATGTTTAGAATCCTTTTAGCGTAGATAACAGTATGGATGAGATCAGTTAGGAAAAGATCACAGTGGATTTACTGGGAGTGTTAATTTCAGTATTTTTAAGGTAGCTGGAAGAATTAGAGGATTTCTGCAGGTGTTCTCATGCTACCTTGGTATTTTGTTTCTCTGCCCTTTCTCTTCCTTCTTGTCCCCACAATCAATGGCAGATATGGGAATCAATAAAATCTGGAGCTGCTCTTGAGAACCCTATGCTCTTGAACAGGTTCCTGCTGCTGACGTTCGCAGTGAGTAATGATTATATGTCTCATACTTGGGGCATTGTAGTGGAAATGATGAAGTGGTTCCTTTATAGGAGAAATACTGTATTACTATTAGCGTATTAGTGCTAGCAGGATCATTCTCTGACATCTTAAAATGCCTGAAAACATATTAAAAAACTAAACCATTCTTATGTACAGATTAAAATGCTTAGGATGTATTCATTAAAAAATGCTGGTGCCATCTCATATTCTTTTCTACAAATAGACAAAGTTATCTGATCGTCTTACAGATATCAGTAAAAGTAAAGCAACTGATTCGTGTTTAACAAATTAAATATTTTAATAAATAATGCTCCAGCTAACAAAAACTGAAGTATTTTACGCACATTGTCTGTTTAAATCTTAAATAAAAACATATACAGAGAAGGGAGGACTTCTGGTATTTTTTTATTATTTTCTAAAATTATGACACAGTGCCTTGTGAAATAAAGAGAACTATGGTTAGTATCATAAACCATCAATTATGATTAGTATTCCAAACAGTAATTTACTGTGATTTATATGTTTATTATCTAATTTCACAATTATTTTTTTTTTCTAGGATTTAAAAAAGTATCATTTCTATTACTGGTTTTGCTACCCGGCTCTCTGCTTCCCTGATGGAATACATATAATTCAGAAACCAGTGTGTCTTGGTGACAGATTCCCACTAAATCAGGTATTCAGAATGCTAAATGTTGTGAAATCTGTAGCACTAAGCAGTTCTGTGGGCTATAAAATGTAACATCTTTGTTGGGAAAGTTTTGTTGGCAAACTGAGTTAATTTGAGAACTTAATTTCTTTTAAAATCTTCACTTTCCTTATTTCCATGTGGGTTTTTTGTTTACCTCTTTTCTCTTTATTTCATAAAATCTTTCAGCTTAACATCACTTCAGCTTTTTTCATTTAGATGCAGATGTGGCAAACAATTCTTGAAGAGTCAGTTCTAATTTTTATATACAGCTTATTGAAAATATAGCTATGTTTTTGAAATTCATTATATTTTTAAGATGCTTTTTTAAATGGAGAGCTAAGTCATCAGTTACAAAATTATTAATAAAGTGCATGATTTCACAAGATGAAGAACTGGATAGGGAAGATAGTTATTTTTTTTAGGAGACAAGTTTTAGGAGAAAAGTTAACATTTTTTTTGTAGTATCTTTCATATTACAATGCGAAAGGATGAAAAAAATCAACTTGCCCACATGTGCCTTTGCACTTTGATAGAAGTTAATGCAAAACCTTGAACAGCTTTTTAATGGCATAGTAATCAATGAGAAACTGTTTTGTTTTTTTCAGTGAAAAATGCTTAGTTTCCTTCTCAGAAGACCCTCATTAGTTCTGTAATAATAATGTAAAAATACCTGTCATGATCCAACACCGGAGTTTCAACTAAACACTGAAAATACATATAACAAAATAAATTGAATGGGACCCTGTTCTTTTGCTAATAATACAGGGACGGATTTACTTTCTTATAAAGCTACTGTGACTCTCAGAATGAGATTTTTATCTTGTTTTAATTTCTATTGGTAGATCAGTTTGCGGCAGTTTTAGTAATGCCACTGTTTAAAACTTGCATTGACAAATGGTTTTTTAACAACTGAATTTTTTATCTCAGTTATTGTGGTCATAATGGGCTTTAAAACTTCTGAAAGTGCTATATTCTAAGATTATCTGAGTGAGCCAGATGCTATAAAACACTTTCTGTGATTCTGTATAAGATTGTTAAAACTTTTGGTTACAGTTGTCTTTTTGCTTTCAGATTCAAGCACTTCAGAAAGCATATGATGAACTTTGCCAGAAAGAGGGGGTTACAGCCTTGCCTTATTTTTTAATCAAGTATCATGACAATTCTGTCGTGATATCTCTGCTGAAAAAGTGGGATGGCTTCTTCCAAGACCAAGGGGGAAAGGTAAGGAGAATTTCATGTCTTTTTATAACCTGCAAATACTTAACTTCCAAGTGGTTTGTAAAGAGTCTCTAATACTGAGCTGGGCACAATGTTTGCCAATGAATAGACTGGGTAAATAGCTGAAGACCAGCAGCGTGGATTGATTTTTTGTGTTAAGCGTCTCTAGTTTTTACGCAAAAGCCCAGTTACATCAGACGGATGGTCAGCTTGAAAACAAAGTTCTTTGTGCTCTGTCTCCCTTATCAAAACAGAAATGATGTAAGTTTATGAAAGAGTTAGCATAACAATTAAAGTTTTCCAGCCACTTTACCTATAATGCTATAATAATGCAAAACATCTTTTTTCTTTTTGTGTACTAAAAATTTATGTATTTGCTGGTTGTGGTAACAGTAATCAGAGAATACTATATAGGAGTTTTCAACTTTCAAATTTCAGCTTGTGTTTTGCCACATGTACATGTTATAACATGAGAGCTTTGGATAAAAATTGCAGGGTATCTGTATATGAAGAATGTGCAAGGTAAGTGCTGAGTAATTTTGGAAGATGGATGGGTTGTGCACCAGAAGAACCTGGGATATTTCTTCTTGTTAAATGCAGAGATCATGCCCGTCCTTTTAGTGTAAAGTGAATACTGTCCATTGCATTCAGTTAGTGAAGCATTGTACTGATAGGTGAAGCAAATGTCACAGCAAGAGTTGACTGGCTTGGTTGGCTTGTGTTTATGTACTTTGAATTCCAGTTTGGGTCACATTGCTCAGCTGCTGAACTTTGCTAGGCCTTTCTGAATGCTTTACTGTCCTTATTTTTGGTGAACTTCAAACTTTATTTTTATCTTGCATGTCACTGAAGTGTTAGGAAACAAAATTCTAAGTTATGGTGAAGAGATAGTAAGTGCAAAAAGGATATTTTTTAAGGAGTTTTTGTCATACCTTATAAAAGTGATTTAGTTCTGTTTTACAGTACTTGGTCTTCAATTATTTTTTTTTCCAAATTTGTTTTTCTGAAATTAAGACCTATGTCTGCAGTTCTTTGTAAAATAGGAATGTGAAGGTTGAGATTTTTAAATGGTAGTGTAACTACAATAATGGGTCACAGATAAAACATAGGGACATTCTTAATATGAGAGAAATCTGTAATCATCTGGAATATATTTCTTCATTAACATTCACTTTGCAGTGCCAAAATTTTAGACCTGTCGAGTAAGATTTATTGCATCAATGCTGCCTGTAGAGTTTATTTGTATTTCAATGAGCCAAAGGCACTGACTCCCCTGGAAGAAAAATATGTTTTTGCTGTTGCTGAGTTAATTTTCTGCTAGTTTACAAAATTGAATCAGCTTACTAAGGGGTCTTATGCCTGCTGGAGTCAGCAGCTGCAAAGCAGCAGCAATGTAAGGCTGGGAGGAGGGATGGGTAGTGGGCCCCTATTCGAGGGACTCTTTTAGGGACACCTCACTGATGTGGTGGAGTCAAGACCAGTCACTCTAAGTCCATCTATAGGCAAAGAAGCAGGAGGGAAGAGCTCTGTAGATGTGACAGACACAGGCATCACTAGTGATGGCTGAGTTCAGATTTTCAGCATATCTAAAGGTAGGCTGTGGCATCTTTCTGATTTCTGAATGTGTTTTGGTTCTGCATTGACTGTGAACTAAGCTCCCAGTTTAGATGCCTCAGTTATGAGCGTGGTATTACATTGCTTGAACATGAGAGAGAATGTCCAGTTCCTTTATTTAGATTCCATCTTGAAGGTTGGCTTAACAAGTGATTTTTATGCCTTTTTTTCTTTTGCCTTGACATCTTGCTGGCCTGTCCCCTTTCGCTTTTTGATCATCCCAAAATCAGTGTAGAATTTTGTTTTGAGACCAAGGCTTCAGTTGTTGGGCTTCTCCCGTAATGGTGTGTTTAAGGAAGGTGCACGTACTCTAGTGAAAAATGGATGTCCATAAAGGGGCTGAACTGAACAAATCTCAAAACTATGGCAAACGTCTGACTGAAATCTAGTGTGAGCATGTATGAAACATTTTTAAATATATAAAATGTGTGTGTAGGCCTTCTCTGTCCAGAAGTTTTACATTAAAAATGCCAGATAACTTTTACTGTAAACTGAATATCGGTGTGGATAGGTGACTCCTCATTAGAGCAATTTTTTTTGCAGGTGACAGTTGGAGTTTATGATCCATGTAACTTATCCCACTATCCAGGATGGCCACTGAGAAATTTCCTGATCCTGGCAGCCTACAAATGGTATCTATTTTATTCTTTGCCTCAAAGATTATTTATTGGCTGATATCAAATGAGGCATTTTTCCCCACATGGCACTTACACTCATCACCCATCTGAGATTTAACTTTTAACCTTGACATGACTCACCTTCAATGATTCTGATTTTGCATGTTATTCTATTTTTTTACTTCTATCAGTCACAAGTTCCTATTATTCCTAATCCTCACATGCATGCATGTACCTGGAAATACATGCTTCAGACCCTGCCAAATACCCTCTAGCTGTTTCAAATCTTATTTAAAGTATTCTGTGATTTTATATAATTAATTAGTGCCAAGTAATAGTAGACCTAAATTTTGAAAATCAGATACTTGTAGGTTTTCTTACAGTGTACCTTCTAGAATTTTCTGTTGGGCAGAAGTTGGGAAGACAGGACATAGTTTTACACTCTGGTATTTGAAAAAAAGTATCATTTAAAGTGTCATATAAAATTGTGGTGCTGTAAGAACAGTGTCATTAAGTTACATTTTCATAGTTTTGACTTTTATGTTTTATTGCAAAGCACACAGCAGGGAGAAGAAATACTCATTTAGGTATGGCATTTTCTGGGCTGTGAGCTGAACTGTAGCATAGAATGATGTGTAAGTGCCCAGAGAACTTCACACATTCTGAAATCTAGAGGTCTTTAGAAACTAAAGTTCTAATTGTTTGATTTGGATTTTTGAGGAGAAAAAAATTATAATATATCAAAAGCTAAGAGTGTCTTGCTTGTGCCATGCCAAGTGCATCGTGTCACCTATGTGTGCTCTAGTGCTTCCCTGCTTTTTAGTCCTTTAAATACGCAGTTTGTCCTGCAGCACTGTGTAAATGACAGAGGACAGGCTGACAGTGTCATTTCTTTAGAGCTGTTTCACAACAAACTAGTCATTTTCACATACTAAGCAATTGTTTTTTCTTTATACCTGATAAGAACAACAGTGTTGTAGTACTAACAGAAAAAGCCTTGTTCAGAATCTGCAAGAGACTAAACCTGTGTGAAATAGTGTTTAAAAGTCCCTTTCCTGTTAAAGAAGTTGTGTGTCTCTATTTATCTTTTTTAAACGGCAGGGGCAGCATTCTCCAGTCAATTGAAGTGCTCTGTTTCAGAGACAGGACCATGCAAGGGGTGAGAGACATAACACACAGCATTATCTTTGAAATAAAACTTCCAGAGACGCCCCTTGGCCCAGGTAATCCATTAGAAAAAAAAAAAATTCCCATTTTTTTCCCTCCCTCCTCGATCACCGTGAAGACGGAAAAAAGAAATTAATGCTACTAAATCATTGTGTACACTGTTATTTCAAATGGATTTTAATTTGTTGAAGAGATGATTAACTTGGCAAAATTTACTGAGTTCTGAACATAGCAGTCTGTTTGGCATTAAAGATCTGGAGGCCTGATGAGGAATAATGCCATCTCTGTCCTAAGTTTGAAGCAAACTGAACATTTGACACCTGAGAGTAAAGCACTTCTCCAAGAAGCCATGCTTTCAGTTGATATAAAACAGCCAAATTTGTATAACAATGTATACTAGGTTGTTGAGATACAGATTATTTGCTTATGGGCTTAGAATTTGGTTTTTTTCAACAAGGTTAAATCCAGCAAAATTTCTTTTTTCTATGCTGTAATATTAAGGTTTTCATTCATTATTTCCTTCTTCCTTTCTTTTTAACATGTCAAACAGATTGTCCAAAAGCTGTTGGATGGGAGAAAAACCAGAAGGGAGGCATGGGTCCAAGGATGGTGAATCTCAGTGAATGCATGGATCCGAAAAGGTTTGTTTATTATCTTTTAAATTTCTATAGTTTTCTTTGCTTGGGCTTAAGCCATAACAAGTTGAAAGGTGAAATGCAAGGTCTATCTGTCTTTGTTAGGTCAGAATATAGAGTAACACATACACTGTATGTACTTTGGGCAGTCCTATTGGAAGTAAGGACCTTAATAGAGCAGAGTACACTGTGTGCAGCAGAAGTGTTTGCAATTTTTGACTTGAGCTTAAGATTTCAAATTATATTTAAAGCTGAGTGGAATGTAGGTCATAGTGTTACAGACCTGTGTTTTTCATTGAATTCTGTAACCTGCAAGTTGTTAAATATAATGAAAATAAGCATGGAATAAAAATCAGCCTTTTGGAATTATTAGAATGTGACAGGAAAGAGCTCAGGAAACATGACCTCAGTTATTTTTATTGTTCTGCACATAACATAAGGGCAATGGATTGGAAACTGTCTAATTACACAGCCTCATCTGCTTTCACTGACTACATGTGTGATCTTGACTTTGCAACACTGGAGGAGTATGTTGATCTAATAATGCTTTAGGTTAACATATTTTACCTGTCAAGCTAAGCCATTTTTGTCATGCCATTGTGGCAATTCAGAGTATGATCATAGGCATTAGAGGAGGGTCATCTGAGGGCTCTTAATTCTTTAAGTAAATGTAACTTAACTTTCTTTAGTTAGTATGCATGCTAACTTCTGTTAATTCCCACAGAGACTGTTGGTAATATGCCAGCCTTGGCAACTGTCATCTTAAATCCTTGTTGAACAAATAATTTAGTTGATACTGCAAAAATTACATTTATGAAGGACAAGGGAATGAAACTGTCAGGAATCTGAGAATTTATGTGCGTATCTCATTTGAACACAAGCAAGGCAAGACAATTTTAAGGAGACATATGAGAGTGAGTAGAAGGATAGGCTTTACCATTCTGTGAGAAGTGATATGCTCTTTTGGAAAGAGGAAGTAAGACAGTGAATGAGATAGTCATGCTCTGGATGGATTTTTTTTTTTCTTCTCACATGTGCTAGTTATGGCCGTAACATGCCAGTTATTACTCTATGGATTATTTGTGATGACCTGACTTGAGAGTTTTAACACTTTCTGTTCTGACGAATACAAAAATCTGACAGTAGGTTGGACATGGATTTCCTACCTCATTTTCCTTCTAAAACTTCCACAAAGAACTGACTCCATTCCTTAGAAGGCAAGTGTAATATTTCATGTTGAGGACAGATAGAACTGGATGCAGGAAATTATCTTTTTCTGATCTCCTTGCCATGCACCTTATTATTAGGTGGAAGTATGCTTGGGAGACTTCATTCTTTGTATTACCTGAATCTTGAATTGTTGAAATCTTTCTCTCCTTAAAAAAAAAGTATTGAACTTCAGTTGAAATAAAAGTAATTGCTTTGTTGGGGAAACACAAGAACACTGAGAGTGTGTTGCTGTCTATTTCATGGTATAGGTTAGCAGAATCATCAGTGGATCTTAATTTGAAATTGATGTGCTGGCGGTTGGTGCCTACCCTTGATTTGGAAAAAATTGTGTCTGCCAAGTGTCTGCTGTTAGGAGCTGGTACACTGGGTTGTAGCGTTGCAAGGACCTTGATGGTAAGTCCTGAGTTAATCTTAAAAATAATATGCTGTTTCTCATAAATTCTATATGATTTCTTTTTTTTGAGCGGCTGCCATGGCACATAACAGAAAAGTTTTATTCCTCTGTATTAATGTACATGTAACACATAGTAGTTGATGTTACAAATTGTGGGGAAGAGGTAAGAACTGTACTCAATGCAAATAAATTGAAATTCTGATAATAATATAATAGCAGGTAATAAGAGAACCATAGCAGAATAGTAATTTGTTTTGAATTCACATAAAAAAAAGATTGAACAAGAAATTCTGGAACAAACTACGAAGCTGATATGATCGAATACACAGGGAAGCACTTGAAGTAAGTAACTGTGCTGATATTCATTTTCAGGGATGATTATCACATCCCACCGGATTCAGTAGGATTTTGAAGGTTTACTGCTAAATGATATATTTGGAGAGACCAAAATTTCTGTTCTCTTAATTCAGTGCAACTACAAGGTTCTTGCTGTGAAAAGCTTCAAAAGCTTTTGTAGATCTTGTTAGAAAAATTGGACAAAACTCCTCTTGAGTTTCTGGCGTTACTCAAAAGAATATGGCTAAGCCCATTGCACTTATTAGTTAAATTACTTTCTCCTTTAGGGTTGGGGAGTCAGGAAGATAACATTTGTGGACAATGCGAAGATCTCCTACTCCAACCCAGTACGACAGCCACTCTATGAGTTTGAAGACTGTCTTAGCGGCGGGAAGCCCAAGGCGCTCGCAGCAGCAGACAGGCTGCAGAAAATCTTCCCAGGAGTGGTAAGAGCACTATTTAAAATGTGTTAATATCTCCCTTGGAAGAGAAGACTCTTGGAAGAGAGTGACTTTAAGTAACTACTCCAAGTTCTAGTAATTCAGCATTATTATGAGTGGGAAAAATACTACACAGGTGTTGCATTGGTTGCTTAGAAGCACTTCACCTCAAGTACTCTGTGCCTGTTAGACTTCATTGAGACAGTAAATATTTGTAATACTGAAATATAATTAAGGATCATCTGAATCATTTTGTAGCTCATTGATAGTGAAGTAATTTTTTTTTCCTTTCTATAGTGTGTCTTGAGGAACTTTCAGTAATATCTGCTTTTAATACTGTATTTTCCCCCTCTGCACTTAAATGTGATTTTTGAGACACTTAAGTGGGTGTTATGGAAGGAGAGGGTCTTGAAGGGCATAATAAATGTATTGTTGAGATTTCCTACTATGTTTTATACCCCAAATTTTCAATCTTACTGAAGTTGATTTTCTACACAAGAGGCAAATACTTAATCATTAACTGGTTATGCTGCTGTTGGAATGAAATGACCTAAGGTTCCCAAGATTGCAGCAGATGGACACTTTACAAATGATGAGTAATGTAGTAAAAGTAAAAGAAAAAAATTTACTTTTAAAACTGAAAGCTGTTTTTTCTGTTCGTTTTGCCCAGAATAATTCAGCAGCAGCAAGT
>JAOXJK010000003.1:21146703-21178092 GCA_025774025.1 Xenus cinereus
TCTTTGATCTTCCTGCATTCCTTCCTCCCAACACAAGTATCTTAGACAAACACAGAACTCAAATGTTAAATGCCACTGTCAGACATTAAATTCCCATTTCTTCTGAGCATGCAAACTTTTAAAAATTTGCTATTTTTTTTAAACACATGCCAAAAGAGACAGTTTTGCATAGTTTCTTTATTAAAAAAAGATTATTTATATTTTTTTTAATTAAGGGTCAATCAGTTAGATTCAAATAGTTGCTGGACAGTAAACTGAAGAGACAGAAACAGTTTATTGCAGTGGGAAGTGTTTAGCTATTAACTTCTGCTAATACCAGCTGTGCCATGTTATTCATATTTCAGAAGTGGAATACCATCTTCAGGTTTTACAGGTAGATGTAGTGAGAAAATACAGTCTTTTAATTGTTTGCTCTAGACCTGGCTGTGCTACCACACATTCAACAGCACAGTTCTACTTTAGGACTGAGGAAAGAATAAACTGTAGAGGTTGAAAGTGAATATCCAGAAATTGTTTGAAATCCCAAGAATGATGATGAAACTCACAATCTTACTGGTTAAGATAGCTAATTCTTGACAGCTTCCCTCAAAGTCCTTCTTTTAATTAATTCCTGGCTATAAGAATGAAAAATTGCAAACAGCTGGACCAGAATTTCTATCTTAAACATCTGCATATGAAGCAGTATAAGATCTCCCTTTATATTTTACTGGCTACAGTCATTACTGCATAATTGTTTTTGCTTTTTCCTATATCTGAATCATCGACTGTAAGTTGAGTAAAATCTGCTAGTTTAAGTATTGGTTTTATGATATTTAGGTCATAACATATATAGCTTCAGATTACTTTAAGCACTTGTCACAAACTGAAGAGAAAGGGAAAAATGATGACAGTGTAATTGTGCACCACAGCTGTTTGTGCTCCCTATGTGACTAAACAGATGCATATGAAGACCATAAGTAATCATTAATTGCTTTCTGCACTGAGCAGAATTTTTTTTGGATAACAGACTTGCGTTTTATTGCTCTGTCACAAAGAAGCATTTAATGAGTTATATTTCCAACCACAGTGAAATGAAAAGATGACATATAGAATTTCAAATGACACGAATATACTTGTTATTGATAGTCACTGTTGTACTTAAATGGCACTTGGAATATTTCAGCACTTAGAGAATATGAATATACAGAATATGCAGCAACCTTGAAAATAAATTCTGAGCCGGAACCAAAATAAGTTATTCCAATAATGATACTAATAATTGGATGAATGTTGGGCCAAATTTGAATATAGGGATGTTAATTCATATCAGTGCATGGCAGCTTCAGTAACTTTAGTAAGACATTAAGTGTTAGTTGGTGTGAACCTAGGTTCAGATGTAAACTGGCACAGCACATTTATGGAGTTCCTGTTCCTTGGTTTTGTTGTTTCTTTTTTTTGTCAGCAAGTGTGACAAAATTAGAGGGAGTAATATGTATCAGATTTCCCTGAAAGACACAGAAAAATGTAGTGGTTTGTGGATTTCTGAAACAGACTTTAGTTTTGGCTTTGTTTTTTTCTAAATGCTTGACAACTGGAATTTTGTGCCTATCAGAAAATCTGCTGTTTATGGCTGGGGTAATAGACACGCAGTTAATACAGCACGTGGGGTGGTTTTTGACATTTAAAGTGAATAAAGCCTTGAGACCTTTTTTTCCTTTCCCCTTTGGCTCACTTAAAATTTGCTGTTCTCTCTTTATTATTCACAGTTGGTCATCAACGCTGCGTTGGGATTTGACACATTTGTTGTGATGAGACACGGGCTAAAGAAACCAAAGCAGCAAGAATCTGGTGATTCATGTTTCAGCAATGCTTCTGGTTCTTCTGATCTTTTGGGATCATCACTCTTTTCAAATATCCCTGGCTACAAACTGGGTTGCTACTTCTGCAATGATGTTGTGGCACCAGGGGATGTGAGTAGAACCTTATGCAAATGGTGATTATATATCTCTTTTGCTGTGACTTGAATTTTTATTTCCTTTAAATGGTATTTCATAAAGGGATTCGCTTTATGTTGATGTAGACATGATTAAGAAATAGCTTGTCTGTTATTTGGAAGACCAAAGAAATGAATTGCACGGAACTGAAGATGTTTTGTGTAGTAGGGCAGCTACTTACTTTTGAGTTACTTTTTTCTTTCCTTTAGAATTGTCTGTCTTTGTAGTCCACCAGGGATCGGACGTTGGATCAGCAGTGCACGGTCAGTCGGCCTGGATTAGCCATGATAGCTGGAGCGCTTGCAGTGGAATTAATGGTGTCTGTTTTACAGCATCCAGAAGGGTGAGTCATTTCTGGGTTGGTGTTCAAAGTGTGTTCTCTGAGAAATAAGATGTATGTAATATAATCTTTTGGGAGTAGGAGGAGAAAAGTACACACTGAGTGGGATAATTTTGCAAGGTGTAATGTTGCCTGTAAACTAATTTAATCTGCAAGTCGTATCGACTATATTACTGTTGTGTTTAAGAGAGAACTGATTCATCAAATCTTAATTTTTTGTCTTGGAAATTGGGAGCTTGCTTTCTGAGTTTAAAAAGTAGAAAAGTACTGAGAATATTTCAAACAAAGGAAGTATTCCTGTTAGTGGATCTTGCCATTCCTTTGCTCTGAAGAGCGTTTGAGTGTAATGAGGAGCTATCATAACTCCTTTTGTCAGATGAAGGTCTTCAAGATAAGCCAAATATTGCAAAACTTTAATTAAAGTTAAGTGGGTTTGATACAGAAATTACTCTGAAATTCAGGCTAATTTTCTGTCTTTAAAATCTGCGGAAGAAAAAGTGAGTTAGGAGATGGACGTGAGCATGTTGCAAGTCTCTGAGACTGATTCTGAAAAACGGATTTTGTATTCCCATGCTCAATCTTAGTTACTATGAAGCAGATTTTCCAGATAGGTTCCTTTCCAGATTCTAAACTGTAAACTGTAACAAAATGTCTTGAAGCCTGCTGGAAATTTTGACTGTTCAGTATGTTGTCTTGTTCTAATTTTCCTTCTTGGATTTTTGGCAGTGGTTATGCTGTGGCCAGCAGTAGTGATGATAGAATGAATGAACCACCTACTTCTCTCGGGCTTGTTCCTCATCAGGTAAATAATTTGTGAGTAAATACTTTTGTTTAGAAGCTGGGAAGTGATATAAGGCAAGTATCAAAGCATCACAGGCTTTGCCTCCTTAGCAAAAACATATTCTATGCTGATTCCATTCCATAAAGGACTGAATCTCAATGTTTGTTTTTAAAAAGCACCCAAAAAAAAAATTCATCACACAGGCCAAGGTGGTTGGGTTCCTGGCATTGTGTCTGTCCTACTTGTGGACACACAATTCTTCCTACCCGCTTAGCAGGAATGTACTTGGAGCAGAAAGTATGTGAGTCTTATACATAGACAGTGGTTTTGTTTCAAAATGGTGACTATCCTCCAGGCCTCTGAAAAACAGATCTGCAATTTGAACTTAACATCTAAAAAGAAAGAGTGAAGAAGTTTGGCGTTTTTCCCCAACAAAAAGCTAGAAATATTATGTTATGTAGTGACATTTTTTTAGAATAATTCCCAGTAAACTTTAGGAAGTTTGCTGTTTCTACTGGAAAAATAGTGATTTCCTAGTTCATATTTTTCCTAATGAAGAGAATGTTAACTGTCCAGTCAGTCCTGTCTGACTTGTTTTATACCCCTGTATGATTTTTTTTTTATTTGCATTACTGTTCTGTTTTGTGCTTTGACATATGATCCATATCAAATATGGATTTTAATTGGAAAACTTTTCATTAAATTATTACTTCTGTTAACCCTGTATCTCTTTTCACATTGACACTTAGTGAAAGTCATTTACATTTAGTATCTTTAATATCTTCTAGTTTAGAAATTTGTCCTAACACAAATATAACTTTATAAAATGAAAATAGACTTCTTTTTTTTTTTTTTCAAATATTGTGACATCTAATCCTTTTACAAGCTGCTGTTTTCTCTTAGCAGTCACCCATCTAATCAACTCAATGAGTGCAGTATTTTCTTCAGGTGTCTGGAATTAACAATTACTTTCAGGTGTGGTTTTTCGTGGTGTTCTTTGTTCATTTGGAAGGCAGCAGTCCTTTCCTAAGGAGGTATTCTCTTGTGGATAGTAAATGTTGTATATTTATAGTCTTAGTCTGTCATAAATTAACTGAATTTATTTCCAGGAAGTATCTCGGAATTCCTAGGATAATGGAAATACAAAGTAATATGGTATCAGAAAGATTTGATTTGTTGTTTTCCTTTCTCTTTCTGGGTGTGGGTTTTGTTTAAAAATGGCTATATTTTTGTATTCTAACATTATGTATGGCTTGGTGTTTCTGCAAAAATACCTTAGTGTTAATACTGCTTAAATTGCTATTTGCTTCTGAGGTTTATGCCATTTCAACTGCATTAATTGTTTTGGTGTCTATACTGGAATTATTTTCCATAATGGAATGCTATATTAATTAAGTCATTATTATTTGTATTGCAGAGCTGCTTAAGTTCTGTTCTTAGTGATGTCTCCTCCTTGTAGTAGACTTTAAAAAGTCAGAGTCAAAAAGATGATCAGGACCCATAAGACTTCATGGTCTAAATGATCAAACCCTGATCCAAAGTGTTTCCAGTGCTATCTCCGTTACAGAAACAATGGTCTGGAATTTTAAAATTGTGTATCATATTGTTGTCATATTAACAACGTAATGCACAACAGCTAAATTTTCAGATTATATGTTATGGAGGTAGGGAAAAAAAATGTGTTAACTGGTTATTCCATGACTTTTTATTTTTGATCAAACTTTGCAATCAGAGAAGTCAAACTCCAGGTGGTGCTGTGTCTCTATGTTTAAGTAGTGTTGTATTTAGATTCTTGTGCCATTAGTTGTATACAGAAAAACAGTAATATAGAGAGTATAAATTTGCTACAGGTGTTATTGGGGGTCACTGTGTCCGAACAGTATTACCCTAGTTATAGCCGCTTTATCTTTTTATTGATTGCACATGTCCTGTTTGCATTAAATTTTAGATTATTTTTTTTAAATTATAAAATAATATTGAAAATTTCCTTCATCTTCTAGATCCGTGGATTTTTATCGAGATTTGATAATGTTCTTCCAGTCAGCCTGGCATTTGACAAGTGCACAGCCTGTTCAACCAAAGTAAGTCTGAGTTTCTCTGGGCTTTATTTATATGTACAGAGTGGTCTTGCTCCAGCTCAGTCTTGGGGTGCCGAGGACGGTTTTGTATTTCACATTTTCTCTTACATCCTTAGTGTTTCAGATCTGTGTTCTCACTTCAGCTAAAGTTCTTTCGAGCTCACACCCTTCTCTTTTAGCTGTTTTCCGAATTTCTTTTGCATCATTTATTAGCGTGCTATCTCCAAATTAGTGTTCCATGGTCATAGCTAAAGAAAGCAAGCAAAGATTAGGGCCCACACATTTGTGAAAAACTTATAAAGTACTGTCAATGTCTTTTAGCTTTGTGGGAAGGAATAAAATTGGCATTGTTTTTAGCTGTTTAAGAAATTATTTCTGATGTCCAATAAATAAGCTTGTTAAATTTAGTATTGTTACAAATATGCGAAGTCATCTAAATTTCTGTTTTATGATACAAAACAAGCCTATAAAGAACGCTTAAGCAAAAAAAATTGCTTCCATAACATTTCTTTATTGAAAAGACTGTTTCGTTTTGATGTTCGCGTCGACAGTCCTGAGTCACCTAATGGATTTACAGCTGTTGCTGGGATCTGGGCTGTGTCTTGCCAGAACACGAGGGCAGCCCACGAATGTGTCTGTGTGAGGCCTCCTCTTCAGTCTCAGTCTTGGACTCTTTTCCTCTACTGTGGCCTTGAAAAGTTTTTTCTGGCAAGTTTTCTATGGCCATGTAGTGCAAGTTCAAGGAGTTTTGACTGGGATATCTCAAGATGAAGATTCAGAGGTTTTGACTCATGATTTGGCCTGCTTGGGAGTGCCATTAATTTAGTTCACTTTTATGTACCTTGAGACTTACTGCAAGAAGTCCTTTCCGTTCTTTTCACTGCACTTGTCCTTCCTCTTTCAAACAGCTATCAAAAACTCTTGAGGCGGTATCATTTTTTAAAGGACTTGCACAATGTCGTCTTCTACAGTAATCCTGTTATTTCTCTAGGCTTTCTGATACTTTTGAGAAGTTTTGAAGGGCTATTAATGCCCATTTTCTACTCAAAAGTTGAAGCACTGAACTTAAAACCACTGTTATTTTTAGAAACACACATCTACCCTCTTGAATAGCTGAAAGCTTAGCAGTAGCTACAAGTGATTATTTTCTCATCTTTTCCGAAGTATGCTTTGCAGAAATTCTATATGTATTAACTAAAGGAAAAAAAAAAAGGAAAAACTTTATGATGGTGAGCCTGAGAAGTTAAACTGTTAGAATAAGCTTTCTTTTCTTTTTTTCTTTTTATCTCCAATCCAGGACCTATTGATACACACAAACAATAATAATGTACATCGATGTAGATAAATTAAATGCAGGTATCTTTTTTTTTGTTGTTGTTAGCAAATCATTTCCTCTTGGAGGTCATTTTAAGAGAGCCCTGTTTTACATAAACAGACTTGATGATTTAATAAAAACTGACTTGGATTTTAGCAGCTGTGCTATTCCCAGAGAGATCACTTTTCATGTGGTTTGGGTATTAAATTACTTCTGTGCTGAAAAGGTTGCTTCATTGGCGCACGTATTTCCTTACAGTAGAAACACAGCATTTGTTTACTTTGCTAACTTTCTGTTTATTAGCATAAGAGTATGTCACCCTGTATTATCTGGAAATCTGATGCTAATACTTTGAAATGACAAATCCAATTACAGTTTAATTGTAGTCTGTACGTTGGATGGTTTTTTTAATGCGGTGATTTAGCATAATTTCATCTTGATCTATGTCAGATTTACTGTGGATTCGAACTTTTAGCACAGGAGAGAAGTGGCTTTTCTGATATAATTGAATTTGCTTATGAATTTTCTTCTTTCTTATGTCAGCATTCTCTTTCTTGAGCTCTTGTCACTCTGTAACTCTTAAAACATGAAACTAACGGAGTAGGAATTTCTTAAAAAATTCCAGTACATTCTTAAGCCATCCAGTCCAGCTGGATGACTTAGGAGAAGCTGCTAATGATCTGCATGTTTAGAGATTAGGTTCCATTTCATTTTGACTCACAGTCATGACTTCATTTCTCTGCTTTTGAAGCCGAAGAGCCCAGATGTCCAAGCAGCCAACTATTCCTTACCCAGAATTGTCCTGAACAGGCTGCATGCCAGAGAAGCTTCCCGCAGGCAATTGTTTAGGAATTTTGGGGTGCTCGCAGCAGAAAACCAATCTATTTTTATTCTGGGCCAAATTTTCCTTGTATGATTTCCCTCTCGGTCTTATTCTGGTTGTGCACAAGTGTGCACTAGAACAAAAAGTATCCTCTTTGGGAGCTGAGGGTGCTGCGCTGCCAGTAGAGTAGGTAGGTCTGAGGAGCAGGAGAAGCTCTTCTGATGCGCTTCCTCCTCCAGAGAAAGTGAAGCTTTAGGTGAGAAGCTTTAAAATCCAGTCGGAAAGTGGAGTGCTCCTGATCCTGTATTACCTGATCCTTGCAGGCAACCGGCTAAAGCCTCAAAACATGAATGTTAAAATATGTAGCTTTCTTAATGCAAAACTGCCAGGGTTTATATTTTAATGAGCATAATGAAAATTTACCTGTTATTGCTCCTCCCTCCTCCTTGTGCGTCATGGAATGAAACAGGAGACCTCACTTTAATGTCAGAAAAGATTATTGCTACTAACCAGCTTGGATGTACAGATGTCCCCTTTGTTTTTACATATAGCTTACAGATCTTATTTCCTCCAGAGTTTGGATTTATTTTCCATGTTCTTGAAAGCTACCTTATTTTCACTAAAGATATTTCACTCCTTCCCCCACTAAAATTGTTCTGATATTCAATTATCTCCACTATCAAGTAAATTTTTAAAAAGGTAGCATAAGCATCTCTACTAATTTTCAAGTTCTTTCTCAACTTTCTATTCAGTCTGATGAAAAATGGAGCTGCTTAAGTTGTAGTTTTTTAAGCAATGAGTAATTTTAATGAATTACCTTTTAAAGTTTTTTCAATTTCATTGCATTTCGTGACAGGGTAGACACTAGAATCAAGGATGGTATTCTAGGCACTATGGTACAATTTCTGTTTTCAGGCACAGTATTTCCCTACCCTTGCAGATGTTTTCCCTTTTTAACATCCCAGGAATACATTAAACACTTTTGCTGTGACATTTACTAAGTGCCTCTGTTGTGTAAGCTATTTATGAGTGTTTCAGTTTTGAAATCTATCATCGTGTAGACATAACAATGCTTTTATTGTTCTCATCTGCTTTGCGTGCATTTTTACTTTAAATGGTTCCAATCAGTTATGACAGTAACCTGTACTATGCAGTTACTTACTGTTTTTTTTTAGTTGAGATAAATTTAATGTTGATTGCAGCAAAACCCTTCACATTTGCCCAAGCTGCATTGAGAAAGGACTTTCCTATTTGCTTTCTCCCAGTAACTACCTAAGAGCTAACTCTTGCATAGCTTGCAGAAACGATGGAGGAAATAGGAGAAATGTTTGTCCTCCAGGAATGAACACTGCAAAAATCTCAAAAAATATTTAAAAAGAGTTATTTCTGTAGCTGTCTATAACATTGAGTCTATGTAACTGAGTCCATTTATAACTTTCCTTATTTCCTGAATTTACATATGTTAACATTTGACACTTCTATGTACAGTGCAGCCTCTGTATTAATATTGGATAGATTTCATTCAGACTTAAAGAATGCATCATTAATATACCTAGGCATATTTTTAACATACTGAGTTAAATGTAATGCTTTTCTTTCTCTTAAGGTGGCATAGAAAATTGCTTTATGATAAGTGACTTACAGAAATTTACCCCTTTTGTTTTTTCTCTTTGAAAAAATGCCATTTTAACTTGGGGGAGCAGAGGGCAGGTTTATCTTGCCCATAACTTTTGAAATCTCAGTCAGCCTTTACCTCCCTGGATATCAATTTTTAATTCAGTGAGAGAATTGAAATAATTCATATTTTCAAAATCAGTCACAGTCAGGATTGTTTTACTGCTGGTTGCTTGAAAGATGTGCATTCTTAAAAGTAATGCTGCATCTTATTATTTCAAAAATACTGTTTGGTTGTTGTTTTTTTTTTTATTACAAAGTCGACAGAATATCAGTTATCCCAAGTAAAAGGATACTAACAGAAGGAAGCTGGGATGTGTACTGAAAAAATGCCACATCACGCACTAAGAAATGATGGCTGTGGTTAGGTGACCATTATGATGGATTTTTGTTCCCTTAGGGGAGGGCATATGTGATCAAGAACCTCCGAAATCTGAAAAGGAACATTGACTTTAAACACTATTTTGTGAATAGAGAAGAGGGTGTGAAATCAGCAGTGTACTCAGTTTTGTGCATTGGGGAAGGTGGGGAGGTGTCTGTACAGACAGGATGGATGATAATTGAAAAAGGGAACTTACAAAAACAACAAAACTGAAATCTAATAAGGTGAGAGAGAGCTCATTATCTCTGTCCTATATCTGAAAACAAATATATGATGTTCTTGAAGTATGTGTAGTTCAGCGGAGAAGTTATGTCTTGTTATTCCTTGCTCAGTCCATCATGATGACTGGAAACCTCAGAGCTAATCCTATGGGAAGGTGGTAGTGCCAAATAAACTGCCCTGCACATAACAGCTCTGCAATAAAGGTTGTAAACGGGAGGAACATGGGGAAAGATAGAACATGTTTATGTTCAATTTTAAATCATACCATTTACCAAAATTCAGAAAGCAGGTTGACGCTTGTGTTAACGCCGTTATGTTTTAAGATTTAGAAATTATGAAAGTCTTGCACCAGTTATTCAGAGTTGTAGGTTGCAGGCTTATTGATGTTTACTAGATAACAGATTGGTTGTTGACACCAAACAGCCTCCAAAAGTCAACAGAAGAGAGGATTTAATAAAAAGAAACACAACTTGATGGTTTATCTTACGGTACTGAAGAGAAGTAAGGTTATTTAAAAATTCAGTCAGATCACAAGAAGGGTAGTTCAAAACTTTCCCAATGCTGCTGCTGGCAGTGTTTACGTGTCCTCTTCTTCCCTCCCCAGACACGAAGATGCTAGAAATCTTTAACAAACAATTGCTCTTAGACATTCCATTGTGTCTTCATTTCAACTTTTAACATATCTGTGAAATTGCTTCTTAATCAATTATTGTTTTATCTTTTCTTCAACTAAGATAAATGTAGCAAGTATAAAAGAATTCAGGAGACTTTTTTTTTTTTTTCTTATCAACTGCTCTCTCTCATTCTCTGTTGTAATTTCGTTAGAGTTACAGCAGGGACTAATTTTTTGCTGTTACTACTTGTTATTTCTCTTAAGGAGAAGAAACTAGTGTGCCTCTCCACAGGAAATCGGTAAAACATTATTCCATTTTAGCTTACGTTGTTAATGTATTTGTCTGTATTAAGAATTGGCACAAATTTGACATAAAAAGTTAAAGATCGGTTTGTGTATTGTGAGACTAAACCACCCACCCAAATATTTTCACATGGGTGAGGATTTGTTTTGCATTCAGGGCTCTGAGAGGAGGATGCATTTTCAAAACTTTTGACTTCAGGATAAGTAAATCTTAGCCTCCCAGACGCTGGCAGCTGTATGCGAGGCATCAAAATGTTTGTTTTGAGTGTGGGTGTCTGCAACTGTATCTAAATGTTGAAAACTGAAGGTTTCCATCTTTCATGTTTTGCTGAGCGAAACTAGTTTTTATTACCTAAGATAATTGTCTTTATTCTAGCCAATCTATTTGTCTTCATTACGTAAGATGAATTCTTCCTGGATGGCAGATGCAACCATTAGATATTTTAGGGAGTTTAAATACAACTTGGCATATAAAATGTATTTAAATAACAAAGTAAAACAACATTCCTCCCCAGATCATTATGGTTTGGAGTCTTTCCTTCGTGGCAGAAGGGAATAGACAGCTAAGGGTTACTGCAAAGTGCTTTTAGGAGCCATTCTTCTGTATTGTGTTCTTTGATGGAAGTTTTGAACTCTGCTGATTAAATGATTAAGAAGGTTTCCTGAGAGGGAGAGAGAAAGACAAAGGGAGAGAAACTAACAGAGAACACACAACTCTCTGAAACTTGTCTTATTTCCTCTTCCTTTTGCTCCAGAAAATCAGCAATTCTCTTGCTATTACTTTTGGTTTCAGAAAAGTAAAGTTGCTGGATTAAGAATCCCTTTCTAGTAATAAGTAACACACTTTTGCCCTTCAGAGCAGAAAACAAATGATTTTGTTATTCTGTGTTTCTTTTCTTTGGTGAATTTGTTAAGTGTTTCCTGATGTTTAAGTGAAATAGCATGTCAATTTATGCTGATGTGGCAGTGTACCATATTAGATAGTAGAATCAAAGCTATGTTGCAGAGAATCCCAGACTTTGGTCCAAGAAGCAGCTGGTGTGATTGACCAGTCCATGATATTGACTATTTTACTTGTCTCCAAGTTAAATAATATTTAAAAAAGTAAAATATGTTTCTGTAATTGTTCAGTGATCGTAAGTGGATGTAGGGTATTGTTCTAAGCAGTTGTAAGTTGGAGAGAGAATGGTTTATGAAGTCCATATAAACAGGAACCTGTATTGTCTGAACTAAAAGAAAGAGCAGAATTAATTGAAGTCTTTACGTGAAAATACTGCACTCATCTAATATAGTTTCTACACAATGAATAAAATGAGTTTTCCCATTTTTAAGTTTGACTTCAGAATATTGATTTTAGTGGAATGAAAAAACCTGCCATTGTTAAAAACAATTGATTCATATTTCAGAGAAGTTGTATTTCTGTTGCATTTAAATTATCTGTGTCATAAAGGCTTTTGGGGTTTGTTTTTTCCATATTTCTTCTTCCTCCAATTCAATGACATTTTAACTACAGTTAGTACAAAGTGAAGGTCTACTAATCAGTAGGAAAGAGATAGCATCCACAGTTTTCTGCTATTGACATGTTCAGTATCTGTGTCTAGAACACCATTTTTAATTATTTATTCTAATGGCAACTTAATGCTGTCTTGTCATCTCTTGGTGAAGCTGTTACGGAATTCCTTTTCTGTCTGTAAAAACAAAACAGAACTAAAATACTTTGACTTAAAATACATACTAGCTGACAGACTCATGTAAGAATTGCAAAAACAAAGTTGGAGAATTCTGAGCTGGATAAAAACCAGGAACGTAGTGAAGCGATGGGTTGGTGATGATGTTCATCCTACCAGTGCTGAATGCAGAAACAGTTCAAACCTCAGTCTGTAGGTTTCCATCTGGAACTCACAAGCTCAGTTGTTCATTTTGCTGGATATGAGTAATTTGTAATTGTTCTTTTTACTTCTATAACATTTTTGCGTATTTGCAACCCAATGCCTTCTATTTATTTATTGTTCAGTTATTCCAAGGGTGCAGTGCATACCTATCAAAGAAAATGTAGACACAGTATGCTTCATGTCTGCCATTTAAGCCTAGATTTTTTTATTTGTAAGCTGAGGAATAACTTTAAGTAAATAAATAAAAAGGAAATTGAATTTAAAAAGATGGTAAAATAACTGGAACTGATGAAATACAGTAAATATGTGTGGTTTTGGTGAAAATGTTATTGTTCTGCCAGTGCTGTTTTGCATAGATATTGTAGTACATCCAGGTAATGAAATCTTCTGCTCTGAAATAGTCTAGGAATTACTGAGGAGCTGCAATATCCACTTTTAAGGTAGTGATAATTTGGGGTGTTTGGTGTCTGACAGATCATGCCTTATAGTTGAACTGCTGGTGGCATGGGAGAGCAGGATGGAATAAATGACTTCATTTAAAGGCATTGGCTTTTCACTTGCTTAAGTCAACTCATCAAAGATGGGCCACTCCAGTCTTCGTAGAAATCAATTGTATGGGCAGCCAAAGTGGTATTCAGCATAAGACAGCTGCTTTTCTGTGAGAAGACTAATTTTCATAGTTCTTTGGGAAAGAGACCTTGCTTCACTCCCGGCATTAGGGATTGCCTGTGGAAAATAGATGCTGTTTCTTCAAGGCAAAAATGAGAATTGTGCTGTAGATGCCTGTCCCTGTATGTAGGTAACAAACAGATTATCCGGCCGCAAATCAATAACCTCAGATGTTACTGGGGAAAAAGAAGGGCTTTCTGCAGTTGCTGTGCAATAAATGGTGACTAATGCCAGTATGAACTGGAGCCAAAAATGTTGTAACTGCTGATGAGCTAATCAGCATAAATTTTGGACAGGAAGCAAAATGGGGATAAATACAGTTGTAAATATCTGTCAAGTGTAAAATGTGGAGCGAGAGAGAGATAGCCATTAGGGCACTGAAGGATATACCCATGTATTAAAAGAGGTCAGGACAGATGATCTAATGATATTGTCAACTTGAAAACTCTTTTGTTTCTCTGTTCTCAGTCTCTAAAAGTGGAGATGTTTATTTACTTTTACTCTTCCTCTCTCTTTATTTCTTTCTTTCTTTTCAGTTCCATTTACTAGTGCCTTCAGGCAGGGAATGCCTTAATCTTGTACGCTGTCCGGTACAAAGTCCTTATATTGACTGTAATCTGAAGATGCCATTATGTTTCAAATAATTTGTGAGAAATATTTTAGAAAGAGTAGCGAAAATAAAAATTTTGTCTATATTATTAGTCTATCAGTTGATATCAGGTTGCTTGTCTATAAAACACAGGTTATTTCAGAAAAGCTCAGAGTGCATGCAGTTCCTGAGAACTTAATATAGACAACAACATGCTTAAACTGACATATCTTAAATTTTTAAGAACACTACTTTCCTCCTTTTAATTATTCAGAAGAAGAAACTGGAAAGTCCTAAGCTAAAAACATCTCATTAAGACCTTTCAGGGCCTGTTTTTCAGTAAGTTATTTCTCCGTTTTCTGTCCATTGCAATTTAAAATCAGTGACAAAACAGACAAAACAACTTTGCATCACTACATTCCAAATCTAAATTAAAACAGCAATCTTTTTCTTAAGTGATTTTTCAGCATATTGGACTGGGATTTGTTAAGGTTTTATACTGATTTGCTTTCATTTTTAATACTGATTATGGGAAAGAAAATGGTGTATGCAGATGGTATTTTAATTATTTGGACGTGATCCAAAAATGATGCCATTTTTGCCTTGTGGTTTATAACCTTCCAATACTTTCAGAATAACCTTCTTCAACTTGCACCTGCAATACAGCCTTCTTCAGAACTTTGGTTTATGGCCTTAATTGTACGTGAGCACCCAGGTGTGTATGACCATTCATACACACATTAAGATAATACTTAGAGTATTATCAAAAGACAAAGTGTCTTAAGAGTCATTTTTGTGCTCATGTAACATTGTCAGACCTTACTGTTCCAGCATCATGAACTGTGTTCCCCCAAAATCATTACCTGATCTTCAGAAAGTTCAATTTTGTTGCGTTCTTTTCCATAGGTGTATTACAGGATCACTTTATTAGGCTTTTCTTTACAACATTTTAGGACCAAATGGCAATAAAAATTGAGACCTTCACGAAAAAGCAAGAGTCTAGGAGCTGAGGAATTTTTAAGGAAACCAGAATTACAGGTCCCATGATAAAATTCTGAAGGTTAGCATCGCTGCCTCTGCAACTGCCTCAATCCCGGTGCCTCATCTTATTCTCCTCTTGCTTAGGAGGATTCTTCACAGCATTATAGTCTTTCACTAAACTTTCTGTTTTAATAACAGATACATTGAGCTTTGAAGAGTTTAACTGGCAAGACCTTTACATGTCTTCCTTATTTCCCACGCAGCTGTTGAAAGGGAAATGTCTCTTTTCAGCATACAAACACCCACAGTAGTTTTCTGATCATTCTGCATTGCCTGCGATAACTGGATAGTTAACAATGTGCAAAAATACATCCAGGCATGTAAAATTTCTAAATAGTACATTGGATTTTGTGATTTGTCTGGCTCTGGAGTGTTTAGTGAGATATCTGTCCCCTTTGTGGGTGGTGTCTTTGAGTGGAAAGCATTCAAAGCCAGGAAGAGTGTAAAACACACCACCCATATTGTTTTGGAGGTAGGCTACCTGTGTATCTTAGTGTAAACAATATATCTGGTAGCATTAATTTCTTATTTTTCCTGGAAAGCAAACAATACTGTTTCAAGCTCTACAGATTCTATCTACTTAGAAAACAAAAAAGCCAAAACAAATGTAAATGCTGGTAAAAATGTTAAAAATTATGTGACAGAAATGAGGCATAAAGTGTGAGCCAATTTTACATCAGTGGCCAAGTTGTTTGCGTTAGGAGGTTGGTTTTTGTATTTATTTATTTGTATCTTGTATATATTAACTTATGCTATAAAGCAATCTTGGAGCCAGATTCTCTTTCTGAATGTCTTTCTACCCAGCAATTGAGACTTCTTTGTGAAGAATGCTGTTAAAAAGAATATAACACCAAGGCTGCACATCTGTTTCTCATTTCAAAACAAGTTCTTTTACTCTAAGCCTCTATTTTTTCCTCCTACCATGAGATTTGAGTTTTTTTTCTTCAGTAAACAGACAAGAATAAAAAGATTGGTAATAAAGTGGGTTAGTGTGTATCATTTACACAAAAGGCTTTAGCAATACATTAATTTGTCCCTGTTGTGATAATGTGCATCCACAGAGTCATTTGTTCTATTAAAATGCCATCCTTTGAAAAATCAGTTTTAGCTCTGGCTCTGTAAGATGGAAACTAGAACCGAGATTATAGTGTGAGAAAAGAGTGTGGCTTTAAAATGTGGGTTCTCCTGACAGTGTTTGTGGCAGATGTGAAATACAGAAGGCATGCTACATTCTAATTCTTCTCCTCCTCAGCTCCGAAAAGTGACCTGCAAGAGAGAAAAAGATAAGAGTTCCTTAATAAATCTGTATTGCTCCAGCTTGCCTTGCTGGGCCGAAGAATTATACCCTTCTGGTTCTTTTTGTTGCTGCTTTGAAGTTTTTTCTGCTTGAGGAAATTAATTGCTACATAGGGACATGTCACTGAATGACTGGACAGTGACACATTTATTTCCAGAAAAAGTTCATGAGGGATTTTTTATATCTGTGGTCAGATAGGAACTAATTTGAGATCAATAATAATAAAAATTATAACATCTGTCAAGTATTTGTTCCCCTGTAAAGCTGTTATTCAGAATGATCACACTGGTACCAAGTATGATGCAAAGAGAATTGTTAAGAACTGAAAAAGCAAACTTGTGCCAGCCATGGGCCTTTAGACTCTGCTGGACATGATTAAATAGGAGAAAATTTCCTTTCCACACAGCAACAAATTGGGCACTTATTAAATCTGGAAACATTTTTTAGAATTATTTTGTGCCTATTTGATGTCTAGACTGGCTTTATTCCTGATGACCTGCAGAGCATTCCTGTGTGGTCTCCTGGCGTAGGAATTTGAGATGAGTTTTATTTTGCTTCATGCTTTTTTCTTTTTCAGATCTGTTCAGTGGCTACTGAACAAATGTACGCCCCATCACATTTATCAGAGGATAGCTGTTATTGAATTTGTGTAGTAAAGGTTAGACGTGGGCAAATTAATGGTGTTTATCCCTTAGGTGGTATTTATTGAATCTGAATTGGGAGATAAAGTCCCTGAAGGTGACAAAATGTTCTTTCAGTTTCTGCTTATATTAAAGGGATTTCATTATAGAGTATGCCTTGTTAATGGTACCACCACTGCTCAGGTAGCAAAGCCAGTGATGCTGCCAGGTCACTCTTTGGTTCCCTGATATGTCGTTCTCTGGGCTGTAGGGCTGGAACTTCTGTTTTCAAACTAGTTAACAGGTATTTCTATTCAGCAGGCTGTTCCCATTATAAAAATCAAGTAATAATAATCAGCAAGTACACTTTTTGATGAGTGTACAGACTTCTTTGGGTGCTAATACAAGAAAAATATTCTGTATTAAAGTACTTTAGGTTTTTTAGATACTGTGTCTCCGTAGTCAGATTTGTTACCCCAACCTAAGTTTGCCATTGTAGAGCTGTGACAGGTCTGGCAGTGGGACATGATGGAGTTTCTACAGGAGGAAAATAGATTTTTTTTAAACCTTTCTGTTACAATAGCAGATTCAGTCATATGAATGTGTATCTACCCAACTTTTTTTAAAAAAAAGAAGCTAAAGTTCACTAGATCCAAAAGTAAAATACCTTCAACTCATGGCTCTGTCATCTTGTTTTATTAACATTAATGTTTTATTAATATTTTAGAAGACACTTAATGGGAGACTTCCTAGTCTCTTCCATGCTAATCACAGTACAAAGGGCACTTGAATTTAATAAAAATTCTTCCAGGTGATTCATCCAGAACTAACGCTAGGCATTGTGGCTGTCAGTGTAGTCATGCAGGCTGCTGTGTGCGAGTACATAAGAATTCATTTATAGCTGGGGGGGTGGGGGGAATGTAGAAAGGTTAGGCCCATCTCTGAAATAAACCAGGGCAGTTTATACAGAGCGCCCTGGCACACTGAAGTCATGCATTTACTGGGGACGCAATACCTGGAAATCTTCATTTCAGGCTTGAGTCACAGTTCTTTGGAAATGAGGATCAAGGCATAGTTAGTTGAGTAACAAAATCAAGCAGATTTAAAGGCTATTTGATAGACTTCTTGTATATAGTGAGGTCGCGCTCCGTTCCCTGCTCTGTTGATAACATTTGTATATCCCAAGGCAGTATAGATCTTTAGCAACTTTTACCTCTGGGAAGAGACCAAAACGTCTTCTTGTTGTTGTCCCTGCATTTCTTTGACATGCTGTAATATTTTAGAATAAGGCTATGGTTTCACTGTGTATAGCCTGCGTATTGTTTCAACATAGCATGAACTATAATCTGGCCTACATCACTAAAGAGATGTCTCATGAGCTCTGTATTGTGGTTCCAACAAATTAAAGCAATAGCAACACATTTGATAATGCTGATAGCTTTGAGGATTATACACAGGCAGGGCTGTGAACAGAATCCAAGTTTATAAGTTGATATCTGTATACAGTGTTTCACAAAGGGCCAGATGCAAGAGACTTCTGCACATCTGGTTGGCTTATTAGAATTTTGGAACGCAGAATAGTCATTAAATGTATGTATCTATTCACAGTGTTATTTCACAATATATATAATGGATAATATTAGGAGGACACATCTCAAATGGAATGCTGAAGTTGTGCAGTTCTTTGCGTTGCATTGTGAACAGTCAGATGGGTTTGTCTTGGTGTGTTTATCTTGGGAATAAAAAACAACAAGAAAAGCCCTAAGAAATGCTCCTAAGCATTTTTTTAATCTCTTTTTTTTCTTCTGTTTTTTCTTCTTTAATTTTTGATTATATTTATGGGTCATTGCACAAGTACACAAAACCCCATGTATGGCAAAGTAAATCTTTAAAGTACGAAGAACAATTTCTCTGGATTTAGTAAGAGAACATGAAGTGCAGTTTTATTTATTTGTTTGTTTTAGAAGCCTAAAGTGTGGTGCCAAATGTTTGTCATAGTCACCTACATCTATCTTCTTCCTCTTTACAGTTGTGCTTCAGTTATTTGTGTTTTTTGAAACCTAAGTATGAAGTAGACAATTTTGTGGCTAAATGGACATTTTGCATGAAGATCCGAATGGAGGTCCCAGTCTGTTTTTACTGGTAAACTTAGAGTTATGTCAGCTAAATGGAAGTATTTTTTGAAATGAGCTTGAATTCCTGTACGACTCGGCGTAAAACCTCCCTGGATGTGTTTTGCTGAGGAATGCTGTTGGGCTGTGCAAGCTCCCACAGCTTTAAGATTTATCAGTGCAAAGGTTCTTTGAGACCCGTAAGATATTGTTAAACTAGAGAAGAGTAAGATTGTTGAGAATAAGGTGTGGTTTTGGTTCAGTTAGATGAATTCATAATGAAACCATTTCCCCCCCATGCTATTGTCCGAAGGAGGGTGAATGGCTTCTTTGGGGTGGGGGGAACAGAGGTTTTCTGTTCATTTTTAAACCTTGGCATGAAGCTCACTTTGTTGAATCTCCTATTTCACGCTAGAATAAACAACAGCCCTTCCAGGGTGGTTTTTTTCTTCTTTTCCAGAGGAAATGAATCCCACTGGATATGGGGAACTTGTCCATCCAGTAAGAGTGGGTATGTTCAAGGACTACATAAACTGTACAAATTTCTCTTGCTCTTTCTCTCCCAAAATAAGGATAGAATATATACAGTGAAAGAAAGGTTGTCCACAGCCCTTGCAACAGCGCTTTGTATGAAAGAACTTACTGTGTTCTACTTACACTTGTTAAGTGAGATAAGTTAAAAATAGTATATGACGCATATGATTTGCACAGATAAGCTATAAGAAGACATGGCTGGGCACAATGTTGTGATCTGTTTGGGAGTTTATACATCAAAGAATGAAAAACCAGGTATTTCTTTGAGCATGGGAGTCCTAGAGCCATAGCTTGATGGCTCGTTTGGGTACTTTTCCCTTGGCTGGGTAGTTACACAGATGCAGTTGCTTGTGGATTCACAGGTGTTTAATAAATGTTGGGCTTATGGTGGAGTTTTTTTCAAGTACAGCTATACCCCCCTATCTCCAGAGGATGTGTTTCCAAACAGTGGGATGTAACAGCAATGCAATGTTGCTTGTAAAAACAATGACATGGTAAAGAGGGACTCATGCAGGGACTTCAGATGCTCACCGAGTTTAAATGCACAGGAACGGCGTATATGGTTGGGAGGGGGAGAGGCAGGAGGAGATTATCTGAATCAGCAGCTGGAAGAGGTGCTAGCTTTTAGATACTGGGTTTTGGAAAGGATCATCATTCTAAAAAATAACAGCCATCAGTGAAACTGCTTGATCATTAGCTCCTTTTTCTGTCCTTCACTCTTGAACTGATGTTGTTTTAGCTGAGGAAGGTGATGATTGAGACAAAGATGCAAGCGTTGAGAAAGGCATGACAACTTTCACAGTAAAAGCTTTTGGGCAGGTGTTAGTTCCATAGATGAAGCTGTTCTCTAGGCTCTTGGGAGAAGCTTGCGTCTTCTCTACATGGGGTGATCCTGATGCTCCTTACCCTGCCTCTCTGTCTTAGATGTCATATATACCGCTCCTTTCTATTAAAATATTGTGTGTTTCTGAAGTCCCCACGCGCATCCTGCTCTGCTACGTGGATTTCTGTAGGAAAAGCTGTTTGGCAGTCAAGCTCAGCTGCTTCATCTGAGACTGGTGACAGCAGGGCAGGATGTTAAACGGTCTGTGGTAGAATTCGGAACAAAAACAGGAAAACAACAGATACTGGGATTGCTTTATCATAAGTTCATCCCATTTTCTTGCTATCTGCTTTCACAAAACTTGTAGAATCATATTCATCTGCCATGTATCTTTTCTTCCATCAATCTCCATCATATTTTATGGAAATCACCCTGCCAAATAGTTATTTAAGCTAAAGCTGCATGAAATAAAATTCTTCATTGTCAGGGGTTTGGGAGGAACGTAGGCTAAAACCTTCCTCACAATTCTTATAGGAGTCTATAAGATTCTCAAAATATCCTTATAGACTGGGAAAATTGATGTAGAAAAATAGAGAGTCTTTAAGATACAATGGTCTGAGAACTGTGAATCTCTGGAGACTGGGAGGATGTTGGACTTGGACACTGATTCGGAGAATTTTTCAGTCTCTCCCAGCACGGTTCTTTCCCTTAACTGATACAGTGGAACAGTCTTTTACTGTGTTTTGTGTAACTCAAATGCTCCTTTCATGACTTTGCAACTAAGAGTTTTTTTTTCTTGCCGTATCATCTGTCTTTTTATAAGCTTAAAATACATTTAAACCAGGAAATTTTAAACCTCACTTCCCTTCCCTCTTAACCTCCACCTTCCCTCACTTCAGAAATTTTTACCTGTTTACAATATACAGTAATTTTCTGAGTGTTCAGAAAGATTCTATTTTGTGAGCAAAATACGATGATGAATTGCATTATGGGCATCTTATTTGAAACCCCTTTTCTGTTTGTTTTGACAGGTCCTTGACCAATATGAACGAGAAGGGTTTAATTTCCTGGCTAAAGTTTTTAATTCTTCACATTCCTTCTTAGAAGACTTGACAGGTCTAACTTTATTACATCAGGAGACACAGGCTGCTGAGGTAAGAAAATACAATTTGGATGTTAAGAATAAAGAGGTGGCAGTAAAGGGTGCTTGGGTTTGTGTTCAGCTGTATAACCATGGGATTAAATGAATCACTGATAGAATTGAGCAGTGGTGTTTGATTTACAGGATGATGTACACCAGCCGTGTGCATATTCCACCCAGTGAGATAAGGTGTGTCCTCTTAATGTTATAGAATAAGAAATAATATTGGATGTGAGAGGTCATTTTTTTTTTAAGAACAGATGATGGGATGCATGCTGACAGCCAGTTAGAAATGTGTAGCACTGGTCTTATTATTAATTTTATTGTTGTCACATGTTGTGAAATTACAGAAATATTTTAAGTGACAGTTTTTGCTTGACAATTCTGAATTTATATCGCAGAAGTTCCTGTCTGTTGTCTTTTGGGGTGTATTTTACTGGGGGTGTAAACTGCGGTTGGTGCAAACATTGCAAGTACTATAGACAAATAGTAATTATAGGTATCCATGGCAGCATGGAGCCCAGTATGGGCTGACAACTACATTGGTTGCACAGCTTCATAGGTAGGTTAGACATTCTCTTAAATCAATTGTAAGATTTTTATATCTTAAGTTTTCGAGCATTTCTTTTAAAGAAAGTAAGTGACTTGTGTTAAATGGTATAAGGAAATCAATTATCATTTTAGGTCAATCTAAAATGTAATTATTGTACTGCTTGATGAATTGCAATATGGGGAAAACAACACTTTATTTTTCTAGTGACAAAAGTTGTAATGGGGGATGAAACTGGGATACTTTAAACGTCCCTTTCAACCCAAACTGTTCTGCTTTGAATCTCATGGGAGATTTGTTCTCATGGGAGACAACCCTGCCTAAACAAGTTGGGATATTGAGTTTGTTCCATAAAAAAAATGAAACGGGTATCTGTCTTAATATTGTATTTTAATAAAGTTTTGTAATCTTTACTCTGCAAATGTCTGTACTGTTCTACATCTGTAATTTAATTTTGGTGTAGTCGTATCACATGGATGTTTCCAAAGTTGGCTTTGAGAAGTGATTATTCAGTTACTGTAGCCTGTGTAAGTGGTAGAGCTGTTTTTTCAGCTGGAAGTGGCTCAACAGTGTTGCCTAATAAGGTTTGCGGGGATAATGATGACTTGGCTCTCTGTTTCATGTTTTAAAATAATTGGAGCAGATACTGGAGGCATTAAACCATGAAATACCTGATGCATTCTTAAATCAACCTGGTGATACCTAGAAAAAATTTAAATATAAATGTGAAAGGGATCCAACAAAGGAAAACAAACACCCTCCAACAGGTGCTACTCATTAGCAGTAAGAGTGGGTGTAGTCTGATGGACATACATGACTTTTAGGCTGCTAAGAAGTGTCTAGTCTGCTAATGACAGAATTAAAACTAGTTATTTTGCAGATATTAATTAATAGATTTCCTTTGCAGCTTCAGAATGTATACAGGTGTTTGCAAAAAATATCTAAAACTTTATAAACAAATATAGAGTCTGGTGTGAGCTTATTGCAACTTACTGAAGTTCAAAGTTTAACACAAAAAATGGAATGAGTGTGCTTTCAGAAACCTTTGGGTTCAACAGTGAGGTTTATGCAGTGAAGTCATTGCTTGTAGGTGGAAAAACTGACGTACAGAATATTTGCAAAGCTAATGCATTCAAATTAGCCCAAATACATTAGCACCAGTGACTGGTTTTGTTCCCCACTACTCCCTCAGTACATAATCTGGGGGAGTTTTTAAAATTTTTAGGTGCACAAGAGAGTGCTTTCAGTGTATTATAGTATATTTTCTGTTGAATTGTTCTTGTATTTTGAGCTCCTACAGTGCAGTTGGTGCAATTTATATTGCTGAGTTTGAAGACTGCGAATTGGCTTTTCAGGTTCCTGGCTACTTTTGAGCTGCTTTTGGCAGAATGTATTCTCTAAAATGGAGGCATTAGATTTGTTAAGGTCAGTGCTCTTTAGGTTGATTTAAGATATTCTTGATGCATGGCATTCTAAAAACTGCATCAAAAGTAGTGAGAGAGGTTTCATAAGACATGTATGGCCTGTTTTGGTAATTAGAATATTTGATCTGTGGAGAAGTTACTTGTTTTTCTGCTCTCAAACTCTTCAAAGAGATTTTGTAGGTGATTGTTGGGTTTGGAGACCATAAAAATGGCTTCTAAGATTTTTCCTTTCCTCTTATCTGGTAAAATTTGACCAGTGCCGTTGCTCCACTGTAATGAAAACAGACTTGTCAAGTTAACATGTCGTCCAACCTTAAATTTACTGTAGTGATGGCATAATTGTGTTGTAATTCCATCTATAAAATCACTGATATTAGGCTAATGACGTTGCATCTGACAGGGAAACTACTCAATCTTGTTCTTTTTTTTTTTTAAAAGGGTCATTCTTAAAATGCTGATTTTTTAAGAGCATTTAGTTGAATATTAGAATGTTTTGTGGTCAGAACTGGAGGTTTTGTCATGCTGGTCTTACGCTTCAGCTTATTGCATCTGAAGTTAAATCACACACTTAACCTTTTTTGTTTTACTTCACGTAACATTTTTAGCTGCTTTCATGATGTGTGTGTATAAGTGCTTTAATGATCTAAATACTAAACTAATTTTAAAAAATTACATCTAAGTTTGGAGTTGCTTAAAAGAGATTCTGGATAAGTCATGTATGTTCCCTAAGAGAGGTTGACTACGTTAAATAGAACATTTTTGGATGGCCTGAAGTTTCTGTGAAAACCTCACCTCCCTAAAGGCTCAGCACAGACTGCGTTTCCCCGGCTTAAATCAATGCAATTTGCAGTGAGATATGGAAGACTTTTCACTTACTAAATACATTTTAAACTTGCATTGTTCAGTTTCCTCTTCCAGTGCAGTGCTGTTGACCTAAGTATTAATACCATCCTGACATCTTCTTTAAAATGACTGATAAGAGCATAATCGTAATTCAGTGTTCAACCAGAGTAGGAATATAACACAGATGAAGTTTGTGGTTCAAATTTGATACTAATTGCAGGGGTTTTAGTCAATAGAGCACCTATTTCTTTAATGTGAGATGCATCAGGAAATTATAAATGTTCTACATGACTTCCTTAGCGTGACAATTTACTCAGAAAATAATAAAATTAGCAAGTGCTTCTATTCTGTCTTGAAATGATGGTAAATTTCAGACATCTGCTTTTTCCACATCTGGCTTTAATTTGGGTTCTGTGGAACAGTTTTTGTTTTTTAATGCCAGTTAGATATTTATGTACAGCTTCAACAAGAGACCCTGATGACACGCATGGCTTTGAAGGCCAGTAGAAGCTGTGGGAAACTCCCACATCAGCACTTAGACCTTGTTTCCACTGGATACAGTTCACTTTGGGAGCTGCTCAAACTCACGTAAAAATTGCACTTATGTTTTCCAGATCACTTTGTTCCTTAGTCCTAAACTACAGTTTTTAACTTGACACTTGTTCAGTGTGTAGTCAAGTTTAATAGCTGGGCTTAAAATAGAGAAAGTTTAGGCATCTCTTGAATTATTAGTCAGAAACTAGAAGCGTTGATTTGGAGGCAGAACAACAACCTACTGAATGACTTCCAGTTCAGAACCTGGCTGGGCTGCCCAATGATGGTTGAGTATCACGGTGCATCTCTAAAACCAACTGCTTTGCTTGCCACATTCACCAGATATAACCCCGCAAAGTGTATTGGGCTTTGCTGGTGTGGGGAGCTCTTTATATTTAATCTGGTCCAAAACCACAGCTTTCCTGAGATGCACTTGACTACTCTTTGTTAAAGATTAATTTTTACTGATGTGGCACACTTCTGGAAGTGAAAACCGTGACACGTTAATAAAACCCATAGCCTGGATTTTCCATAGTTGTGGAAGAACCATTCCCATTTGTAAGATTTTCTAAGAAACTTACTTCTTTAAGGGTACTTACTTTATTGTTGCCCTTTTTCTTCAGAAAAAACACCCGCTGTTCTTCAAGGCCCAATTAAGCAAAGTAACGAGGCTTATCATTACTTGAACATCTGTAAGTGCTCTTGAAATCACTGGAGTGGGACATCTATTGAAATGTATTGATAGAAGGAGGGATAATAGTGATAAAGTGAAATTTTTGCATTAATTCACTGTAGTATGTGCAGTTGAATTTCTCTACAAGGCTTTTTCTGCTGTATCCATTTTCAGAAATACAGAAACTTAATTTCTCTCTGCTCTTAATAAGACCCAAGTATAAATATACTTTCTTACTTTGAATTTCAATTCCTAAATTACTTGGACGCTTTAGGAAGCTTTACTATACTTTCTGCTTTCATCAGGATGAAAGAAAATCATAAAATACGTGAAACAAATAAAATTTTCACTTTGTTTTATGAGTGATTAAAACACAAGAAGTGGTAGAACTCTTGCAATCTAAGAGAATCATAAAGAATTGTGGAAGAAATCAAACCTGGACCAGAGTTGGTATTTCTGAATTATTGTAAAGGTCAAATATTGGTGCCAGCAGGTCATGATTTCTACTTTACTACTTTTATACTTCAGTTTTTTTGTCTCATACAATGTGACCTATAGTATCTATGGTTTCTATGACAAGTTGTTGTGGTCACTGAATGAACCCTATTTGGTTCCCCTTGCTTTGCTGGTTTACTGTATCCCAAACAGTGCAGATTAGAGCTCTTATCCTATAGAAGGGTCGGATTAATTAAAAAAGAAAAAATAAAATCATGCTAGTAAAATACTTAGAGCTCTTTGAATAGGAGAAAATACAGAAAACTGTTTTATATTCCGATTCTGCACTTATTTGAAATTTGTGCCTGACCATTTTTCAGCCATTTCTTGGGGAACAGGGCTTAGTTGCATAATAGGCAGCTGGTATTAAAAGTGAACTTTGTGCTTACCCAAATTTGGAAGAAAATTCAGAATTTCCAATGTGCTTTTCTATTTAAAATATCTTGCTTGTTTCTGATTCTGCATTATATTATGCAATGTATTTGATGTTCAAACAATAACATATGAATAGCCAAAAAAACCACCAAACAAAACAGAAAAACCCAACTTCAACAATATTATAATAGTAAGTTCTGTAACTTTAATTTTACTGGGTGTTATGAAAATTTCCTACAAAAAACACGACTGATGGGTAGACCAAAATTAATATTTGAGAGGTTTCTGTGTCTGTAGTTTTTTTTGTTTTCCTTCATGTTTTCAATCTGGTGCGTTTCAGGAGAAATTCACTTTGACAGATTCAGGCCTGCCCTGGAATCTTTTTCTTAAGATATTAAGGGATTAATCTGTTTTCTTTCAGAGGGTGGGTTTTTTCTTTCTTTTTGAGTTTTCTCATGATGTCAATTAGTGTCATCGTTTTTCTTCATTCATCAAGCAATATTTCCAAGATTTTCAAATAATGGTAAATTTTTTCTGCAAAAAAATTCCTACTGAGTCAGGCCAAATGAGAAATGAGTCTCAGTTATGGTAGATTTTAAAATATATGTTAATTTCCAGGGCATTCTGGTTATTATGCTTTGCGATTATGTGCCTAAAATAGATTAAGTCTGTCTTTTCCTCAGTGTTCTGCTGAATCTATGGTATTTCTGCTGTTGAAATTTTGCCAAGAAGAGGTAATAGTTACATCAACACAAAACAGTTCAGCTGAGTTTTATGGCCTTTGAACGAGCCCAAGGATGGTCTTTGTGCTGATACCTTATGCTGCTCTTTGAAGAATTTAGAAATATCTCTGAAGTGTTTCCTCTATTTCATACCAAAACATGTCGTCTTTGTCTTTCCTCTGACAACTTTACTGGTAACTTCAATTATTATTACTAATAATACTCAAATGCTCTTCCTAGGACTTAAATCAGCCACTGATGTGCACAAATACTCATGTTTCATGATATATTTGATCACATTTATATTTGTCCCTTCAGGGCAGGGAGGGCCACGCGGGGTGGTTTTACTTAGTCGAAGCCAAGGGGAAGGAGGAGGAAGCACAGTTGATTGTAGGGTTGGACAGAAGGGAAAGATTTCTTTGAGGGTACCGTACCACAGGAATGCTTTAAGGAAGATCTCAAGGATGAGAGCCTGCCAGTCTTCTAAGCTGAGAGTCCTGTAAGACCAGAGCTTGGAGTGTTATAGCTACAAACATATTTTCATCAGTCAACGCTCGATAATATTTAAATTCCTAAGAGAGATTTTAGAAGTAAGGACAGCTACAGAAACACTATCCATATCACTTGGAATGAATAAATCTACATTGCCATAAATGCCCTGTGTGACCTTATCTCAGAAACATGAAACAATAGACTATGAAATTGTAATTATATTTTTATATAGAAATAGAAGAAATGATGACTCTTCAGTGTATAGAATTTTTTTTTTTAATTTAAGCTGCTGTTGATATTAAGCTGTCTTCTTTGTTTAAAATTTCAAATGTATGGTAAAAATGTAGGCTAAAACCCTGAAAGAAATGGAATAATGGCATTTGGGCTAGCAGCAGATGCTGATTTTTTTTTTTTATTTTATTTTTTCATGTATTAAACTGTGAATTGCTGTTATAGTGCCAAAATATTGATAGACTTTAAATCTATCTCTATATAAAATTTCACAGTAAGTCTTGCAGAGCTATAAAATGGAAAGTACTGCTATGAATAAACTTATAATCTCATCAATTTTTATGTGAGGGAGAAAACTATGCAACAAACAGCAGGCAGTGCCTCATTTTATACGAGCTATGAAAAAAATTAGCCTTAGTAATACAGCACCTTTCCAGGTGCTGTGGACCTGCTGCAGCATTAGTATTTAGTCTGTGTTCTTCATAATACCTATGCAGATTCTGGGTACTCTTTTGTGTAGATAATAATTCAGGATTGTTTGTCCTCTTATAAACAGTATTGATCAGGTTAGTACTGTTCAAGATCAAACAGTCTCTACCAAGAGGCCTCAAAGTGTCTGTGCTTTCCTGATGTTTCCTTTTTTTAGACTTACAGCACCTTGAGTAGAGTTGCAAAGGTACACTAGTTTTCTTTTTTATGAATTATTTTAATTGCTCTCATTAGATCAGTATCTAAACAAGGAGTATTTGAAGTGATGAAAGAATGCTTCAATTTGTGACATGATATTGAATTATACTTTGAGACTTTAGAATATTTTTAGTTAATGATGAACATAGCACCCAAAATTTTGCAGTGAAGTGCTATACTGATCCTGTAAAACCTGAGAAATGGATTTGTTCATGTCTTTAGAAACTAAGAAACTCTAAGAAACACAGTCAACTTGATTACCTTTTTCATTATTGTCTTCTATAAGGCAGAAGAAGACTTCCCCCCAGTTTTCACAATGAATTAGTATTAATACGATTGAAGAGGTTCAATATTCTGGCATAATTTCTTTGCCAGTGTCTGATATTACAAGGTAAAGAAGTTACAAATGGTTTCTGTAACTCAAGTGGCCAATCTAGTGAGTAGGGACTCGGTACTTCTAAAGCATCTCCAGGCGTACCTTCCTATGGCACCGAGGGCTTCAGCAATTTGAAGTCTATGAAGGATTCATGAAAACTATTAAAAACACTTACTAAGTAGCTTGTGAGAAAGCAGTGCGGACCCAACTGTCAATGTGGTACGGGACAGACTTCTCTCTGTCTAGCAGGAAACTGGTACTTTACAACATTCACCATGTGTTTGAGAGAGTTGTTGTAATAGTTTTAATACTCAATCTTTTCTTGCTTAAAATGGTAAAGTAACTACTCCGTGTTCTCAGCTGTGCACTTCAGCAGTCAGATTGCATTTTAAGTTATGAAGTTAATGACTTTTAATACAGGTTCAAAGTTCATAGGAGGAGGAGAAAGTATCAAAAATGTGGTAGCAGACAGCAACAGTAAGAATACTAGTGTGAAAGTCTGCCCCTCACTCTTTCTTTCCTACTTGTATACAGAAGAGAGTACCCTGATATATGTAGAAAATGAGCTCATAATATATATTGTAATTTGTCAACATTATTCTACAGTATTTGTATTTATGTTTATTATCCTAATATTGAGCTGTCCAGCTGCCTTGGCATAGAAAATGCTTTATGGGTTTTGGGTTTGTTTTATTTAAATGTTCACTTGAACCTGTCTTCCCATCACCTGCCTTTCTTACTCTTCTGCGGCTGTCCGAAAGAGACTTTTTTAGCTGGTTCAAATGGCCTTTGAAAACTGCTGCTGTCAATTCCTCACATCCCTGCTGTATTCAGTCAAGATACCACATATTTCTCATTGAATACTGTGATAGTATTTGGTATTTTTAATGGATTTGGGATTTCCATAGCGCCAAGAGTTTAGGCAACAGCAAGCTGATAGAAGCCGACAGGATGTGCTGCATCTGGTCCTTTCGTGTTCCATTTGCAAAGGTTCAGGTAGTCCCCCATTCCTGGTGGTGCCTGCTTTGGAAGGTGAATAAGCAAGACCTGATTGTAATCTGATAGTGGCATTTAATTTCATTAAATCTTGAAGTCACATTGTTTACTGAAGACAGTAACAATAACACATAGAGGAAAATAAAAAACCTTGCCAGAGTACTCAGTCTCATGGTTCAAAAATCCTGGAGTAAAATTTTGGGGAATAACTCTCTTAACATTTTGGTAATCTGCACTGAATAGAGGTTCATTTTATGGTTCTGTCATAAAAAAAATAGTTGTTTAGCTGTGATTGGAATTGTTTTTCTCTGTAACTGCAGCACTAGCTATTGGTGTGTGGTAAACAAAGGAGAATTATCAAGTGATTATGATCTTGTTCCTGTCAAAAGAATGTCTTAATGTGTCCCTCTGCTCTCAGCTTCTTTGTCTGATGCTCCAAATACTACTGTTACTGAAATAAGAACTTTTATGCCCACAAATAAAAAAGTAATGAGACATAAGCTTCTTAAAATTCAAGTTGTGTAAAGGGGAGGTCAGGGAAAGTTAAAGCAGCTTAATGGTGAACCTCTCTGCCTCCAAAATTAATCCTTCTGTATCTTCTTGCTCTTCCTCTTGATGGGAATAGAGTACCAAAAATTTTCCAGGTCTCCCTTACATTTGAGACCCAGCCCAATGATAAATTGAGATGTGCCACACCTCACAGTGACTAAGTGCTCTTAAAAATTACTGTGTATTTGAACTCTCTTTTTTCTGCTGACCTAGCTCTTGAAATTTTGCTATAAGGAAGCTCAGAAAAACTGTATCAGTTCAAGTAATAAGAGAAAGGCCAGTGTTCATAATTCCTGAAGTAACCTCAGAAAACTGAATTTATCTTAAGAAAACAGTTCCTCTACTGGAATTCTAGTGAAGACAGGGTAGTCAGCAAGAAACTGAAGTTCATGTATTAATGCTTAAAATACTGAGAGGGAGCAAGTACCTATCTGGAGACAAAACTATGATCTTCTTGATGTAGGGTTTTCAGCCTCCTTTATTTCCCTTCCCAGGATCCTGGCTTTATCTTTGCCCTTGCTCTAATCAGCTTTCCTCCCTTGTGGGATTTGGGTTAGACAGCTGGTAAGGACAAGAGTTGCATTTTCCAAAATACCAAGCTAGTTTTTGCAGAGGAGGCTTTATAAGAAAAACAAAACTGTCTTTTGCACTTGGCCACAGTTTTGAAAAAGGTACATCATCACTAAAACAGTATTTGGCAAATTAGGGTTATAACCTGCATTCTCTTTTTTTTGATGGGCATATTATGGGGGAGGGGAGTAATTATCTTCTGGAAAGACTTTCAAACTATATTGACTCTTTTTTCTCTAAAGATAAAAATCTCCAGTAAAGAAGGGAGAAGTAAAATAATTAGGGTTTAAATCCCTTCCATTCCAGGATATTTTGTTACAATGAAGAATGAATGGACTGTTCAAGATGCATTCTGTTATTCTCATGTGAAGAATAAGAAATTGCACAACACAGACAAACATGCTGATAAACTTTGTTTTATAATTAAGAACATAAATTATACAATGTGCATCTTAGTGCAGGCAAACAGTTGCAGACTATATGGGCCCCTGTAGATCATTTGAGTGAAAAAATAAAAAAGTTTGCTGCTGGACAAATTACTACCAGATGCAGATTTCAATAAACACATAGTGTTGTAGCCTTACCCAAAGGTGCTATGAATTTCTGGAGGCAAATCTGCCTCTGCATTCACTAAACTGGTGAATGTTTGAA
>JAOXJK010000003.1:21178192-21209239 GCA_025774025.1 Xenus cinereus
CTGGTGAAAAGGTGCGTCCTGGCTTCTCCCAGGGCAGATATTAGAACAATGCTGTCAAGCTGTCTAAGCTTGAAAGATAGTTGAAAGATGAGAGTAGAAGGCTGTGCATGTTGTGTCTGACTTCTCCGAGTAAGCAAAGAAAGCCAACAAGTATCAACAACAAGCACAAAAGCACCACCAGTTTGATTTTCCTGAAATTTTATACTAATTTTGCACAGCTGTAATTGACATGACAAGATTCGAAACAGCACAGTATTGCTGTCATGGTATTTAAAGGCAGTTTTTAGTCAGAAATAACTATATGCGACCTCAACAATGTCCAGACTTTCAGTAAGGAGTTGGTGGTTGGGTTGTAAGATCCATGAATGCATTTAAAATGGGAAAAGGCTTTCTTGACCACCTGACAAGAACTTCTGCAGTTATTCCAGCTACTAGTTCTGAATAAGCATAAAAATATTTGCAAAACCTGAGCTACTTTTGTGGCTGGTTTCACTGCAGTCAGCATATCAGAATTAATGAAATTTTTCTTTCAAGTGAATTGCTCCAGTTGCCCCCTTGGTTAGGTTCTGAATCATTGATGGAGTCTGAGCCAAGCAAAGGCCAGTCCTGAAAGATGAATGCAGTCTTTCTTCTGCTGGCTTTGGGCCATCAGTATAGAAGATGCTTCCTACCATTGCTTATGCCTATATGAGTTTCATAACTGCCAGCAAATCTGTTAGAATATAGGATCCCTTCAGAGAATGACAAGCAACTGACAAAATGTCATTTCTTCCTATGTAGATGTTGGTTGTGTGGTGTCTCATGTTTAAGGTAGTTCTAATTTCTTCTTTATATCCACTTGCAATAGCTGGCAAATCTCATTTTTTTGAATATTTAGGATATCTGTGTTCAGATGAGACAATTGGCTAAAATTAGTGTACCGTATCTCTGCTTACAAAAGTTAGCACAAACACTGAGAAAAGAAGGAGATGGAAATGGAAACATAGCTTTTTGAGAAGCCATCTCCAGTGTTCTGAGAACAGAGAGGTACCACGCATGCTGTTAACAATTTGACCTGTGCTTAAGCCTGAGATGCCATCACAGAGTTGACACCATGATTTATTTGGATACCTGCTCTTATTCTCCTCCTACCCTGGGAACTTGCTCACGATGACAGCTGTACTTAGAAATACCCACACACTAATGCTGCTCACATTAAATGTCAGCCTAGTTACTCAGCCTGCTCCATCTCATACTATGTGGTCAGAACTGTCTCAGTATGACATTAGCATTTGAAATATGTTTCTCAGCTATCAGCAATCCTCCTCCAAAAAAAGATAGTTATTACTTCAAAGAGAAAAAATCAATTCTCAAGCCATCAAGACTACATTTCTTCTTCTTTTTTTTTTTTTTTTAATACAAATCTGACATTTCTATGAACTTTTTGGGATGGTGCTTTCCTCTTTATGACTAACTAACTTTACTGAACATTAATAATATGTCTGGTTTTGATATAAGTATGTAGATGAGTCCCTTCTCCCAGGACATTACTATATAAGCCAAGGTCAGATGATTCAGTTAAAAGCTCAAGTTGTTCCTGGCACAGCTCTACTTCTGTAAAGGGAGCACATTCCTTATTTACACTAGCAGACTTTTTTTTTTTTTCTTCTAGAAAAGGAAGTACAATTACAGTAAGAGCAATGGAAGCACAACAGTGCTTCTTAGTCTGGTGGGTGGAAGTTGATAATTCAGGACACACATATAAAGAGTAATTTGGGAGATGACGCTTGGTGTTTTAGAGAAGCAAGGCAAAAAAGAAGGCATGAAAATCCTTACAGGACAAAGACACAAAAGAAGAAACAAGTCAAAGACATGGAGTGAATAAAAAAAGGAAGCTAACAAATAGCTTTAAATGGCAATTGCTCCTGAAAAACAAAGCAAATTAATATCAACAAGACTGAACTCCCTCATGGAGAAGCTCTAGGAACAAAGAACAATAGATGACTCAGAGAGGAGAGAAAGAGCAAAGAAATATTAACTGAATATAGACACTCTTGATCTGAATGGCTGTCTCTGTCTTCAGTCTGCATTTGTGTGTATTGCATGGGGAGGAAGCCAACATTGCACCATCCCAGGGCACGCATCCCCTTGGCAGGGTGTAACTCTGCTAACACCATGTCTCTCAGCTCCCTTCACATTCTCCCAACAAGTTAGACAAGTTCTAGAGAACATTTCCCTTTGGGGGATTTACACTTACTGAAAAACTTAACAAGCAACCTAAGAACACCCATCCAGCCTTCCCAGCTGGCTCCAGGTCTTCATACTTAGTCCTTAATATAACTCCTGCTGGGGTTTTCTACCAGCATGACTCATCTTCCATCATCCAGGCTATCTGCCTCCTGTTCCCTGAAGGCAAATACTTACAGATTCTCTGTCAGTTAAAATCTCTAGAGAAACTGCTTAAGCACACCCGTTTTCCAAGAAGCAACTCCCAGAGTTTCCCTTTCAACACTCCTCTGAGGCACCTAACAGCTGTTCTTCTAATGTTAACTGGGAAGTCTCTAGCTGGTAAGGACTTGGCCCCATTTTCCAGCTCCTCAGCTGCTGCTCCAAGCATCCATCTCTTCCAATGGCAACCTCATGCAATAGCAGAAAGGGGAAGAGGGGAAGGTCGTATCATAGCCTATACAGCACAACTCAGGAAAGATGCTGACCATCATAACATAGTCAAGCTTTCTCTACCCCTCCCCCCCCCCAGTTTTAAATATTCATCTTGTAGACCATTAAATGTTGTCTGCAAGAATATTTAATTGTTAACTATGTTTGCGTTCTTCTGACAATCAGTGTTTCCTCTGGAAATGTCTCTAAAACTTCTCTTATGGCATTCATGTTAGAGTTGTGCAAGAGAACTTGTGTCAATTATCACATATATCAAGCACATTGGTATTTTGTTATTGTCAACGTGTAATTTTTGACTACAAGACCTTTCGGTACAAACAATAGTAGCTTTTTTTCCAACTTTGTAAACTACTGATTTATCTTTAAATATAGGTGGAACTAGTAAGTGATAATAAATGAAATTGATGACAATGCAAAGAGTTCCTAAAATCAGGCAGGTTTTCTATAACTTCTCTTTAATGCCAGAGAATACTAGTTCATATTCACGTGACAATCAGAGGAAATTAATAGCCACAAATTTTAATAACAGCGCATGAACATTAAGACCTAGTCCTGTGTGGAAATCTCATATGGAAAACTCTTTGTAAACTACTTCTCAACTTAAATTTTCACAGTGTTTTAGGGTTTGTTTCTTATGAAGTATAAAATAATTTTACCAGCATGATTGTTTAAAGATTTACATCCATGTTGCCACTATAATGCAAATGTTGTTGCCTAAAGTTGACACTAATGTTGCAGAGACTTATAAAACAGGCAAATTTTTGGTAGAAAACGGTTACCTATTGAGACTTTACATTAATGGATGCCCAGAGGGGTTGTGAACTTTCCATCCTTAGAGATAATAAAAAACTGTCTGGGCATGGTCCAGTTTGATAATTTTCATTTATTTTATTTCAGTTTATTAAAAATAGTCCTTAACTTATCCATGAAAGTCCTTTTCAAAATTGTCTCAGGCATACATGTCAGTGTTGCCCTCGGTTAAAGCCCCGTGTACTGATACGTGCTTCAGTCCTTCTGTGGGTCTGGGGGCTCTATGGCTGCGCAGCAGTTACACTGAAATCTCTGCGCATTAAGGTATACATGCAGATTTGTCTTAGTATTGAAGTGTAGAATGTTGCAAAATTATTATTTAATGGCACATGTCCCATAGCAGATGAAGACAAGAAGTGAATCCACTCTATTCCAGTTAAAACGCAAAAGTAAACATAATTAAACTAGTCTATTTGGAATGACTTTAAAGCATTGAGATTACAGAAATAATTTTGGAGAAATATTCTATATGTGCAAGCACATTAGTACTTTATCATCTTAAAATATGGTTTCTGTTAAAGTACTTACTATATTAATTTCTCTACTTTTAAACTACTGATTCAAGCCTACCGGACATTGAATTTGATCCCTTGCAATATAGGTGTGAAATTATGTGGGTTAATCAATAAATACGAAAATACGTAGTTAAGGAAAAGATACGAACTGATTTAGATGGAGATAACTGCTGAAATGTTTGTTTATGGTGTTACAACTAAAGTAGAAAGAAAAGTCACAGAAATAGAGAAGGGATGCACAAGTAAACCTGTAAAGAATTGATTACTTTCCAACCTCTCACAGGGGTAGGAGTTAAGAGATAAAGTTTTAAAAGAGTTTATGTTGTTGAAAATCTTATTTATCTAGTGTCTACAGAGACAGTGTGCCAACAACAGCAAACCCAAAATGCAAGTTAAAAGAAAGAGAGAACTACTACTGGAAGAGAATATGAAGGCATAACAAAGCTATTTAAAGTTATTACAGTGCAACAGCTGGTTTTGCTGTTTCTTGATTATTGGAAAAAAAATGTCTAAGTTCTAATTCCCTTTGTTTTTCTCACTTTGTGTAACTAGTATATGAAGTTTGCTATCCTATGACTCATTCTTCCCACAAATACTATTTCTTTGAATAGCCCTGGTACAAACACCATTTCATATTAGTTGTCTTAGTTGGCAATTGTGTAGACTTTTTTTTTCTTCCTGGGTGAGTGATTTATGTGTACAATCCCTGGCTCTGCCTCTGCCACACACGGTGCATACCAAAATAGTGGTAATACTGCGCTCTACTGCTGTACCTATGATTCCTGTGCTTGTGTTTTTGAAAGAATAGAGTTGGCTGGTAAAGTGTATCAATCACTGAAACTAGTTTTAGTCTCTTTCTCTGCAAGCCAGTAGTCTTATATCTAATAAATTCTTGTATTTTATATCTGTTTTCAGTGATGGACAGTCATGAAATTGAGGCATGATTTTAATTCTTATTAGAATTAAAAAAGATAATGGGCAAAGAATGAGCAAATTCAAAATAAGATGTTATTTCCAGCCTCCAGAAGAAGCCTCTTTGCATGAGTTTGGTTCACTATAACAAATACTAAACAGAATTGCAGAAGCTAAGTGACAGAGGTTCATTCAGATAAAGAATTAAAGAGCATCTGTTGTAGCTTTTATATGTGAATGCTTGCTGGGCGGTCTATTTTAACTTTATCATTATAGACAGTCATGGCCATGGGTGTAGGCTTTCTTGCTGCTTTCACAATACTTCACATTTTCTCTGATGGGACAAAGGAATATGCAAGTGCCTGTGAGGGAATTCTATACTGAATTATATATACTCTGTGAGTTTGTCCAACTGTGCTAGAGTACACTTATGACAGCAGCACGCCTGGATATTGATATGGTCATCATCCTCTCCAGCTGTCTTTGGTTCCCCAAAGAGAGCGGGGATTCACTGGGGACAGCCTTTGGAGCGAGTCCAAACTGTAAAACACGAGCTCAGGCTTTTAGGTGGGTAATAAAATACTATAAACCCTGCCTTCCTTGGACCTACGGGTTTTGTGTTGGTTGGAGCTATTTCTTTGATATTTCTGCTTTCTGGATTTAATCTAAAGTTTAGAAATGGTTTAGTGGATTTAATATGTAATTCAACATGTTAATGTGTGTTTAATGTGTAGACGTATGATTGCAGACTGTACTTTGATTACTCAACAAAGTAAAATCTTGGTTATAGCTGAAACGTGTTGATAAAGTTCAAGGAGTTGACAGTGAATTTTCTTTTTATACCGTAGAAATTAGAGATGGTTATGGTAGAGTTGGGAAAATGAGGTAATACTTGCTGTTAAATATATTTTTTAGTTAAATATAGGCATAAAGATCACAAACATGATTTTTCCGTTAAGTGAGGTTAAACTCAAGCAAGGTTGGCCATAAAAAAACCCCAACCAAATACCACCTTTTATAATGTAGCATTAGTAACATCCTTATCTCATAAGCAGTAGCTGGTGGAGGATGCTATGTGAGTTTTCAGGACAATACTAGAAAAAAGTGTATTTGGAAAAGTGCTAGGATGTAAGCTCAGTTATGAAAGAGGAAAATCTTGTTTTCATAAAGAAATTCCTCTTCTGTTTCAAAGCAAAATGAAAGAACCTGTGACACAGAAAGTTATTATAGAATTGATTGTCTATTTAGAAACATTATTCTGATGTGGAGGGATGAGGTAATAGAGTAAAGCAATAACTAGAAAGCTTCAGTGTTTGACTCCGGCATCAAAACCAACTTCACAGCCATGATCTTTATTGTACCTTTTTTAAAATTTTGTGGGAGGCTATGAGTGTATCTGTTTCAGGAAGAGTATCAGGAGTACTCTAATGTTGTATTTAAATATAGGATCTGATTAATACTTCAGGCATGCAAGAGAGCTATAACGTTAAGACTGTTGTTACTATAGTGAGATGCTATTACAGACATCACAAGACTTGTTATACAAGGAAACACGATTACTTTGGATTAAAGAAGTTGCCAAAGACTTGAAGGATTTACAGGTGCTGCCACTTTGAGTTATATATAACCTCATTATTTTGTTGAAAATGTTTAGATCTAGAATAAACGAAGCACAATAAATGCTGATGAAACGAAATCAACAGGGTTGACAGCTTTTAACTGACGCTGAGCGAACGGTGAATTTTATTGTAGTATTAGATTTTAGGTCTAAAAATTGCTAGATAATATACAGAAAGTAATAAATAGAGCATTTGCACAGAGAAATGAAACTAAGATTCTCTGTAACTGGAATGATGCACATCAAAATTGATCTTCATGAGCGAGAGCAATGCCAATGCACCGGTCGTGTGTGTCGGAGCAAGACAAGAATTGAGCACCATCAGAAATCTCAGCCGTGCTGTCCCGGGGACAGAGGGGCTGGCAACTCTTGTAAGTTCAAAGGGATCTGGAGCATGTTGAAATGTGAGGTAGGAGTTAGTTTTAAATGTTCTGAGTTTGAGGGGCGTAGAGGAGTCTTGAAGAACAGAGATTGCAAGCCTCAGGCAAAGAGGAAGTGGGAAAATGTGGGTTTAGAAACTAGGGACTTAAATTTGCCTTTTTTCTGCAGCATCTCCAAGATTTAGTCACGGTTAGTGTAATTAGAAGGGACGATGAAATATAAATTCGTACCAGCACTGTGGTTGGCGTGCTGGGCTCAAGCAAGGTCTCTTTTTTCTAATGTGAATTAAGAGTTCAGTGAATGCATATCACACCAGTTTGATCATCCCATTAATCTCAGCTGTATGAAATTGGCTGCATTTGAACATTGCTTCATTAACCCAGCTCACAGACTAGTATGACATCCAGTAACTTTTTCTAAGCAGTTGCATTCCATTCCATGATGTGAAGTCTGTAGTACTGCAAAGATGTTTCAAAATGTTTATTATTTTAACAGCTGGTTAATTACAAATTATTTATTGGGCTGTTAGAGTTAGCTGAGCATTCACCATTTGCTCTTGTTACCATGATGCAGAATTAGTGTTATGTGTATTAATGTGTTAATAAATCTGAATGAAAAATGAGCAGTAACCAATGACAAAAGGCTTTTAAGTTTTGAAATAGTCTTACAACATTTGCTTCTTACAAGCAATACTATAAAAAAAAATATATTTAATGGCAGAAATTGTTCTTGAGTTTCATTTGACTCTCCCTCTGTAATGTGACTCAGGAATTTAGTTATGTAAAAATATGACTAAGTCCCTTTTGCCTTTGAGGTATAGACCTGGATGAAATCCAGTATTGGATTTCAGTAAATTGGAAAAGTTCTTTCCCAGCCTTTTTAACTTTGAATTTGGGACAACGCTACATAAAAGCTGGAATAGTTTCCTCATCTAACTATTCCTTGTTCAGGTGGGGTTTTTTTCTCTTCAAATAGTGTCTGATTACTAAATTAAGCTCTCAGCATTAATAAATCATCCCCCTGTAGAATAAAACCTTTAATTTCCCATACATGTTGTCTTTTGTACCTTTTGATTATAGCTCTTAGGGCTGGTGAATCCCTGGGTAGATGCAGCAAAGAGAGAGAGTAAAAAGGAATCCAGGTGCATACTGAATAGTTTATTAGGGTGACGTGCTTAACATATGCCATGGTATTTGAAAGTGATGTATTAACTCCTTTTAACAGTATGCTATTTGGGCTATTTTTTTATGTAATGAAAAGTCAAATGTTGTTTCTGTCACAACCTGCCCAAACAACTGTTTTTTTTCAGCAGTCGAATGTGCTATGCCATGTAATACATTTGAGACACAGCAGTGCAGCGTATTTCTGCCACAGTGAATATAAGTAGGGAGGGAAGCAGAGGGGGGGGGGCATTCAGAACTGCACAATGTTTTGAAACCAACCCAGCCCACCTGCCTCACCTGAACACTGTACGTTGGAAATTCCTATGCCTTACCATTTAGAGGGTAAAGGAGTGTCTGTAGAGCCAACCATGTGGAAGGTGTTTTCTGGTCTGCAGTGTTGCATGCTGCCTTGCAAAACCTACCTTCCAAATCGTGTTGGAATATATTAACTTTTAATGTCTTCTTCCGTGCTACACAGGGCATCACAGAATCAAAATCTTAAAATGCTCACAATCCATTTGTTCTGTATGTCTTTAGAGAAGAGAACAGAAGGGAAGAATGGAAATGATCTCCTACCAATGTTATATGTTAGTGGCAATTAGGAAAAGTCTGTTAGTCCACAAAAAACAACAGCTGGAATTTATCTTGTCATGCAAGCTTTCAGCTAATGTTTCTCACTGTATCCCACCCAAAGGTATTTTTAAAACTGTTTGGATGAAGACAGCTCTCATTCTCTCCCTTGTGCTTATATTGACATAGTCACAGATGTTGTTGCTATGCAAACCCCTATTAGTATTTTTTTCTCTTAAATACTTTCCTGGTTTCCCTTTTGCTGTGAGAATTTTTTCGTTGTTGTTGGGAGATGGAACTATTTCATTCATGGGCCACAAATGTTTTCTTTTAAGTATTCAAAACGTCTCATCCTTCTATTGTGTTTTTCCAGTTTACTATAATATGCTCCAGTCCCACTCCAATATAGTTTTGTTTTAACCTTCCGTTCCTGTTATTTTTAAAATTTTCTCATTATTGCTTTAGTTTTACAAGATGTATCATTGCTGTCATTCTAGCAATGAAATTCTGCCGTCTCATTCACTTACTCAATCCGACCTGTAGTTTACTTTGTGTTTAACTGTGTCATACCACTTTTTCTCTTGTGTCCTGTCATCCATAATTTCTCTATTTGATTCACACTTCTTTGCATTATCTTTGAATGTCTACTTTGTGTTAACTGTATGTTTTAAGTGTGCATCTGCATGATTTGAAATAAAAATATTAATCTTTTCAATTTCCAGATTTACAAACTAACTTCATGTTATTTAATAGTAAACTCTCTGAATAAACAGTTCTAGATTCCTATTATATTTCTCTTAGTTTATTAAAGTAGTAGTAGGAAGTTGACACAGAACTGCTTCTAAACAATTGAATGCCATGCAAAAATGCTATTCATAAATGGTTCTTTCTTGCACTTGTCATGTTTAACGTTGTCATGTTAAAAAAAATTCAGATGTTTTCTTCCACCTTTTTTTCTTTCACAATAATCTGGGTACATAAGTAATGTGACATTTATTCTATTTATGCTTGCAAATGCTTTCATTTTCAACAACTACTTGACAACTTAGTTACTAATTGCATTAGTAGTTACTGTGAAGCTGTTAACTGGTTTATATTTAAATTTTTTTGGTTTGTATTTAAATATTTAAATTTGTTCCTTACAAAGACTGGTGCTTAAGATTAGGATCGAGTACTGCATTGATATTTCATTTATTTTCTCTAGTTCCCCTGTGTGTGAGATGGCATCTATGCTGTTTTCTGGATTTGCAGTACAATTACCTTGCCTCAGCATTTATCTCTTTTACCTATAAAGTCAATTTAGTAGTCTGGTTGATTTCCCATTCTTCTTGTACAAACTTGCATCTTCCAATAGTTGTTTTCCCGTTGAGCAATAAGAAATTGTCAGTACCTGTTTTTCTTGACTGTTAAGTATCAGGTGTAATTTAACAGTCATTTGGGGGAAATATTCTTTCAGTCCATTGCCCCTTGTCAGCAACCTTCCTCACCTGGGGACACTTTGTGCCTAGAGTATTATTCTAATATACATCTGCTGCCAAGTCCTCTTACTTCGTAGATTTAACAATTAAACATCAAAAGTTACATTTTAAACACCAACATTTGTAGAGGAAAAACTTTCTTTCTCTTTTTTCTTTTTTTTTCCTTATCTTACTTTGTCCTGCCCGAGACTAGTATCTGATCTAATGTAATTTCATGGATTCCTAAGGAAAATTAAGGCTATCCACTTAACGATACTTACTGCCTTAGATGCAGAGCAACCTTTGTCCTTTTTTTTTTTTTTTTAAATGTTATGGATGCATTTTCAAAAATAGATGTCTGCCTGCACTAGCAGTGAGTTCAGAAATGAGTCAGTCCATCTCTTTCTAGTCCCTACATTTTCTGTCAAGATTTTGTATTAGGGCTTTCTATACTTTTTATGGGAGTTGGTTTTTTTTAATTTTATATTTTTTGAGTGTCTCCTTAATAATGCTATTATTTCACCAGAATTCCATGAAAAGAATGGAGCATATGAAAAAGCTGGACCAAATCTGGAGTCTTATGTATTAATACTGTTGTTGGCCTCTGAGGTTGCATGTTTTGTTCTTTTGTTACAAGCCGGAGCATGTTGACGTTACTAACAATTCCCATATATGTTTTCACCCCCCCCACGCACACACACAAGCAAAAAGGAGAAGGAGCTCAGGAGGCCCCTCTGCTACTGACCATTCATGTGTTCAACTGGGATCTCTCTATATTGAGAGAAGACACTGAACAGAAGAGCCCAGTAAGTGAAATATCAACAAGAAGTTTGTCAGTATTATTCTCAGCATTGCCTTAAGCACATTTTAAGTCTAGTTTTTTTATCTCTGGCAGTTGAGTATCTCTTCACAGAAGAATACTGGAAGTTCTTGGAATTACGAAGATACCAAGTCACTAGCCAATTTTTTCCTGGCTAAGCAGTGACAAAAGCTGCCAGTTGATCAGAGTTTTATGTGGTGATTTTTCTGATGAGAACTACTGTTTGCTCTGAGATCATCCAAACTTACTTCAACTAGGATTCAACATCAAATTTCAGTTGTTTCCAAAGTTAGAATGTGAATTCTCAGGTATGGAACACTGATCAGATCATAGCTGAAGTTGTTCATCTTGAAATTCTGCAATTAAATTAAATTAAATCCCAGTATATTAGTAATTTTAGCAGAATGTTCTAATCCAAAATGAAATTCAGATGTTCTTCATGGAAATAGGGAAGTCCAGACAATGGGTATTGTATTTAGGTTACAAGACTTGTGTTCTTTAGGGTTTTTTTTAATTTTAATTGTTTACGTTGTAGGCAAGTCTTTGCTCATTTTAAGGAACAAAACTATTAGTTTAAAGACATTTTAAAAAATTTGTATCCAAAAATATTTCTCTTGAGCTGTATAAAAAACCAGATCCTCTGGAAATCCATTGCCCTCATGAATGGACTCCTGGTGAGTGAGGAATTTTTATGACTCCCTTAAAAAACAATTGCAAGCATTCCACAAATAAACAATACATTGATTTTGGGGGACATTTTTATGAGTATTTTATAATAATTTGTTCTCCAATGTTTATTTCAGTATGGTATTTTGTAATTTTTAACTTAATTATACCAGGAATTCTCTTGTAGCAGTGGAGAGGGTAGAACTTTGGAGCATGAGTCAATGCTGTTCCAATTAGCAAGTGGAGATACAGGACTAAGGATGATATTATTTCATCGATTTCCATGGGTTCTGGAAGAAGAGCCAGAATAGTTCAGTTACATAGGCCAGCTGCTGTCTTTCTACTTCTTTTTCTGTTTTGCAATTATTTTGGCAGTTTTGATCTTTGTTTTCCCTCAAATAGTTTTTCCTTCTGTGCTTTTCATTAATAAATTTCACATGTGATTTTGTTTTGTTTCGTTTCTCTTGCTTCTTTCAGGGCTGGTTTTGATGAATTGTCAACCATAATAATAGTGACATTGGTATTAGCTTTTTCTGCCCCGTGTGTAAACTACTGCAAGTGACAGTTTTGCTGCACAATAAACCAGTGCCCTGTCAATGTGACAGCCACAGCTCTTGGTACAGCAGAAACCCTGATGTTGTTGATATTGCAGAAGAGTTTTGTTTGGAAAATTGGGGGTAAAGGGAAATGAACATCACTGGATTGCCCGTTGCCCCGGGGGGCGGTAGCAGTTGCATGCCAGTAAAAGCTCTTATTGTTGCTTTTGGATAAGATTTACTTTCTACTGCTCCATCTGCAAATAATCCAGGAGATCCTGTTATCACCAGAAGTACAACTTTTCGTTCAGATCATGTTCAGTTGCTGCAATATTTTTTCTGATTTTGATTGATGTCAATAATATTTCATTAATCCTGAGTGAACTGAGGGAAAATTATAACATGTAGGACTGGAAAAATGTTATGCAGCCAGTACGAACCTGTTGCCTGGGGTTTCAGGCAGACGTTTCAGCATTAGTTTCCACTCTTCTGTCAAACCTCTGTATATCACATGTTCTCAACAAGTTTTTCTCAATAATCTCCTTTAATCTGTTAGGTAGAATTGAGAAGTGCAGAAACGTTGCAGGGCTGCGCTGCCCTTGTTCTGTGGCTGGGAGAAGGAGGGGGGTTAGCAGAGATAACTAAATCCAGCTTCTTTATCTGCACATGAATAACAGAAGTGTAAAGCATGAATATGGACATCGACTGATCAGATTTTGCAGATTCTTTTTCATTTAAGGGAGCCTAGCGAACTTTCAAAGGTTACTGCTGTCAGAAAATTATAAAATTGCAAAATATAAATCAAAGATACAGTGATCTCCTTCCAACTAAAACTATCTTAAGCAAGAGCATGAAGTCACTTTGTCAAAAACCAGATGAGTCCTTGGTTCTCCAGAACAGCACAGGGACAGCATCAGGATGCAGAAATGACAGATCCTGCTGTGATGGTGAGGAAGGGAACAAGATGCTGTGAAGCAACACTTTAGACACTGGGGTTTGCCCACTGCCTCTCTTACAAAGATCTCCACAAGGATTCCTGGTGGTTTTGTCCGATTCAGTATTCCTAACTCGTAGCTGTGACAGTGATTTGTATCATGGTTCAGCGCTGGCTTGGCATCAGCACAAAGATCAAAGAAATGGGTGTAAGCATCAGGATAAGAATAAATATAAAAAGGTGTACAAAATTAGTTCTTGATAGGTGTTCTTAAGGGGGCAAAATGTTGCTGGTTTTGTGTAAGTTCAGGTTTGATTGGACATTAACAAATTTTACAGTGGTTTCATTTCATCAGCATAAAAAAACCTTTGCAAAAGATAAGAATTTTATTATAGAGGAGCTGATAAGGCACCTTCTGTGTGTACTTCTCCCCTCTGGTGTTTGTGTAAAACTCACAGAAGCAGAAAAAACCCCAAATCTCTTCTTGCTGTATTGCAGTACTGTTTAGTTGCTGATGAATAATTATAGTTTTAGGGATTTAGAAATACTTGGCAATTTCCTGGCTATAAATGCCCTTGCTGTTGGATGATGCTGTTCCGACTCATCGAACGTGGCTGTCAGGAGCCGTACGGGGAGCAGCCCGGTCCCACGCAGCCGGTGACACGTCTGTGACGATGAACAGTCCCTTAAGAGCGGGGCTTATGCACAGTTGGGAATCTCCCACCCTCTCTGCTGACTGGGAGATGAATCGGGGAAAGCTGGTGCTACTAAGAAGCCTGTCAGCAGTTCCAAGGAAATTAAAGGAGAGGAGAGCAAACTGAAACTTGGATGTCATCTATATTATTAATACAATACCAAAACTTTTTAAAATTTCTGTTGCGACAGCTGTAGTTTACTCAACTGTATCTTAAAACTCTGTGTACACTAATCTGAAAAAATTTGTAACTAATTTTGCAAACTCCTTTAAAACTTTATTATGTAGCTGTCCAAATATTTCCCCAAATAAATGCTGGCAAATAGATTTCTTGCTGCTAAACCGTCCCAAGCTTTTGTCAAAAAAGTTAGTGGAAAAATGAGTTATCACAGAGAAAGCAACACATTCATATTGTATTTTCCTCAAAGTTCTTTGCAACACAAAATGGATGTGCACCCCCTGTTTGAAATAATTAGCAGTGGTTTACTAGGGGAATTTTGGTACTTTCATGTTGTACTAGCTTTTGATCAAAATTTCCCTGCGCTGCCTTGTTTAATTCTGGCCATCTGGATTAAAAGGTTCTCTTAATCTTAAATACAGATTGTAACTCTTTCTTTTTGAGTGCACTGCCATAAAAATCTGGCAAGTTTCCAGCTTTCTTCATTAAAGCTTGCTTTATTATGGTTTTTCGGCCATTAAATGATTGTTATGCACAATGGGTACTTGATTATAATTTGCTGAAACAGGGAATCGGTTACAACAGTAATCCAGTTCTGTAATTAAGAGAGAGCATGTTTATACCTGCTAGTATATACCTTCTGAGAGCTGTTCAGGGTGAGGAAAAAAAAGGAGTTGAAAGGCAAGAATTTCTGCTAATGAGACATTGAAGCATTCTCATCTGACAGTATTTTGTGCTAGATTGTGGAAGTGTCACTTTCTACATAATAACTATGTTTGAACCAAAATTTGTGGTTGTGACGGATAAAAGGACAGTTTCTTCTGTTGTAAAACTTCTCACATCTCTTATTTTTGTTTTGGATTTAGAAAGGAATGTGCATTTCTAGCAGAAAAGGAGCAATTGGGGATCCTTGAATCCAGTCCAAGTTTTGTTTCTTCTCTTGTACGGTTTTTGACAGAGGGCTCAATCTCACTTTCATGGTTTTTCCACCTGTAAAGTTTTGAAAAATTGTGAGACAATTACTAGCTTGAAAATGATTTTGAAAGTGAGTATTTCATAGGTACATGCATATTTACTTTTGCATTCTGGCTGTTGCGCAGCTGAAAGAAATGTAAACTTGCCTTAGCTGCATAGTTGAAGTGTTATGGACAGGGAATAGCATGAAATAGCTGATGCTATAATTTAATCTGATTCTTAGCAGTACATTACTGATGATCTAAAGTATATACATGATAACTATAATAAACTTTATAAAACATTTCTTTAGAACAGTGAAGTTATGTGTCAGCTTTACAATATGCTTTTTCCCTACCCTCTATCTGCCTTATCTGCTAACACTTCATCTTCGAGATTCCTTTTAGAAAACCTGCGCGTAGAAAACTTTTCTGGGAAGTGAATCTGTGGAATTTTGGTGAGATGAAGCTGCTTAATGAAATAATTTCCTTTAAAATTTTACAAGCATGGTTTTGGCTGAAAGCAATTTTCTACCACAGCTGAGAACTCAAAAGTGCACATACAAACACCGTATGTGCAACAAATGCCTGTCTTGAAATTAGCTCTTAGTCTGCAGTGAATCATACGTGCAGTATGTCAGAACTTTGCTTTTTAATATATTCTTTCTCTTGATCTCTCAAATTAAAGAAATACAGTGCTCCTTATTGAGTGAAATAGATTATATGTAGGCTCTGGACGAAGCTAGATGGAATAAAAATTAATGAAAGCTGCAGAATTTAAGTGTTCTTTCCACAAAATCTAAATGGAATTGTTGTCGGTGTAGTCAGGAGATTTTAGTCTTGCTAAACAAGTGAGGACCATAGATGTGAATAAAAACAATAATTTATAATATTCTGTCTTAACTCAGTGTAATAAACCTTAGTGTTCTAGTGAACATACAATTGAAATGTGCAAGTCTTTTGAGGATAATTTAAATAACTTGGAAATTCAGAGTTACCTGAAAAAATCCCTTCTCCTTTCAGGCAAATCTTTTCTTTTCCTTTTTATAGGGTATTTTTTTAAGAAGTTTTGTTGATTTTGGAAAAAGTAAAAGGTGTTTCTTGTGACTCTAATCTTCTCAATGGCAAGCCCTTGTACTTCCTTTGCCAATAGTTTATTTCATATGTATTCAGTCCAGTTTTCTTTTTACATATGTGAAATAACAGTTTGGCAAGTGGTAAACAAAATATATACAGCGAAGAAAAAAAGACTTGTATTTTTTTTAAGTGAAAAGATTTATTTTATGAAGTAAACCTTTCATTGAAGTGAATAATTAAAGCTAAAATAAATAAGATCTTATAAGAGATTGCAGAGTAATTATGTAACTTTTAAAAAACAAGAGTTCATGGTAATGAAGTATTTTCATTTTACTAGGTTTTCCTTGGAAAAGTACAGTATCATGTGATGATATACCACAGCGTGTGAGAGTAGTTTGCTGGTACAAAATCCAAACATCACAAAGTAATTTCCAAAGACCAGATGTTTATCAGTTCCCTCTCATGGAAGGGAGCAGAAAGGTTCTTATTTAAAGTTTCTCGACTGGAACTCCAGAGTAACTTCGCAGTAGGCTTTCAGACAGTGACTGTGACCCAGAAAGGATTTACTTTTGAAGAGAGAAAATTGCTTATATGACTACATAGGCTATAACCAGAGCATTACCCGTTAAAGCTGTGACAAAAAGTAGTTTGAAGCATTTCTGTTTCAGTAAATATTTGGCGTGGCTTTGGTTCACTTTGGCCCATGCAAGGCTTCTTTAACTCTTGTAAATTGAGAATTAGCACACCTTTGATATTTAGAGTAATGGTGACAAAACTTGCTTTCTCCTCTTTCCTAACTCCCTTCACTTAGCAGGGTTTTTAAGAGGTATTAGGAGTAGAGGACAGAGGGAGTTTCCTTTTCTGTAAGGCAGTAGTTAAAATATATGGTAAAGAGACGTCAATTAAATTTTTCCCAGAAGAAGCAGAGTGTAGGCAGCGGGCCCAGTGGTTAAGTCCATATTGTGCCACTGGGCAAATTGCCTCTGTTTCTCGTGTCGTCCTAATTTTTGCCTATGTGTCTCTTAGCTAATTTCTTTGGAGCAGATGTTCTATTTCAGTTCGTTATTGTTCTGTACAAGGCAGAGTGGGATTTTAGTCTTTCTGAAACAAGACTTAGGATGCAGCCAAGCTGATTAAAAACAAATAACCCCAAAACTCTTTTCAATATTTATTCCCTGGAGTTAAACCTTGTGAGAAGAGGAAGATCTCAGAGAATGACAGGGAAGTCTTTTGCTAGAATTACGTTAAAAGGGCTGTTGAGGAGGGAACCCGGGTTCTGGTAGGACCCTCAGCTGGCACAAAGGTGAAAACACACCTGTACGGAATGAGGATTGCTCTTGAGGTCACGTTATGAGCAGTCCCTTCAATGAGAGTGCTTTGTTTCAAGCATATACCGCTTAAAACAGATAGGTAGTGGTTAAATTGGAGTGACTGGCTACCTCGGCGTCGGTAGTGAAAATTCATTTCATAACGCTTCCACAGTTTCTGGATTTTAACTGATACACAGCACAATTAGGGGTAAAGTAGGAAACAGCAATTCCCAAGGCAAGATGAAGAAGCCATTAGAAAGAAGTGAGCCACCTTACGGTGTTATACTGAATTTTCCAAATATTCTAGTCATATGGAATCACTTCTACCTAACAGGGAGGTAACACAGCTGGGTATCCTGGAAGCTGCACACAAAAAAACTCCCAACTTTACCACCTGGTACCATCACCACTGACCTGGGGCAGGGGGAATCACTCTTGGATGCTGAATTGACAAAAGCAATGAACTTAGAAACAAAATCTTTGCCTGCAAAACTCTATTAATGCTTCCTCAAGCCATCTAGCTGGTCATCTCAGCCAAAAATGTTTTGTTAATGCAAGTTCTTGTACCCAACTGAACAAGCATTACTTTAATTGGCTCTGGCTTACCTCCAAATATGTCCTTATTAAGCATCGTATCAATTACTCACCTTTATTTATAGCTCATGAGATACAATTAAATGTTATTCATAAATATAAAGACACTGAAGCTCAGCTGTCACATTTTGATATATACTTGTTTAGTCAGTTATAATATTTGATAATTTAAAAACATATTTTATATAATTATTAATTTATATAATTTTGTGAATTACATACAAAATTAAATTTACTTCACATTCTATTCATTTTTCTTGGTTTTAGGGTGTATAGATTATTACATAGGAACTACATACAGGCAGTAAAGCATACATAAGAGAAATGGTTTTAAATCAGTGCCTTTGCTTTTCCTTGAAGAATAATTTTTACAAAGCGATTTATTTCATCAGTTGCGTTTGCCTTGCCAGAGGGATGTCGTGTTCTTAGTCTATGTGGATTCATGTCTTTGATACGCATATAGTCTGGTGGTTCTTCAGTGTTCACTGCTTATTATTCAGTCTCTTGTTTTCTGTCTTTTTATACATCTCAGCTTGTCCTCAGTAGATTATGATTTGAAAAAGAAAGTATTTTCCTTCTCTTACCTCGTTAACTGGTGCGATTGATGAGCATCCACAGAAACTTCACTGGGTTTTATCTTTTTGAACCTCATTAAGAATTTGATCCGATATCTGAAAAATTCTTTATTACTTTCTGATTATATTGAATACAAACTGAATCAAATACTAAGTGGTGTCCCCAGAGGATTTATCTGACGCTCACGTGCAATTCGAGGTGATATCTGTTACGGTAGGTGTGGGTATAATCTTCTGTTGACCAGCAGCACGCTACTTCCCACTGGTTTAAACAACCGCATTGCTCTCCTGTGCTAATTTTCATCGAGGTGACATCAGTATTCTCTGTGCTGTGTCCATGGGTGGATTGTTTGCATTACAACTAATTCTAATATAGGATGTACCAAAACTGTGTTCTTCCTAATTAATAGATGCGTTATGACATAATTGAAGGGCAATTTGAAGTGAAAAAGTAAACTAGAGGTTGTACCTCTTCAGCCTGTTTGCACGTTGTTTATCTGATCTTTTGCTGTCGTGCAGAGTGTTTGATTCTCTGCTGGGGTTTCCTAGGATACCGCTATACTTCTGCAAAGCTCACATCCACTATGCCTTATTTTTCAGTTATTATAACTAGAAGATACAGTTAAAGATGTTTTACTCGTGTATTTGCCTGGCTGCTTTCACAGGGTAACTAAGAACCTGTTGGGGTCTTAGACAACTAAGACTCAAGTTGGTTTAGATTTCTGATGTTACCAGATAAGATGATAATTGCAGCAGAGAAAGGGGAAGGCTAGAAAGAAAGCAAATCCCAGTTAAAAAAAAAAAAAATTAAAAAAAAGGCAAAGCAACATTGAATACTGATTTTTATTTCCTCTGTAATAGTTCTAGTTACCAAACAGAAAACTTCAGACATTAGAACTGCATATTCCTAGCTGGGCATGCATTCTTTTTAAATTTATTTCTGTAGTCCAGCAAAAAGACTTGTATTTTTCCAGTGAGCTTATTTACCGTCTATTTCAGCATTGCTCCTTTTTCTGTGCCTGATTATAAATGCGTATGTACTTGATTTGACATGGGCAGTTACATTCTGACAATAACATAACAAAAAAATCACGGTGAATTAAATGATATTTTGGTTCATTTTAGTTCTGAAATGTGTATGTCAATCTATAATTTTAGCAAATAGCATAGATGTTTTTGTACTAACATACAGGATCTCTATGTTAAGGTCACTCCCATGCAAATATTGTGTGGACTGGGGGGTCTTTTGCACAAAACCTTCTACCATAAGGTCTTTTTTCTTACAAAGAATTACCGAGGGACTATGGGCATTTGAAGAATGTTCATTCAAACTGTACTATTGTGATGTGTTGATAATAAAGTCAGGTTTTTAGGCATGGTCTTTCCGTAATTGTAACTGCAATGCTAATTTATTCCTGCACTTCTTGCCATAGTGCAGACAGGGTTTCCTGGTTCCTGTTGTTTGTTTTTAATTTAGGTATTTGCATTAACATTCGGATGCTTAAATTAGAATTTAACAGTATATAGTGGTATTCCTGGTTTATGTCAAAAGTTGCATTTAGTGTAGTTACTGTGCAGTCATTGTCCCATTTTAAGACCTGTGTTTTTAATTATTTAAAAAATACACAATTTTTTGCAGAGATCTTTACAAAATACAGCTTCATATGATTTCCTCTGCTGAAACGGGAAGGGAATTAGAGGAGATTACATCTGAAGTATTTATATGATGCTTACAATACCATTGTGTATTTTTGGAGATGAAGGAATAATTTGAGAAGTGAAGCCTCTGGGGTATTTCTCAATATCTGTCAGAATTTTCACAGGAGGCGATATCTGAGATCTTAAACTCCTTGAAGTTACTCAATGCCAGTCAACAGCTTTGAGTTATAAATTAGTTTGTAATTAACATAATTGAATTTTGACACAAATTCACATATTCACTTCTTGAGAACTCTTGCTTGTGTAGCAGACTTTTCCCAGCTATCCTCAGTAACTTCTCTTGGGAAAATAAGAGAAATTTGAACTTAATAAACAAGTATGCAGGTATTACAAAACTTGATTCCTACACTTGGCACTTCATCAGTTGTCGTGTCTCAGGTGTCATTGGTTTCACAGTGTTCTCATGGTCCCCTCTTCACAGGTAGAGCAAGAAACAAATGAAAAACGATTCTATCTTCAGCAAATGGGACCCTTGTATTGTCACTTCTGCTTTAGGCCACTGACTAATGTTCCTTATGGAGCTCTGTCTCATTTAGCTGACTAGTAGAGAAAAGAAGAAACTTAAGAAACGAAGATGTAGGTAATAAATTAACTTTGTATTTATGCTTTGTTGTGTTTTGTTGCTAAGGAAGGGATTTAAAAGATCAAAATATAAAAGTTGTATTGGAAGTGGCTTAAATCTATTTTTCTCCATTCAACGGTCAAATCTCATTCCAACATTGAATGTATTAAAATACTCATCTTCAGACATTTGAACTGTGGGATAAAAATAAAACTAAGTGCAAATTTGGACGGTGGCTTTTGTATGCACTTAGCCCCTGAACTGTGCTAATACGTAGGGCTGTCTGACATTTTTTGCTGCTGTTATTTGAAGGGAGGTTTTGTTGTTAATACTTCAGCCAAACAGATAGGGCTTTGTGTTTGTAGAGCGCTGTATCATGATTCAAACAATGTATTGTGAGTCTTTAGAAATGTTAGGCAAATAAACTAAACCTGAAAGAAGCAGGTTATCTTGCCCTCTGAGTGTTTAGTTGATACAAGGGACTTAGCATATTCGGAGTGCTGATGTTATTATTCATCAAATATTTGAATAAGAGAAAAAAGAGGAGGGGTTTGGCTTGCCTTCACTCGTGTCTTCCAGCTCTTCAACAAAACAGTAGCCCTTGCTTGTCTTTGTTTCCATGGGCACATAAGAGTCATAAGAAAGCAATTTAAAAAAATCAACCAAGTAAGGACATACAACTGGAAAGTAAACTTACTTGCAATTAAGTTCTGACAAATTTTCATGGATGGATCTGGTTGGCATTCCCAGAGGAGCCGTGGTGTGGGATAGACATCCAAGCTAACGTGAAGCTGATGCTGCCCTCCCTCCGCTGCTTTCCTTTCCACAGTGCGTTAATAGGCGTGCAATTCTAGACTGCCAGGATGCAATCAAGGCTTGTTCTGGTTTGGTTTGGCTTTTTTGTTAATTGGCTAACTCTCTGGGAATGAGAATGGTAGCTATGGCAGTATGGTCTTTGGGAAGGTGGTAAAAAGACAGAATTCTTTCTTGGAAGGGTTGTTTTTATTTTGTGGCCAGACAGCTGTAGAGAGGCGTCTCTGGCTGCGTGCAGATGCAAACCTCTGAGTTACAGAAGATACTGACCAAAATTGAGCATATTAGAATATAATTGCACATGGAAACTTAGACCTCTATTGTAAGTGGTGTTTTGAAAATTAAGAGGTAAAACCTTCTTTGAAAAGGTTCAATAAGGTCTTGGATTTTGGAAGTATTTATGCTTTCATGCTGTCTTTGGTTTAGTTGTCTTAGAAAAATATTTATTAATCAGGGAATAGTCCTTTACTGTGTGCAAGCTGTCTTTTGGGGGATTTTCCTTATTCAATCTGTTGGATATTTTAATATTTGGAGAAAAAAAAAATCAAATGTCATTTGGCTTTGAAGATACTCTTTTTTGTGCTTGGAGGAAAATAATCCTACATTAAGAGTGTGTCTTTACTTGTTTGGACTTGGTCTTAACTAAATAAAACAACCCCTTCAATGTTTGTTTTGACTGTATTTTTCCTTGTAGTCAAAATGTAAGATTATACCTGTCCATTGTTCGATTTACTATAGTGTTTGTTATGGTATTGTTTATAGGGAAGTCACATTTTTGAATAGGTATTGAAATCTGGTTTCTAATTAAGATCAAGGTTAACTTAAAGAAAAGGGGAACTTTGCAAAACAGCTCTGATTATAAGCGATACAGGCTTCATTTGAATGGAGCTGGACAAAAATGATTCTGCTGTTGTGAAGAAAAAACCTTTAGCCATCAACATGTAATTTTACAAAGCAAAGTCTTGGTTGTCGTCTGTTCAACAAGAATGTGGTGAAGTGTGATTTTTACATTAAATTATCCATGCAAACAGAGAGGTCTTCATTCTGAGAGAATTTATCATAGAATCCTGAGGAGCAGGTTTGGTTTTAAAAGTGATTACATTCCAAACTTTCACAGTTGTATCTTAATAAAAAGGGTATTTTTTATAAAAAAAACCCCAAACCTAATAAGGGCGCAGCACTTGGAACACAAGATTTCTGTTTTTATAAGCAGTCAATGCTGTCAAATGTGGGAAAGCAAAAGGGTGAGTTTAATCAATGGGACACAAACTCATTAGTTTCTCGCTGTTAGTTTACACATAGTGTATTTAATTGCAGAGTAGTAAAGCAGTCAGTCTGACGTGTCTACCAAGGGGGGGTGGTTTTACAGCTAACGTCTAGGAGGTACCAGATACTTACATCCAAGAGGAAAACTTTCATGCCTTTAACCTTGGTTTGTTTTTTGATGTGTCAAAAGAAGCTGCAGAGCTTGCAACAGGTTCGCTGTTAAGTGGGAGTAATTCATTGGAAAGTGAGGTCAGTGACATTAGTCCAGGCTGAGGAGAAGGTTTGAAATGGGCCGAGTCTCCTTTACAGTTGCATGCAAACTCCTTTTGGGACACTTGAGTAAATGAGACCCCAGGAGAGACTCTTGTATTTCAGGAGACACCGATAGACTGCTCAGGAGACTTAGAGCTGTTTGGGATTGCCTAGAGGAGGGTCAGTTTTATCTGCTCCGTTCCTGGAGCAGATCTGCCTCTCTTCCCATGGGACATGGCAGCGCCTCCGTAACCGTCTCCTTCCACCTCAGCCTGCTCTGCCTCATTTGGGGATGGGCCTCTGCAAGATCTTCCCACCCTCCTCAAGTACCTGAGGGGACTGTACGGAGAAAACGGAGCCAGATTGTTCCTGGAAAAAGGTTGTGTGCTTCTTTTGGAGGTTTTTTTGTGTGTTTTGTTTTGGTTTTTTATCATTAGAGTGGTCAAAACCGGACCAGGGACAGAAAGGGGTCATAGGATCTGCATTCTTAGAGATATTCAGAATTTAACTGAACAAGGCCTGAGCCTGCTTTCCTTGACCCTGCCCGATGTGGGGGTCACAGTAAATGACCTCCAGGTGTCCCTGACTTAATATTTTCTATGATTCTAAGCACAAGTGTAATAATTCTTGGAGAAGAACACATATCATGCATAAATCTGTCATCATTGTGCTCTTGCATTTCGCTAAGCCAGCACTTCTGTAAGTTTTAATCGCTTGCGACATTGGAGCTACACTGAAATCTCATATTGTGCTTAAGTGTTTAGCCATACTTTTTAGTTAGCAGAAATAAGAGTTGCCCTTGATTGTGTTGCTTCATTAATTTTTTAATATCTTTTTTTAAAAAATAATTTGAAAACTTTGTAATTCATGGATTTGAATGGAGTTGATGGCATGGAAAGATAAATGGTTTTGCTACAGTAGAAACGAGCAAGTTTTGCAGGTGGCTAAACATTCAGAAACTTTCTAACTTGGTTGTTTTTAAATATAGGACATGATATTAGAACACAAATATTATCATCCACATCAGTTATCTTGAATACTACTTCTGAAACTGGGGACTCTGACAGAAAAGTGCTACTTTTTGCTAAACTTCAGATTGATAATTATTCGAGCTATCTCTGGTCTTACAGAACTACTGTTTTCCCCTGTAGCAAAGCCGCTGTTTCTGTTTTGTCAGGACAAACAGTTTTGGAAAATAATTGCTGTTCCAAATTAAAAAAAAAAAAAGTTGTACCCATCTCCATCTTCCTTTTTGAAAGCAGTAATTTATGCTCACAATGCCAGTGGCTTCTACTGCTAGGAAGAGAACAAGAATTTTTATTCTTGCATTTACTAATTAATTAACAGAATATATTATTTATCAGACTGAGGCTTCTGTTTGGGCATGGTAGGGCTGTCCAGTGCCTAGATCTCTGGATGCCGATCTGACCATAGCCCTTCTGTTCATGCTTGTCATCAGTTTTTTCTGTTAGTTAATAACTATGTACCATAAACCTAGGTTTTGGAAAAATTTGCCTTAAAAATAATTGTGCTAGACCACATTATTGTTGGATTTAGACAGCTTGTTTCACAGGTTGCTGCATTCTGTCCTTAGACACAGTGTAGCTTATAACTGTGTTGAACAAGTCTAAACTATGTTGAAACCATGTTTAGTAATAAACATACAAAACCAGTTTTAAACAAGTTGAAAATCTCACAAGGAAGCCAAAGGAAGTTTTGCTATTGGCTTATATGTAGAGTAATAAGGTTCAAGCCTTCCTTAATAGGTTTGAAAACTGACTCAGCTTTTGTGACTTTTTTTAAGATAAACTATGGAGAGTGTCTTGAGTGAATGGTAGCAATTTTGGTGAAATCAGTAGCTGCATAATTTCACAAGCTCCTTTGTGATCTACATAACCTGTTTGTCATACAAATCATGTGCAAGAGAAGTCATGTACTTAAAAACAAAGAAATATTAAGCTGTGTAAAGAAACTGAGAAAAAGTTGGTAATTGAATGTCTTCAGCTACAGTAAATACTTCAGTGATTTATGATGTACGCTTTTGACATTTTATTTTGTGAAAGTGGACTGTTCTGATGCATTGTGTCTTGTAGAGCAAATTTCAAGCTCTGCACTTTTGAATTAACAGTGCTAATCGGTGCACTGATTGGAAATGTGACAATTTACATTTATCCTCTGATAAATGTACAAAGTCCTTTGAAAGTTTAGTATGATGTTATGCAGCATTGGAAGAATCAATTAAATTTATGAATGATTAGTGAACATTTTTGAGTTTCCCTTTCAGAGCCTCAAAACATGAGTAATTGAAAATTGGTTCTAGCTACGCCTGCTGGAAATAAGATATGAATTAGATTACTTTTTGTAGATTAACTGGGAATGAAACTTTAAAAATTACAATTGGGTGTAAACTATGCAAGACTTGTACAAGCTGTAGTTTTTAAAATGATACCCAAAACAGTAAGAAAGGATGGATAATGTGTCCTAGCACATTAGGTTTTTGTGTCTCAGTATGAAATAGCTTTCATTTACTTGGAAGACTTGTATTTGATACTCAGTTTGTGTACGTGATTGCAGTACGTATGCATACGTTAATTTAAGTACTGTAACTTTTTAATAATCAAGTAAAATGGTGAAAGAGTCTTAATTTTCTGAACTAATTTTCAGAATGCATTGCCGTATAGTTTTGTGTACTCTTGAAACATGTAAATCTTAAAACCAGTGTTAAAATCAGTTATTTATTTGCTATTACATGTTTTCTGTGGTGTTACTTAACCTAGCAATAGATACACTAGTTTGTAGAAACAAATATAATTGACTTTAGCTACTTTTAAATGTTTGCCTCAGGCTACTAAATTAACTTTTCCATTCTCTGAATAGTTACCCTGACAAGAAGTCCCTCTGTTTCCTGTTCTTAATTCTTGCCTGACTGCATGGATTGAACTGTGCGCCTGAACATTGAAATGAGGTGGTGTGTGTTCCTTCCCAGTCATAAGACATATCGCCCTATTCCAGGAAACACCACCCGCTATTGTTTCCAAGACTTTGCAGATCTTATGTACATTAGTTAATTTAATTGTGATACGGTAATTGAAACCAGAAGTTCTTTTGCTCCCCACAAAAACTGTATTATATGTTTTATAACATATGCAAATTTAAGACTCAATTAAAATACTCATATATTTAGCATAGTTAGAAGTCGACACAAAAATGCGTTTCAAAATTATATAGAAATTTTAACGTACCTATATTGTTGATATCTCAACATAGAATATTTGGTTCTTCTCGCTGTGTGATTGGCTGTTAGCACTAAGTGTTCTTAGATGGGATGATCACACAATTGTTATTTTAAGTCAGCAATTCCTTATTAAAAGAGCCATTCCTGTAGCTTTTCAGAATGTTGAATATTATTCACTGGTTTCTTACTAACTGTTAATGATGGTAAGTTTCTTTTTTCCAGAGCAGTTTACACCTCTGACAACTTGTTTTTAGTTTTGCATTTTAAGAAAAAAAAAAAAGGGTTTGGTTAATTCTCAGATAAAAAGCCTTGTTGTAATGGAAAGGAAACTTTTAGATTAATTGAACATTAAGAGTAGAGAATACATGGTGGTCTTTGTGCCTGTAGTGGAGACAGCGAGGTGTGGAAACAGATATTTATAGAATACTTTTGAGCTTTCAAAAGACTAGAAATTGAAATTCTGGAGAATTCATGTATGTAAGTAAACCTGCAAGATATAAACAAGATTACAAGGAACGCTGGACTTTTATTAATCTTTTAAAAGCCTGTTCATGCAAGACTTCTAAGAACTATGGAATGGTTGCTCTAAGGATCTGCTCTTAGTTGATCTCTTCACTTGTGCACTCTACAAGTGCATCAAATTGGCTATATAGGAGAAATCATTGCTGCCTTTTCTCCTCTTCCTGGAAGCCTTCAGATACCCACACACCTCACCTTCTAATTCTAGCTGTGATTCTAAAAAACTTTGAAAATAGCAAATTAGCATAGTATATTGTGTACTGAAAATATAAGAACACAGTGGTAACAAGCCATAATGGGAAAAAATCTCATCTTGCGCTTTAATTAGTACTTAGTACTTTCAGAAAGTAGTGATAATAATACCTTTGACAATTTTTTTTTTTTTCTCCTTGTTTTTCATTGAAGCAATAGAATTAATTTTTGAAAAAGAAATATTATAGCTTATCTTGAAAAGGATTCTTTTCTCAAGGGGAAAACCTTGGTAAGTTCATGAACTTCTTCCAGCAGTAGGATTAAGATCTTGATTTGCCAGATTTATCAAAGACATTATTACATTAGTGAAGATGAGAAAGAGAATGCGAATAGCATTTCAGTACTGCTAAGTCTTTACAAGCTTCGGATTCAAATGCTTGCATTAACAAGAATATTGTATAATGAAATCTGTAGAACATGTTGCAGCGCTGTATTACCTCTGCCAAGGAGCATCATTGTATATTTCAGCTGACACAATATGCCAAATACTGAGATGAATCTACCAGTCTGAAAATAAATATTTTGATTGGCCATGTCTTTAAAATGTGTTTTAATTGATTTTATTAAGACTGGCATTCTTCCAAAACTGCTGCGCAAACACTTTGGGATCTGATCCTTCATCGTTTAAATAAATGCCAAAATTCCAATTGACTTCAAAGAGAGCAGAATTAAGATCTTAGTCACCGAAAGACACATTCTGATTTTATCACCTGAACAGGAGGGTCATGTGTGATAGTCTGTGTGAGAGACAGAAGCAAGTACCTGGGCAAGCGAGTCCTCTTCATTCGAATCAGCACTGAAGGCACGTATTAGTTTGCTCGGGGCAGGCAGCCTGATGTCTCTCGTTAGACATACTGTGAAGCCATCAGGTACTAGCAGATTGCACTTAACAAGCAAATTTCCTTCGGTGATCCAGTTGTCCAAATTATTGATTGCTTCTATCTTTTTAGATCGTTGCTGTGATGCTCAGTTTTGCATTTGTGGTGTGGAACATTTAGCTAGTGGTGATATAGCCGTGACAGTCTAAGGAATAAGGTTTGTAGAGGAGGCAGTATCTTGTATTCGACATACTGACATAGTTGGAAAAGCAAGAGAATCTTTTGACATTGAATATTTACAAGCAATGGAAAAGCTGCAAGATTCAGGCTGGCTGAAGCTGAATCATTTGCTTTGAGACTGAATAGTAGAGTTTCTCCTTGGTGCCATCCAGTCATTTCCATTTCCCCCTTTTTTTTTTTTTTCCTATGAGGAACTGAGTTTAGATTCTGTTTGATTTTTGTTCCTCAAAGGTAGGTCACTTTCCTCAGTGCACGTTCATGAACAGTTACATTGGGCATCACTGAAGGTATGATAATCTGCAGCAGCGGGCAAGAGTGAGCAAGCAGAGAGCTCGTTGGGCTGATTTCTCTGCCAAATCCTGCCTCTCTCCCAAGCTACAGCTGGAGCTTAAGTTTATCAGATGATTGGAGAGAATTTTAAGTGGTCAGGCCTAAATGAGGAATGTGAGCTCAGAGATGGTTTGATTTGATGGGAAGAGATGGCTGGTTTTACGAAAACTGTTATGTTCATAACTGGATGCTTATCGTGTTCCATACAGCTTTGGGTGCTTTTCATTTGTCTGAAGACTATTGGCTGTAACATATTTTCTGGAAAATTTGAGATGAAAAAAACCTGCATAATTATAGCTCTTTACTTACTTCCTCCTCCCAAATTCTCTGCATCTCCTATCTCTTCCTGTGTCTCATCTTACTTTCTGAATCAATAATGGCAGCAATACCCTTTTATAATTTTCTAGTTTAAATATTATTTTTCTGCATTATTACAAGCCATGCGCTATTAGGTTTATGAAGATCAGTATTTTTGCTTTTCCATGTTACTATTCACAACTCAAAAATTATGTGCTATCTGCAAGACACTTATCTATTTAAGAATCATGGCTTGAAGAGAAGATCACAGATAGTTGACACTTCACTGGTTGATACTCTTCCCAAAATGCTTAGCATGTAGTGATGTATCAATAAATAGGCCAGAATTTTCAGGAAGGTGGAGCGCTGATAACAGCAGTGAGGTGTTAGAAGGTATGCTGATTCTACCCATAGGCAGCTCACAGGCCTTAGACTACAGTGGGAGGTCAAGAAGCAGCTTTCTGATTAACTTCAACATGTCTTAGCAAATGATGACATCAGAACAGGAGTCCTGGCATTCCATATTTATATTTATACAATATATATGACGTAGTTATCATACATATATACATATAACATGGTACTATACCAGTGAGCACTGAAGAAAAATAGTTCCAAGTCGTGCCAATTGTAATGACTTTACTTTCTGCTGCCTGTGTGTGTGTAGTAGTTTGATTGCGAGACGCAGTGCAGGAGAAGGGAGCAGGACAGCACCTTCTGAAGACAGTCCAATATTTGCAGTGGCACCTCCCATGAGACTGAGCCTGCAGCTCTGCAGGATGAAGTGCTGCTGGAGGTGGTGGCTACCAGGGCTCAGCTAACAGGCGGTAACATCTTACTGTGATGAGTGATAGGAATAAGAACATCCCTATTTTTTTCAGAAACCTTGGTATGGTCAATTGAAAATTATAAGGAGGAGGCCTGATGTTAGGAAAGATAGTTCAGACAGACTCAATAACCTGTGCTGGACAAGCTTATTTTCTTTCATTTCAAAGTCAATACAGGTATTTCTGTATTTCTGCACATCCAAAGACCCAGATTCTAGGTAAAGATTTCTGCTTTTTGATGGCCAGCTTCTTTGTACTTAAACAAACAAACAAACAAAAAAAAAAGTTTTCCTTTGAGCCAGAGAAGGGAATTTCATTCAGCTATGAAGACAGCTGATTTGCCTTGGGGTAAAATGTGAGAAGAAACAGATGTCCAAAAAAGGAGAAGCACTAGGGAATAAAATAATTGAAATTGCCAAATAAGAGTTTATAAATAAAGTATGTGAAAGCTTACTGTACATAAACTAAAAGCAAATTTAAGATCGCTGCTTGCTATGTAGTATCTTAAAGGGCTCATCAATCTAACTTACTGTTTTCGCATTGTCTAGCTTCACCCTTTGTACCATGACAGAAAACCTTTGCTGTTTTCAGTGAGTGTACACACATCATGTAAATATACAGTATGAAATTTTAAAGTGAAGGTTACCTGGATTTTTCTCAAGGATATTTTGACAATATTCCTCGGAGCATTTTCTGTTCATAAAAAATTAATGACAGCATGAGTCAAAACATTTAAAAATTCAAATTGACATTGCAGTGTTATGAACTGCCTTTCAATTTTGCAAATTCCTGGAACACACTCTCTGTAGACCTTAAAATGTCTCCAATTATAAATATTTCTTCTCAGCTAGTGGAATAATTCTTCATGATGAAGTAAGTTACTGTTTAGACTTTCTGTTCTGGCTCTTGGTGAACACTTATGTGCATCTTGGTCATGATTGTAATTATTATATTTGAAAAGTCTTATTTGGGTGTAATGTGGATATTCTTAGGTACTGGGATAAGCCACTATAGTCTGTTGTGGTTGCATGTCTGTCTGTCCCTAATTCAAATTTATATACTGTCAAAAAACCAGCATCCTTCTGCTGAAACCAAATATGTGTTCACTCTGAATTCATGGGAGAAAAGCATCTCCTTACCTTATATGCGTGGGTCACCATAAAGTGTAAGATTTTGGTTTTGTCTCAAAAAATTATCTTACATTTTTCCTTGTTGGTCATTTCACCCTTTCTGAAAAAAGAAAACACTGATTAAATAAGTATTGAATGTATATCAAAGACATAGAATTGTTTCCAGGGACATTTCTTCATCGTTATGTTGTAAGAATAATTATAATGAATTTGATTCGTAATTACTGCCAGAGCAACAATTCTGAGTCTCGTCAGCGTAGAGAAGGTAAAAATATATAGTGGGATAAGTCTGGGCTTCTACTGCAGAGGAAAACTCTGTTCTTACTTGTCTGGTGTTAACTACAGAGCTTTCTCTTGTGCCCCCCC
>JAOXJK010000003.1:21209339-21248817 GCA_025774025.1 Xenus cinereus
GTAAAAATCTTTTCTTACTTGTGTGGTTTTAAATAATGAGCTTTCTCTTTTGCCCCCCCCCCCCCCCCATTTTTGCTTCCTTCCCCCACTCCTATAGCCATAAGCACTTTGTCATGTTGACACTGGCAATCGAACCGTCTTGCTTTGAGTATGAAAGAACTACTTTTATCATTTCTAATATGCAGCCTGGGGCCAAAACAGACAAAGCAATTTGAAAGGACTAGGTTCAGAAGGAGGCTGGAATTCCCATTGTACAGCCCTTGGGAATATGACTTCAGTAACCAGCTCTCAAGCAGTTATTTGTCATAATGACAACTGTTGGTCTGTCCGTACTTAGTCAGCTGAGTTCCACACTGTTTGATGGTAACTAGCTTTTTGCCATCCATCCTTAGAAAAAAATATGGTTTGTTATGATCAGAGCTATCAGGAAACACCTATATTGTTTAATCATGTTTCTTAAACTTCAAAAATAATTTTATTCCATCTTTCTTAAAGAAGATCATTGTTTGGACATTTCCAAAGAAATACCTAATTCTTCAGGCAAATGTAACTGTCAATACAGAAGCCTACTTTCTATCAGAGAGTACCTTTGTGTGGCACTGATATCTTTTCATGTCCAGGGTTTTCTCTTTTATTAAGTCCCATACGGCACTGTCCCTACAGACCATGCTTGCTTTGTCTGCTGTTTTACCTATGCTTTGTCTTAAGGATTTTTTTTTATTCTAGCACGTCTTTGTCCTTTATATTGTTAGTCACCACAAGCTTTTTGATGTCTACCCATCCGTATGTCTTGTGACCTAACTTTCAGTTTGTCTTAATAATCATTTTACTTTATATCTATCTTCTTTTGAACTCTCTTCACCACTACTGTCAGATTTCTGACACAATTCTTTTCCTGCAAAATGCTTCCAGTCTGTAGTGATATTAGAACCCCAGTTAACACCTTTTTCCTCTCAGTTTCTCTGAAACACTTCTAAATCTCCTTTAACTCATTTTTCATAGACCCATCACCAACAGACAGACAACCTAAATATTCTTCAGTTTATTCTTCAGTCTCATTGCTGCTCGATTTCATTAGTTTAGGTGCTGCCCTTTCTTGAGATGCATTTAATTTGCCTTCTTGCTGGGGATTATAAATCAAGGTGACACCATCGTTTTCTCAAAGTAACGAAGATTACTTTTATTAATGTAAGCATACCATACTGTGGAAGTCAAGGAACGTAAGTGTATCTCCTCTGCAACACTGTCCTGCTCATCTAATGTTCTTTGAGTCCAGTTCACAGGCATGAAGAAATGCAATAATTATCTCATTCCGCATTGTCTTGTTAATAAACCTTGACTCACTGCATAATTTTCCCTGAGTTTTTATGGTACTTCTAATCTTTGTGCATGAACTTTTATAATTGGAATAACTTGGAACTTGTTCTGCCTTTTGAATGTTTTGTTGTTTTTTGACTTATTTCTTCTTGTTAGCAGCAATGCCATAATTTAAAAAAAAAAAAAAATCCCCTAAATGAAATAGTATGATGTGCCTGCCCAGCTTTGTGCTTGGTCTGCATATGAATTTCATTTTTCCTTGGTGTGGGAAAAATACTAGTCTAGAGATAAATCCCTTTTTGATTGGCTGCTCTAAATAAAGCAAACAGCAATTGTTTCTAAGCTAATGTCACTGATGGTATCACCACCCCAGATTGGAACTTGACTGCAGCTTGGAGCCATCAATGGAGATATATCATAATTTCTATTGAACCTGATCTTTTAGGTTTTTTTCCTTGTGAAAACCACATCCTACTCAGTTATTTAATGAGACGTGGAGCCTAGACATAGTTTTCTGTTCTGAAGGATTGGAATTTAAAAGAAGTTTAACCTATTTATTAAATTTACTTGTATATATTAATTAAAAATGTGTTAAAATACATATAAATAACTTAAGCTGCCACCTGATATTATGTCTTTATCACTTGCAAGGCTGAAGATTCTCCAGAATGCAAGATCAAGCTGAAGGGAAGAGTATATATTTCCATGTAAATATAATATTTCCTCATGGTTCCACACTAGCCCTACCATATCCTAGGTGAGAGGCAGATCCAAACACAGATAGATTTGTATATAGTTGTGTTTAATATGTTGCTGGTTATCTGGACCTTAGCACAGTCTTGTGGAGCAAGATTGACCTACATTGAAAAGTCATGAAGCTGCTTTTTATGAAGCTGGCACTTCACATACCATTTCATAATCAGTGTATAGAAGCATCTTAAAACTCTTGCTTCCAGTAACATGATACAGATAGAAGAGAAGGTATGTGTTGAAAATGGAGATACCACTGCCAAAGCGGGAAAACAGTGTTTGGGGGTTTGTTGAGCACAAAACTGCACTTATTCCTTGCTTAGCTGATTACATGAGATCTACCTCAGTGCAGTATCTAAATATCTGTTTGTGTCATGCAGTGCGTTCTCTAGGTGAATAGCTTTTGGCTGTTTTGGAACATGGATTAAAAAAAATTGCTAGGATATCTTAGAAAGAATCCTGTCTTACCCGCCCCATCCTTTATAAATGAAGAAACCGATTTGAATTCATCTACCAGTCCCAGCTGCTGCCTGTCCTGTTTGCCGTGCTGCGGTTCCCCGTGTGTTTTAAATATATTATTGCTATCCTCAGTGGACACTGAAACTTTGAATGTGCTTGTTTTGAAATTTCACTGAGGCATACTTAGACTCTTACAAAATCCCTCCCAGACATGAGTGTAAGTGTGTTGGCACCGCATGTCTACTAGGACTCGCAGATTGTTTCTTTGATTGCTCATTTGTGAGCTTCTATTAAAAGATGACTTGTCTGTTAGCCAGGTGTAGGGCCAACCTGTGTAATGGCGTCCGCATGTGGGGTGTTCTGGCTGGAGGAAAGCAGTTTAAAAACAAGCTTGGAGAACTGATTGACCTGTGTGGAAACAGCCTGCACAGATGTGTTGTAATATCCTTCCCACTTCAGCAGACATGACTAAACAGACTTTGTCTGCTCCGAACAATTAAGATGTTTGCCAGTGTGTGCAGGGCCCCATGCAAGTTCCAGCTTGTTCCCAACTGGTAGAGGAGTTTTTCAGTTTGTGCAAAAATATTTTAGCTGTTCATGTTCTCTTCATTTTAGGGTTTACTCAAGATCTTTAACTTTTCAAGGAACACCTTTTGCTTTACGTAAATAAAAACACTTCCCTCTTCAGATTTTTTAGTTTTTCTAATTCCCTGGAAGCAGTACTTACCTAGCCAAAAAAGGAAACCTTGCTTTATGTGAAAACAAAATAAGAAAATGCAGTGATGTTTATTCATGACCACAACAGTTTTCCTGTCATCGTGACTCATAAAGAGTCTGAGAACGTCTGCTCAGAATTTTCCTTTAATGTGGAGGCTCTTGAGTGATATCGACAGGATTCAGATGGGACTGAGGACCGATGCTCTGTAACTGGTGTTACAGAGTGGGAGAACTTTTTGCTATTGAATTCAATAAGACAAGCCCCAGGGAAATCATTAATGAAAGCTCTGGGAGAAATAAGATGAGGTTTATTGTGCTGAAGAGGGTGATCACTCCGGGTACTGGTCTGGTGATAAGTTATTCTAGGTGTGTGGTTGGACTATCTGCTGTCCTGAGTGTGGTTGAAGAGTCACTGGTCTCCTGAGGTAGGTTAACAAACCAGACACAGAGTTTTTTCTCCGAGGTGGACCTGTTTTCTTGAGGCTCCCTACTCTCCTATCTGTCTCATGTCTATTTGCTAATTGGAGAAATTTTCTGAAGTCGATGAGTTTTAAGTATTGAACGATCTTCAAAGAAACCACTACAGAAAATGAGGCATCTGAATACAGATCCAAACTTGAGATATGATTGTTAATGGGTTGGTGTTTTTTTTAATCCCTCAATATTGTTGGTTAGTGTTACGGAACTTTTTTCGTTGTTGAAACTTTAATTGAGCTGTATTACTACAAAGACAAAGGAATACAAAAGTTTCCATGAGCAGCCACTTCCTTACATCACCAAAGTCACCCAGAGCAACAGTCTTTATATATCAGATTAGCAGGAAATGACTACAGCAGGCTATCAGAAACCTGTGGTACCAGAAAACACTTCCATGACTCTCAAAAGAATAATTATAAAGCATGTATTCGTAATAAGTATGGATTGTTTGTTCTGTATTAAAATAATTGGACAGTACTTGGTTAAAACTTTGCTACCTAACTTTTTTAAGCCAGAAATGGAACTTCACCACGGCGCATCCTGAGCAGCACATGAAAAGAAATGCCACCCCCTTTTTCTCTAACCCACTAACAAACAAGCCTTTACAATAAGTAAGATTCAGTTAAGATGCTAAACCTATTAGAGGATTTAATTGTTCATGATGAGTATAACTAATTAATCTGAGTAACATAATAATGTTAAACAACTTAACACCTAACTACCAGGTATTCAATATATTACAGAACCATGGAAAATTGAGACTGGAAGGGTGCTCTGGAGGGCATCACACCCATCTTCCTCCTCAGCACAGAGCTGAATCTGTGGGCAGCTTGTGCCATTTGCTTCACCACTGTCACTTGACAATTTTTGCTTATTTCCAGACAGAATTACTCTTGTTGCAACTTGTGCCCATTGTCTTTTCGTCTTTCTGTACGTGCTCCTCTGAGGAGTCTGTTATCTGATTCCATGGTTGATTATTTTGCTGGAACAGAGAGAGGAAATACTTTACTAAGAAATTACAGAAGTATCAAACTTGGTGAACTTTATGTGCTGTTTACTCCCTGATTTCCTTGGTAAACGTTTTCAATGCTAAAAGCTAGTTTCAATTCAGTTTGAGCAAAATAAATTTTGCAAATATGTTTTCATTAAGGGTTTTCTTCTGTGCTTTAATGTTGGGTACAGTAGCTGAAAGGAGTCATTGAACTGATATTTTGTCTTAGAGAAAGAAGGAATTGCTTTTTAAAATAAAATCGTTCAATTAGATGAAATATACGTGACTAGGAAGATTCTTGCTATTTCTTCAAGTCTTGCCTTATCTAAAGAGTGCACTGGTAGAACACTGATGTATAAAAGTCACAATTCTAAACAAACTTATTCTCAGTTATAGCTGTATGTATCTGGAATAATTTATAAAGGTTGACTATGCCAGGTTTTGTTGACTGCGTAGTCTTGTCAGTGGAAGAAATAGCTCATGCCTTTGAAGACAAAGGAAAACTTTGCTTCATCTTTACAGTGAAACTAGACCGTAGATCATTATATTAAATGATGTGCACAGGGGCAATGAAGAGAATAGTTCCTGCTTTTAAAATCCTGTTTTAATTCCCCCCAAAGTGAAATTGCTATCTTTGTTTGAAGCTATACTCACAAATTCTATGTCAACAGCAAAATTTTATTGTAGCCCGTCACTTGTTTCTTTGATTGGTGGATGTGATTATGCTAGTTTTGAGGAATATCAAAGAACATGTTATCAACTTCTTATCATACAATTTTGATTGAGAATTTATCCCCTGTGGATAGGTCAGTGTGGGAGAAAGCCCCGTAGTAACTGATAAAATACATGAGTGGACTGTGGAAGCTTTCCTCAATGGCAGAATGACACGTCTGCAACTTAAGATAAGAGCTGGCTCAGGCTATACAGTGAAATACCATACAGTTAAAGACAAGGAGCTTGTGAGACATGGGAGAAAGTGTTGCCAGCACACACACAGACACAAACAGATCTGTAGTTGGAATAACAGAGCTAAGCGATAAATCTGTGCTTTGAGTGGGATTGATGCAATCGGCATAACTCTCAGAACAATGAGGGGGGAAAACTAGGGGAATTTAAGGCAAAAGGTGATGTGGGCTATACCAAGGACTTCTAGACAAATAGGACAACATTAAAAACGTGTATGATATGGTTTAAAATTGCCTTGCTGTGTAGCTCAAAAAAAGGCAGAATCTAATATCCAAGATGGTTTGAATTACTGAGAGGAGCAAAAAGGAGAGGTTTTCAAAGGCAGAACTGACTGGTGCTTAGCTAATACTTCGCCGCTTACAGTTATGAAGAAACCAAACTTCATTTATGTCTTTTGAAACTCCTCTAATGTTGTTATTTTTGTAGTTTCTTCTACTGCAACCTGGGTATGATATGACTTTAATTCAGATTTAGCTCCTTAGAAAATATTTTCTGTTACCCATAATAAAAAAACAAAATGGGGAGGAACATCCATCTCTGATGTGGAGGAAACAAAAACCTCAGTTCTTGGTTACAAAAGAATTTTTTTATACTGTTAAGAGGAGAAATAACGGTATTACTAGAACTGTAATTAATTTGTTTATCACACTAGAAGATAAAAATTAGAACTACCTAAAAGCTTGTCAGTCAATTTTGTGGTCAAGTAGCAGGTGTTCAAAAGGTTAATGCAAGAAATGTGGTCAGCTTTATAGAAAATAAAAAATTGTATCACTTTCCTGAGTTCCCAGTGAGGATGCTTGGGAAGAATAGTATTCCCAGGAAAACCTTACTTTGTGTTAATTGTTTTGGGGGGGGGTGTGTGGTTGTTTTTGTGGTTTTTTTTTTTTTAAAGTCTTCGCCATTACACAGCAGGTGAATGCAGCACTGGCATTTTGTAAGAATATTCCCTCGAGCCAAAAACGCTTGATGTGAAAAGGTTGGTGTTAAGTCAGAAGGGCTAAGAAGGAGATGATTCTATGTGGAGCTGCAATCCGGAATGCAGCTCATTAGTGAGCATCGTGAGGCAAAAGTATAGCAGTTTGCACAAGACAAGATCCGTATTTAGGGAGCGGGGTCACATGTTGCCAAAGTAGAGAGATGATCAGAAGAGTTTTTGTAAGGTGTTTATGTTGGATAAAATAATTTGCCTGCCTGAGACCCGCATTGTAATTATTCAAGATGATCTTACGTTTCTCAAATTTAGACTCAAACATTTAAATTAACATTATGAGCGTGATCCTCAGATTTTTTTTCTCAGTTTAAAAAGAGGACTTGTGAACAATAGCTTAATGTTTCGACTACTTATAGAGTACCTTTTGTGTTTTGGTTTATATCAAGTCTTCAGTCTTCTATAATCACCTATTCCTTTTAATTTCTGTTGCTTATCAGCTCTGTAAGGATTTGAAAAGCTATGTAAACTGAGTAAAATGAATTATTTTATTCTCTACTGAAAAGAAAACCATTTTTTTGCAGTGTGATATGATCTTAAATGTTTATAAATGAGTATGCCCTTGGTTTTGAATATTGTTTGAAAAGGTGTCCCTCCCAGTGTATTGTCAAACTGCGGCTTGATCTTGATCCTTCTCCTCTTGCCACAAAAGGCCAAGCGCAGCCTGGAGAAATGGCAGCACTGCTTTCTCCTCCAGTTTGGTGCTCTGGGGATACGTTTGAATTAAAAGGCTTGATTGTTCAAAATTATGCAGAACAACCTCATAAATATATTCCAGTTCATTCTTTGGGGGGGGCAAGGAACTGGTGAAGGGGAAAAAAAAAAGAAGGGGGATATTTAAATAATGTAAATTTAGTAAAGAAGTAAAGTATGTTTTCCTAGTGCAGGAGATCTGTTGCTTGTTTTAAGATGGATTTTACAGAAAATTCATTGAACAGCCTTGGTTTATATTCCCATTTTGGAGACATATTAACTGTATTTGCTGCCCTGCAATCAAACTTTTAAAAGTAGCTTCTCACTCCGTCGTTCACAGTTGGATTAACGTGTTCTTCCTGCGGTCCCCGTTGATCCCATAAACTCAGCGTAATTGCAATCATAAAATAGGCAAAAAGATCAAAGTAATCCCATCTGGGGGGGAAAGAGCTTTCTGAGCCAAAACAAGCTGTTTGGCTTGTAAGCAACTGGAAGCCTTTCCTCCTGCACATCTGCAGCGTGCTCTGCGTCACAGGGCTCGGGAGCGGGGCCTGCCGCCTATGGCCTGTGCCTGGGATGCTACAGAAATGCTGCAACTGCACTTTGCGAAGCTTTTCTAGACTAAATAACTTGTAATAAAAAAGATTATTTTGTACCAGATAGATTACACTGCAGAGATTTGTGTTTATTTCTCTTTTTTTTTCAGAGCCCTGGGTTACAAATAACAAAGTGTGACAGAGTGGGTTTGATTTCTTTTTTTTAATTGGTCAACAATTTGTTGCGCTCAAAGAAGCAAATCCCTTGGTATGGCCATGGCATCTTCCAACGGTTTGGTGCCATCAGGCTGAAATAAGGTTTGGGAGTTAATAACTGTCAGGAGCGTGTCAGACCATTGCTTTCTTACAGGGAATGAGAGAGACCAACAGGAGACCAAGCGGGTTTTCACTTTGGTTAAAGCAGTTCCAGCAGGACAAATAAAGGAAGGGAAAACGAGAGAATTAAATAAGGAGATTTGATAGCTGGGACACATACAGATATTCACAAACGAGCTGTTAGTCCAACAGATGTTGAAATGATATGGTCAGAAAATCAGAAGCAATTCTGAACAGGGTTACAGAATCCTGAGTCACGCAAGACCCTTCTAGCACAAAATCTCTGCACAGTAGCATCCAAATTCTTGTTTGTTCATCTGTTTCCATATTAATGGAAGTGCCACAAAAATAAATCTGACAGTTGTACAAGTTTTCATGTAGTTTCAGAACTGCTTCCTGAGTCACTACATGGGTTTGTAAGTGAACTGGAAGCTGCTTGTATTATTTAGAGAATTGTGTAATGTATGGGCATAGCAAATACTTTAAGAGTGAGGCAGTGTGCTTGTAGAGGTCTGTTATCGCTGATGCACCTTCTGCTTTCTTTCGTTAATTTTCTGACCATTTGAAATAATAGGGGTTTAGCAGAACTAAGCCATAACCCTGATTTGTCTGTTGTATTTCGAGAACATCTCTACGTTTAGTATCTAAATATTTTGTTAATTGTGCGTTTGTACCAACACTTGCAATTTTCTGTGTAATACTTATTTTTGTCTTACCTGATAAACATAATGGGAAAAGTGACATGAAGGATTTTAATAATAATCATGGGGGAAACTATCATGTAAGATTTAATACAAATGCAATTTTCTGACTATTCAAAGAGCATTCTTTCTGTGTAAGAGGAGAGAGGAGAAGATCTTCTGTAACTTCTTGGTGCCTCCTCCACAAGATAGAAATGTTATGTATACACCACATGTATCTCCATGGAAGCAATGATGAGATCAGTGAGGTCACTGGATAAATCAAAATTGTAATGAATTAATATTTTGATTGCTTTTCAAGTTTTCTACTACTTTTGTGTTATATAAAGTGCACTAGAGGAAATATGTTTATACTAAATACATGTACAAAATGTGCATGTAGGATGACGTAACTGCATGTGGGAAATCTGTGTCAGTTTTTTCCTGCCAAATACTATTTTCTGATAATGGTAATTGAGCTGACAAGGATCCATATTCTTGATTTCAGGATTATTTAAAATAATGCATACTTTGTTTGTCTTTGCCAGCTACACTTTGTGAAGATGGAGTATGGTTGATTAACCAAGAAAATACCTTAGGCATAGAGTTGAAACGTGACTCTCGGCTGAGTTAGGTGACCCTCCAATGATACTTCTTGTTGCTATTGGATTCCCTGTCTCCTCTGAAAATGGTCAATACAACTTCAAGGATTTCTGTGCACTTTTTTTTAACTTGTGGAAGTTGGGTTGTTGGTTGGTTTTTTTTTAAATAAGAGAGGGATTTTTCCAGTTCTGAAGGGTCTTCATAACATTTGGCAGTCTCCCTTCATGATGTGACATGGTTTGCAAATACCGGTCTTAGTTCCTTCTTCCACCCCAAATCTCTGTCTCCATGAAGAGTGGCGAGATGGTTGATTCTTCACACAGACTGTCAGAGTGCACATCCAGGAATGTGTCCCCTGTCTGACCAGCCATCTAATTATGGTCTGAATTTCTTTTGAATGTAACACTTACCTGGTTTATTAGGTGCCTAGAACTGTACCTTTTTAACTTAGCATCTTTAAGCTGTTGAAAAGATTGGAAGTAGATGACTCTTCTGTTCCTGTTGGGAAGGTGTTGCTCTGTCAACCACGTGTAGGTGCTATAAAGAAGTATTGTGAGAATATTAATGATAGAGGGTGTATTTATGGGTATCTGATGGCTATGGGCTAATTTGACAAAGATGATCCTTGTTTCAAGAGATGGTTTTATCTTGTGTTTCGAGGTAAAGGAGCAGGGTTCTTAGAGAGGCTGTGAAATCTCAGAAATATTTAAAACTAAGCTGGACAAGCCCCTGAGCAACCTGATCTAGTTGGCCCCGCTTTGAGTTGAAGGAATGGCCAAAGTGATCTCCAGAGGTATCCTCCAATCGAGCTCAGTCAGTGATTCTGTGACCCCACTTAAAACACTGAGAGTACCTTAAGTATCATGTTTTGTAATCTCTTTATTGTTTCTGAATTGTTTATTTCTGAAATCCAGTTGAATAGCCTGTCTAGTTAAACCGCTGCTCTTTTATAATCAGTAATTATCGAATGTTTGATTCTGTATGACCTGAAAGCTAATTTACAGGCCTTAGACCGCAGTTGCGCATCACCTGTGAGTTAAAAAGCTGTAATGGAACATGGCAAGCTATTGATTTACGCAAAACAAATAAAGTCTGTGTAGTTGGAATGGTACAGACTCAGATGTATAAACGGTGTTAATTATTCTGAGAAATCCACTTAGGTACATGATCCAGATTTCCTGTAGAAGTCTGTGCAACCCTTGAAAGTAAACTTGTGTTTACATCTACATTGTGACTGTTTTGCAGGATTTAGAAATGTAATGAATATAGGCTTACACATATATTTATTTTTAATGTAAAATCTGAGCATATCAAAGGAGTAAGATGATAGAAGAATTTGAATGTGTACTTTTATATACTATAATACTTTCGTTTTCATCTCAGTCAAAGAGTTTATATCAGATCTAGTCATTACTATGACAGTATTTACATTAATTGTGGCTTCATTCAAACACACATTCTGTTTGGATAGGTGCTTTTTGGTGGTAGTAAAATGAAGTTTAAAATCCCATACAAAATAGCATAATGGAAATAATCAAACCTGCTTGGTGGGAGGGTGGTTGGTTGGTTGTTTTCACACTTGTTTGTTTTCAGTTTTTAAGAGCCTGAGGGAAAGTCTTCATAGTAGAAACTATCCTCTTAGGTATACTCATTCCAACAACTCAAGTGCTGTGCCCTGAAAAATGGCTTTTTCAGCTCCAAAGCATTTTTAGACGGGGAGAGAAATTCGTTTTGTATTTGCTTGCTTCTCTGCTTTGTTTTTTTTTTTTCCTCGTAAAACAAGAAACAATGGAAGGAAATGTGTCTGAGGCATTCTTATACCAAAAAAACCTAGTGTGCATTTTTTTTTGTTGTTTCTTTTATTGTATTGTTTCATTAACTGCTAGTCATGTAAAAAAAAAAAACCAAACTTTTTTTTTTATGTTTTCATATAATAATCTGATGAATATACCTAGGAAAACTGCTATAAAAACAGGAGGGACTAATTAGTGTCCAGTGCTACTGTTTGTATGTCTGTTTGGAACGTGTTATTAGAAGCTATTAAAAAGGCGTTCTAGCTAAAAGTTTGCACCATAAACAAATACTTTCTGTACTGTTTACTTGCCTTTTTCTGTTTTGTTCTTAAAGTTATCTTTCAAAGCATTTGGAATCTTCAGATGCCAGTTCTGCAAGATATTTAGAAAATGGTCTGGTTTCAAGCGCATGTAGGGTAATTTTGAGAGGGGTAATGTTTGCAGTTTGTATGAAGAGGGAGGCCACTTGAGAAGTATTATACTCATATTGAAAAGAAATGTATGCAAGAGGAACTGGAAGAAGAAAAGAATGGTTGCTGTTCGTTGAGATCAAAATAAGAATCCCTCCTGACCTTGACCTAGATTTTAGGCTGTGATTATGGGCTGAAGAGATTTTGGAAAGTCTCTAAAGGGAGAACAAGCATCAGTCAAGGACACCATCACTGAGAAAAAGTACAAAGTTGATGGAACTGAATTTTATTGCAAGATAGTAAACCATTTGGACAGGATAGGATGTGAAGGTTCTAGTAGAGACAAAAAAAAAAGGAACCTGTGTATGTACCACGGATGCCAGGAATTTGTTGGTTTTGTCAACTAGTGAGTATAGGACTACTGTTGTACAGCGATCCGGAAAAGTTATCCACGATTTTCTCTCCCTGCTGTTTAAATAAAGCAGCTTGAAGAAAGAAATGCAGTTTTTATAATCCTTGTCTTTGTTTTTTTTTAAGGGTTAATTTCTTTTCATGTGTGTTTAAGTTTGTCATTTCTGTGTCAGCTGAAGTAAGGAGTATTGGATACCTGGTCTGTAGTTAATTCTTCAGATCATAGCCAAAACTGAGTTTAGCTGTAGCTTAATTATGGAAAGTTAGCAGCCATTTCTGAAAAACATTAGCTATATCTTGCTGCAGAAATAGGAACCTGTTGCAGAAAAACAGTGAGGTGTGGACGGGATGAAGTCGATGATTCTTGTAGGATAAGCTTTTGCCACTGGGAGCAAGAGGGGATCCTTGTTAAGTGCATGACTTTGGTTTCTTGGATAGCAAAGAAAACACCTCGCCGTAGAGCACGCTATTCAGGCTCTGACACGCATCTGGATATAAACTCTGAACAAAGCTAAATGCTCACGTTGGTGCAGAATACTCTTTGTATTGGTTGTTCATTTATGGCTTTTTTTTTCCTGTGGGAAAGGGGGATGGGGAAGGGCTTGTCAAATACGCGAAATGCTTGAAGTGTTTTCAGTTTCAGTGAGATGAAGGGTAGTGCTTAGTGTGCATCAAATATCCGAGATGAAAGGAGGGTGCTGAACTTTGTAATTATCCCTCAGTCTATACCATGGAGTCTGAAAAAGTTGCATGTTAGAACTTGCGGGCATTTAATGAATTTCAAGTTGCAATTTCATTTCCGTTGCCATTCCTGAAAGATGCAGCCAGTGGACCAAGAAGAATCCTGAACCAGTTGCACAGGGAGTGTTACTGCAGCCTGCTGTGTCTAGTTCATTTCTAGTACAAGTATATTTAGACACACATATTTTGTAAAGTATTTTAGGCTGCCAAAAGTTGTGGTGTATTGTCTTTCTGGTAAAGCATAGAACAAAAGCATGTTTAACCCAATATCTATCAAAAAAACCCTCACATTGCATAGCTACAGAATAATTTAGTTGCTTTGAATTTAAACATATGCTTGGATGTATTCTTTTTTCCAGTTGTTTAGATTTCCCGAGTAAGTGTACATTTCAAAATCAAAGACTAAGATGTGATAAGCCTTAATTGATCTGGGAAGCTGTATGTTCTCATGTGAAACTCAGCTGTGCCCTTTGATGTATGTAGCCCTTGCCTTTGCCTGTAGAATTTTACTCTTTACTTACTCTTCACCGTATTTGGAGCATTTATAACATAGTAAATACTGTGGTTTGCATAATAAAGCTATTCCAGGTCTTTCTAAGCAAAGTGTTTTGGTACATGTGTATGTAAATTTAACTCAGTTGTGTGTAGAAAATAGTATTTGTGGGGGTTGTTTGTTTGTTTGTTTTGTCTCTCTTAATGAGGTAGCCATTTTTGTGGCAAATCCTTCTAGATCTATGCTGGCAAGTAACTTTTAAGAATCCCCTAAGGATACGTTTATATTCCTGCAAGTTTATTTATAGGATAAACAGTAGTTATCTATTTGAATTACATATGTTAATTCTAAGATCCGAAGCCACTACCTGGTTCAGTAGGTGAGCACCAATTTTGGAACCGTTGTCATGGAAGTTACATTTCGGGTACCGGGTGTTTCTGTTGTGCGAAGGAAATGCAAAACTCTTTATTCAGTGGGATTTATTGAACACTTAATCTGGAACTGTATAAAATCAATCAGTGGGAACTTGTGAAGAGTTGATTTAATAGACAGGGTTTTTTCCCTGTTCTTCCCATTATGTAAGAAAATAACGCTTGTCATTTCAAGAAAACAAGCGCGGGAATTCTTTTCTTATCCTGAATACACATAATTTGCATCTGAAATTTAAGAACTTCTACAGAGATGGCTGAATATAAAAGCACATATTTGAACAGACAGGTGCATTGAGATAATCTGTGCAGGTTTGTAGAGAGGGGGTTGGCTCTGGCCGCTGGGTTATCTCCCTGGTTTATGCCTTCTCCTGCCCCTGCCTGGAGCTGCCCTTAGCTCCGACTCGCCCAGCTGGGCTGCGGGACAGAGCAGAACTGAAAACAAAATCCAAATCCTCAGCTTGGGTTGGATGTCAGATTCTTGGTGTTACAGTCATTTTAGACATCATCTTTCATGGCTTTCTGTATTTCAGGATTTCTTCTCTTAAAAGTTCCACCCTTTTGAAGTAATATCCGAAGTTTGCGTAGTCGTAGTCTATGTATTTTAAATGGCTTTTCATGAAAAGCTGTATTGCTATTAACTAAGAGTCTATGATGTGTTATAATTTAGCTCACAGTATCAACATTTAACACAACTTATTTTGCACAGTATTGTGTGGATCGTTTTCTTTACGTTAACATGCAATTGGTAACTTTTGTATAGAATTTTCCCCTTTTGCTTCATTTTCTCCACTCCCCTCTGCGCGTCATTATTCAGGTATTACTGCTTTGTTCTTTATTAACCTTAGTAAGATCCAGCACACCGTGACTGCTCTGATAGTAAGATGAAGTGTAAACTGTCTTATAAAACTGTCTGTTCTTCTGGAAGTACAATAATAGCATACTTTTCACACGTTTAAAAATAATTCTCAATCCAGGATGTTTGCATAGCAGTTAAATACCTCTGAACCTCAGTTTCGGTCTTTTTGCAAATATTTTTATGTTAAAAGACTCCCGGGAAAGAGCTGTGCCTTAGATCGGAGAAATTAGTTGTCAATCTCTTCACTTTCATCCTCTTGTTAACAAAGTTCTATTTCTTAAGTGACCTAGTAGGCGCTGCTGCTGGCTGCGTGAGCTGCTTGCGCTGTTAGTCCTCAAGTTACTTGAGGCCCTCTATGGGTTGCCCGTCCTCGACTACAGCGGCCAAATACAGGGAACTGCTTTCAGCCCTTTTAATTTCAACAAAAAGAACTTAGAGCGCCCTTGGAGCTGCCGTTTGTATCGTATGGGGTGTTGGAGTAAAGCAAGCGTTGCGCGTTAGACGTGTAAAGCAAAAAGGCTCTCCCGGCTTTACAGGAATTACGGAACGGCTCGCCAGTTCCTGGATGGAAGTATTTTCATATCGCAAAATTACTAATGTCACTGGCACCCTCACCGGCCTCTCTCTGTAAAAACCAACGCAGCACAACGCGGGGTATTCTTGCCTCTCACCCACAGCGCGGATGATGGGAAAGCACAGAGCAGAGAGGCTGGCTGCGCTCCCGGTATATCTGCTCAGTAGATAAGAGTTTCTTATGGCTGTCGGTTGGCTGCTTTCCCTTTTGCCTTTGAATCACCTCATGGTGTATTTTTAAAAGTATTTCTCGTGCTGCTTTGACAGAGAGGTGTGTTTGTGAGGGCTACAGTCTACGGGCTTTTGTTTTCAAAAATTAGAATGTGCTAGAGAGAGATGGGCTATCACTCTGAACTTTGCATTTCTTGCTTTTTGCCAGCTTGAATCATACCATAAACTCTATTTAAAGATTTTGTTTTTTGTATTTATTTTCCACATCCTTGACCCTGACTGGTGAGCTGGACATTTGTGTTTGCCTTGGCAAGCTCCAAGCTGCTCATCTAGGGCAGGATGAAAACTCTTTTTTCCTTTTGTAAACAAACTGTTCCTTCAGTATTTTCCATAAGGATTCACACCACCATTTTGCAACGCTTCTAGGAATTGAGAAGATCTTGCCATTCAGAGTTTTTATTTTACACAGTTTGTAGCACTGCATAGAAATGTTTGGTTTTATGTGAGTAACAGTTTTCTGAGGTTGGGTCTGAAGAGCTTTTTTCAGAGTGTTTTAAAATACCAGAAACACTGCATTTTGTTGTGAAGGGGTTTATTAAAGTTATAGATGAATATTCATTGTTGCCTGTCCAGAAAATGGGGTTGTTTGTATTTTTTATTTGTCTAACACTAGTGCTGGTGTGTCAGACAATGCAACTGTGAACACTGCCCCATTGTACTAGACACCGTGCACATGTCAAATGCTGCTTTGTGCCCTGAAGAATTTACAGTCTAAATAAACGTTCATGTTCTGTATTTCCTTGGACAGATCTATTTTAGTGGTCAGGATGTAAAATGAGAGAATAATTTAGTGGGCCACTCGATGCCAACGCATAAATTATGTTTTAGAACAAATGAGCTGAATTTGGTTTTCCAGAGGGACAAATGACTGATGCCGCCCCTGTTTTGTTAGGTCGTTTGCAGTGGGGGGCTCACAGTTTTGAGGGCTGTATGCCATGGAAATGACATTCTTGTAATCAACAAGACTTGTCATGGTACTGCAGCAGAGTTGCTGCTAATTTTGGCAAATTTGAAATGCTCAAAGTCAGAGATGAAGTTTTATATCTTATAAAATGGATATTATTAAATCCAACTCAAAGCTGAGTACCCGTGTTAGTCCTGATCCCAAGCTACTGCAAACCCTGCCAAGGGGAAAAGGTTATTTGCCATGAGCTAAACCTACAAAAAAATCATTAAAAGCCTTTTAAGAGCACACACATTTCTCTCTAAGAAAAAGCTTGTGGCATATATTCATAATATGTTCTCTTCTCCCCCAGTCCCCAACAAACTAGTTGTGCTCGTAAGTCCCTGTATGTTTCCTTAGTTCATCTGCTCTGCTCCCTGGTAACTGGTATGAATTTATAACACTTGATGTAGTATGTTCACAAGGATAACAGATTCCTTGATGTTTGTGAAAGTACTCACTTTTTTCCCCCCGGTCTACAAGCAGTTACTGAACATGGACAAGTAGCAAAGTAAAAGTACAATTGTATTGTATTGCAGAAAAAAACTGCGTAGTTCGAATATTTCTTTAAACAATTGGAAAGCACAATTTTCCATGTAACTTTTCAGCTTTATGCTGCTATTTATGAGACCCAATATTTGGGCTCAAAATGAAGTCTTGAAGAACAATTAATTCTTCATGAATGTAATGAAAATTTTCTGCAGTGTTTAGTAAAGTATGCTATTTGTTATAAGTTATTATCCAAATTAAGTATGTGCCAATGAGTCAGCAAACCAAAACAAAATGTCTGGTTTCTGGTCTACAACTTACTGTAAATGATAATAAATAGCAAATAACCAAACTGACAGTTCAGGAACAAATGCTGAAAAGCATATGTTAAAAAATACTCCCAAAATTATAAATTATGAGTAGCGTGTAGGTTGTTGACAGAAGAGAAAAACACTGAATTTTATGTAAAGCTCCATTGGTGCTCGTCATCAGTCCATAAATGTTATTTATTCTTCCTTTTAAATAGTAATACCAATTTTATAACAGTATATTAAAAGCATATTTGAACTCCACAAACTAAATTTACACTTCCTTTTTTGTTGCAGATCTGGGACATGAGTGATGACGAAACAGTCTGAAAATCATCTGAATAAGGTGGAAGATGACCTACTTTGAACTGGAGCGCTGCCTTTTATCTGTTATTTGACAAGTTAATGATTGCTTACCCATTCTGAGTGCTACAAATACAAACAAATAGAGTCTACATTTTGGCATTAATGTCTTCACCTTAAAGCTGTCTGATAGGGATATAACTCTCCACACTTTCATTTTTATTATGTAAATAACTAAAGCAATGTGGTTATGTTTAAATTTTGTCTTTCTTTTTTTCTTTTTTTTTTTTAATATGGCTTACATATAAAATATGCTGCTTAAGTAAATTTTGTTGGTTTATTTGTCCCAGTTTTTATTTTGATTGTCAATGGACATGTCCAAGCAGCATGTCTAAATATCTTTTTTCATTTTTCCCAGATCTGTCCCCCTTTAGTTGGAATTTATTGTTAAGGTTGAGAATATTATGCTATTGGGAGTTAAACTGCATCTTTAAAGGAGAGCAGGAGTGGGTAAGAACCTACACCTACTGCCTACAACACATTGGTTGCTGTTTCAAAGGACATATTTGTAGTACAATTGATTCCCTTTTCTTTGTTATAGTGTGATCTTGCCTGTGTCAGTGGAGGTGTTACTCTCTGTAAAGATCTCATTATTTCATGCTATGGAAAAAAAGTGATTTGACCTAAATTTACACAGGAAAGAGCAAGGTGCATTGGTATCATCATGAGACTCCCCTGAAGTTTAGAGAAGGCTCTGTTATGTACTGAAGTTGCTTTTGGGGGAGAATCATTGATTCAGATAAAACTTGTGGAGAAACGCTTAACAGGAATAGGAAATTGGTTCTCTAACTTTGCTGTTCTTGGATGATATGATGCAGCACTTTACAGGTGTTAAAGAAGACCAATTCTGATTTTCATTTTGGTTCGATTTGAAGTTTTTCATTTTTTGCAACATCAGGAACAGCTTCAGATTATGGCTGAGCACAAACATTACTCTGAGAATCCTTGTGTTTAAAAGATAACTTGAGAAAAATGGATTTGTAAAATACCAAAGCACATTATTACAAAATTGAGAGTGAATATATTGTTTTTTAATCTTGGAAATGTTTTAGAAGTATATTTGAAATCCCTTTTATGGCTTTATATTGTGGGGATTATGGGCTAACTCACTCAGAAAAAATGCAAATCACTTTATTTGCCAAGCAGTCTTTATTTGTTATATATATTATGAAAATTATTTGATCAATCCAATTACTTTATTTCCTTCCTGTCATGGTTTAGCCTCAGCCAGCAATTAGGACCCCCAGTAGGGTAGGGAGAGATAAAGATGGTTTGATAGAACAGTAACAGAAGAGAAAATAATAGTAATCATGGTAAAAGAATATACAGAATTGTGATGCAATACAGTTGCTCACCATGCAATTTCCCAGTCCGTCCTGAGCAGCAATTGTGGATCCCTGCTTCCCAGCCAGCCCCCATTTATACACTGACCATGAGGTCTCTGGTATGGAATGTCCCTTTGCCCGGCTTGTCCCTTCTGTGCTCCCTCTCAGCTTCTATGGGAAGCTGAACAAGTCCTTGACTTATTGTACTCGATCCCAGCTGAAACCAGGACACTTCCTTAACATAAGCTCTGACTATTTGGTGTAGATAATTTCACAGCTTTTCTCTTATGCCACATCAGAAGAATTTCTGTCAGGTCAATTTGCCTAAAAGCAAGGATATCTGCAATTCCCAGATTCCGATCATAAAAGATTTATTGAAACGTGCTGAGGTTTGCATCAAGTGTCTAAAATAGCCCTTTTTCTTTTAGCTATCATATTAATTACATTTATGTGGTTTCTTAAATTGCCTTAAGGGAGTGTCTTGTTTAGCTAACTTCATTGTAATATAAAAATATATATGAATCAAATATATTTTTTGAACGACTGATAATCATAGGAAGCTGATCTTTTGGTGGTCAGGTAATGAACAATAAGACTGATGACATGGCATGTTGATTATAAAGCAGTTTGTTAATGTACATAATGAATTACGAGCTCAAATGACTTCCATTTTGTTAGCCGTGCCATAGTCCAACTGGAATCCTCAACCAGTATCAGGGTAGTTTAGAGAGAATGATCTGCATTTTCATCTTTTGGAGTTGCTGACCATGGAGTGTAAAAGTCTCTTTGCAGTTTTTGGTTATATAAAACTGGAAAACTAGATATCCCTCTGAAATCTGATAAACATTAATAATGATTTTAACTATCTGAAACTCTGCTTTTCATGTAGCTTTACATTGAGAGTATCTGTTTAACTGGAGAAGTATACAAGATCGAAAGGTTCAGAACTCAGGGTTAATGTAATGTTTCCTTACCTCTGTAATTTCAGTAACATACAGCTCTCTCAGGCTGAGCTGTTTCCTGTCCATATGCTTCCCAGATGTCTCTGATGTTCAGAAACACTTCAGTTTGACTTGCAATAACTTCCGTTGTCTAACTATAACATTGTTTTCTTTCTCCTTGCAGACCAGAATTGTTCTTATTTTGCTTTTACTCAGTATCTAGGCTTCTACTGAGTGAGAAATGAGAATCCATTCAAATGAATGAATACACATTCAAATACTATAAACAGATAAATACATTTATTTACTGGCTTGTACGCACTTAATGGCAGGATTTCGGCACAGTCCTCAGCTCCAGTTATTGTGTTTGGTAGAGGAAGAAGCTCAACTTTACCTTGCTTCATGAAGGAGGTAGGATTTAAATTTTATTTGTGCTGCCATGATGTCCTAGGCATCGATGAAGAGCCCAAACTCATACTTTCATTGTAGAACCCAACAGCTACCATGGCTTTTCAGGTATAAACCAAATCTGTTGGGAAGAGGGACTGAACAGCCTCAGAGGAACCTACTCATCTTCCTAAAGTATCAAACTGAAAGGTAACGCCATTATATGGCAGTGTGGGTGGGACTGTGTCTCACAGAAGGCAACTGTGACACCTACAGAGCACATCTGGGGACATTTAATAGTGTTGGAAGACCACAGCTCTCAGTGGAGAGCTGTTGACATAATTTTTGTGCTTGAATATTGCAATAACTCATGGAATGGTGGCCTCTGTTTTGCTTCCACACTTCTGCTGACTAGAGTTTGTTCAGTGTCATCCCTTCAATGTCTTTGCTGACTGAACTCTAGAATTTGTTATGGAGTAGTTCCACGTTCATAGAAGTGAGGAGCTTGAGATTCTGTGCAAGAGTTTTCTTCTTTAAAGCCCTCACTTGCTCTCATCCTTGCTTTCACGATCTGCTGTTCAGACCTCTTGTCGTAGTCTGTCAATCAGGAATAAATTTCACTTAGGGCATGTCCTTTCTATCACATGTAAATCCTCTTAGCGCCATTAAAGCCAGCAGAGTCATAGCCAGTGGGTGGTTCGGCCCACATGAGAATGTGTTCCATGGAGCGTGGGGCTAGTTTGAGTCTTAAGTCTTCAACATTGGGCTCTGTGAGGGAGAAAGGGCACAAGTTTGAAAATTACACTTAGATCTGTAAATAAAGATTCATGGTGGCCCAGACAGGATGGTCAAGAAAGTCACCAAGGAATGGAACCGCAGGATTTAGATTCCTAGGAAGCTGATGACTCCCAAGAACTAAAGGGAGATTCTGCTTCAGGAGAAGTCAACAGCGCAATAGTTATTTTGGCACATCAAAGGAAACTGTAGTGGTTACTCCAGCCCTTGACATCATTGAGCTTGAGCCTGGAAAAATACTTTTCCCTTTCCTGTGTTGTGTATGGCTTTGGTATCGTGTTGTCAGAAAAGTCCGGTGACAGAAACTAAAATTTTGGTTTTTTCATCTTTGATATTCTTAGTCCACTTTCTATGTAAAGTTCTTTCTATTTCTGTGTATAAGATTTGGCTGCTCACCTTAAATATATGCAACAGAAGTATTAGCAAAATTGAATAATTTTTCCATATATATACACATTTTCTTATAATTTCTCACTCGTGCTGTCATAGAAACTCTTACTGAAGTGGGTTTTATGTATTTCTGAACTTTTCACTATGGGCAATAAATCATAGGACTTGTTTCTCCCTCTTGCTGAACGAATTCCTTCTAAATGTATGTTAACTGGACCAACTGGAATTGCTGACAGAATCATAGAGTAGACTTTGGGATGCAGGACTCTCATTAGTGCCAGTGACGTGTGAAAAGTTCACTTTTCTGATACCAGCTTTTGATCAGGAGCAGCTCTGCCTGTTTCTTAGGGAATCACGAGGAGCCATGGCTGAATCCATGAGGCTATTTTTATGTAGCTTCTCTTTAGAGCATAACCATCTCTTAGGAGTTCAAGGAGAGCCCCAACTCTCTATTCTTATGGGAATAGGCAGGATAGCTCACATTCTTTCAAACATAAATAAGTTACGAGCTAGCACATAGTCAGCCTTCCTCACACTCTCAGTGCAAACAGTGGTTCTTGTGCTTCAACTTGGCATTAAGAGAGCACAAAAGCTGATGAGAATATGAACGGGTAGATGGTGGGATTTTTCCTTGCTACTTTTCCAAATTTTTGGACCCAATATTTTTATTTTTTTTTAATAATAATAATAATGCGATACTTTCCTTGGAAACAAATAAGCATTTGTACTCCAAAGGGAGTCGTGAAAGAAATATTTGCAGCATGGTAAACTTTAGCAGACTTCCGAAGAAACGTAGTCTGGAAGATGTCCAGATCCCGGGTCTGTTACCATTTTTTTTCCTGACTCTTTTGACATGGCTTCATTAATTCCTTTTCTTCTTCTTTTTTTTCTTTCTCAATTTTCAGTGCAGATGTGCTCATGCATATCCTGCCGAAATGAAACTTTCCTTCCAGAGGGTGTTATGCACCTTTTCTCTTTTGGAGCACCTGGATTAACTGTTTTAGAAGGCAAATATCACACTAGGAGGACTTTGGACTGTCCCACTCTGGCAATGTGTAAATTCCTCACCTATGAAACCCCTATTTACCTGTCCCATCTCTGTCCTAGCTCTTTCCCTCGCAACTGCCTGGACCTTCTCCAGACCCCTAACAGGGTTTAAAAATACTGTGGCACCACACAGGTAATGCTTTAGTTTTGAAATGAATATAGGCTTTCCCTCTCTGCTATCACTTCATCAATCCAGTGTAATAATTTCTAAAAAGTTCATTTTCTTATCTGTGCAGCACTCGACAGCTTTCGAAATAAAAAACCCTAACAATTTGTTGACGGTGCTTTCAGTCTCATTTTACTTCTATTGATACCCTTTCATCCGCTACTGCTGAAGATAGTGACTCTTGATAGTGAGCTGTGGTTGACGAACGGACAGAACATGGGACTCCTTGCTTTGTGGGTGCACTACTCCTAGGTTTCTTATCTTTTATTTAACTCTTCATCTGTAAAATATATAGAAATTGGGTATATGTACTTGGGAAAAAAAGAAATCTCTGTTTGTTATTCTCAGTTATTCTGGGTCAAAGAAACTGGTCTGTTGCTCCGACCCATTGTTTTGTTGAAGTATCACTGACTATTCACATAGGCTGTGGCTTGGGCTAATTTGTAGCCGCTTTTTTCTTAAGTACAGTAGCTGAAATTCAGCAATCGGTATTCTTCCACCAGCCAGTGGTTGGTGTTTTGTCCAGGTTGTAGAGAAGTCTTTGGTGTGAGTCACTTGAGGATTGTTTTAACCTGGCCAAGGAAATTGGCACCGCGGAAGGGGAAATGAAGCTACTCCCAAAAGAATTAATAGCAATTAATAGCAACTTGAGTAGCAATGATGTTAAGTACCTTAAGGTATTCTGTAGCTTAGGGCAACCATTTTTTCGCCTAATTTCAAATGATCTTACCCCAGGATAAGAATGCAGTTGAGCACTCCAACCATCTGTAATTTCAGGTTCTAATTGTTGCCCTCGATAATCGACAATATTATCTGCCTGTTGTGACTTAACAATAGCATATTTTTCAAACCCAGTGCAATTATTTAGTACATTCTCTGAAAAGATTTTCAGAACCCATCGGCTATTTGTCTGAACTTTGCAAATGACATAGCATGGGTTTGCTTCTGTGTAATCAGGCCAGTAGTCCCTTGCCATTGTAGCTCTGTGCCGGCAAGTGCCGAGTCCCCTTGGGCTTGGGGATAAAAAGGGGCAGTCAGGAGTTCTAAAAACAAACGTGTGTTGTGTTTCCTGGCTGGCACGGAGCACGCACTGTCTTTCCAGCTACTATAGCAGCCTAAATGCCTGTTTCCTCTTGTTCTTTGAATAGATGTTTATATAGGACATTGATAGAAAGTACAATGGACTTTGCCTCTGGAACTGAAGGTCACATGCACACATGCGTTTCATTTTAAATGCTAAAATTTTCAAATTACTTCTTAAAAAAATGTTTTAGTAAGCTAACAGGAAAAATACAGGCAGTGTTGTACTGCTGCAAATCAAAAGCACAATTCTTAGAAACTTATTCTTTGTAACTTCTTTCCCATACAGTTCCTTTCTGTTCTCAGCTCCTTTGGCTGTGGATTGCTGCCTCGGTGGCCTTTGAGCATCCAAAAATCGAGGCTTGTGTGTAACTTCAGTTTGCTTTTTGGCACCGGCTCATTTGATTTTGTAAGATCTCAGCGGAATGATTCATTGTTTGATTTGTTAGTGAAATAACTATTCTGCACTACCTAAATAAGAAAAGGGAGAGATTATTCTGATTTCATTCTTTTGGAGGAGGTGAAGTAGTGTTTTCCCCAATTTTGGTCTAATATGTGCACTCTCTTCAGAAGCTGCAGTTGGTGCATCCCTGTGAGGCAGTGCTGCCGGAGCCCGGTGCATTTGAAACGCAAGCTGGTGTCCCATATCTGGAATGATTTTACTTTCTAAATCAAAACCAGTACGGGCTAAAACTGTGCGAAGAAATGCTGCTAAAATTGTTTCCACATCATGTCAAAACGCTTTTGCCTGGAGGCTCCAAGTCTGGCCCACTCTGAATGCATTTGAACTCCAGTTTTTGACAGCTAGAAATTGGTGTCCTTTTTTTTTTTCCTCCCCCCCCCCCTTCTTTTTTTCCTCTCCCCATGAACATCTCCTTCCCCTCTCAGTGCTTGGTGTGTCACTGGTAAAGGAGGGATGTGGATGAACAAGCAAATTGATTTCTAGTGGCAGACTTCTTTCAGATTGGTGTAAGAGGTCAGGAAATCTATATAAAGTAGGTATGAGTTTGCTTGGGGGTTTTGCTTTGTCTTTAAGTGTCTTTATTTTCATTTCATGCTTCAAAGTCTGACTTTTATACAGTAATTCTGTAGGTGTTACCACTTCCTCAGGAACCTGTGACTCAGGCAACGTATAAATGCAATGACATCACCGGCAGCTCCTGTTGAATTGCCTGTTTCCTAAATAGGGACTGTTAGTTTTTCTTTTAATACTTGCAGCTTTGTTTTGGGTTTTTTGTTTTTGTTTTGGGTTTTTTTTTTTGTGGAGGGGAGGGGATGAGGGTTTTTAATTCTCTAAGGCAGCCTTGCCATTGTGAGTAATCACACTGCATGTGTTTTATCCTTGTGAATCAAATCACCAATATTGATGTTTACTTAAAATAGGAGATCCACATTTCTACGCAAGCTATTTATGAATGAAATAATTGTAATTAGGCCTTAGTAGAGGTTCTGTTGTTATAAAGCATTCTTAATTCACTCCTGACCTGTAGAGGGAGGGTGGTGGGGAGGAAGGAAAAGGTCTGAGCATAATTTTCCATTATTATTTTGGAAGTAAAGCAAACAGAAGAAATGTGTTTTCATACTCCTGGGCATTTCTCATGGATCTCTCTCCCTGCTCTCAATAGTGTGTATTTGCACCACAGGAGATGCATGGTAGATTTTGGTGTTCCCTTTCCTGCTAGTGATATGTTTTGATGATAATTTTATATAAACAGCTGGTTGGAACAGGAGGAGCCAGAGTAAGGTTTGCTGCTTTGCAGAGTGTCTCCGAAGCGGGCAGGAGCGGTGGCTGCAGCAGGTAGACATGGTCAGGTAGGGCATGGTCAGGTGGACGTGGGAATGGTCAGATAGGTATGGTTTGGGGCTGCATCTGCATCTCTTTCTTGGCCAGAACCCCCAGCGATGTCACGGCAGGAGCTGGCTGTCAGGCTGCTGTTAAAAGGAATGGCAGGAATTCTTGTCATCAAAGGAATGTGAGGAGTTGGCTGGCTGTCTAGGTCATTTATTCATAGTGCTCATGGACTGGCTATAAAAGTGTTGCATTTGTTTATTATCGTCATGCGCAAAGGATCACTGTCCTTTTGTTTAAACAGTAGCAGTTTTGGAACTCTCTAGAAATTCATGCAGCAGAGACTTTAGATACGTCATTTGGGTTGTGCCTTGGTTGTAGGGGTTGTCCCTGAGCAGGCACTGCCATTGTGGTTGCACTTTAAAGGAAAACTCAAGGAAAGTCCATGTGTTCAGGGAGGTGGTATTAGGTACCATAGGTAATTGTCTTTCTTCTAATTATGTCAATCCATGTCAAACTTTGGCACTATTAAGAACCACATAATTGAAGTTATTTTTCAGATGACACACTAAACAAAAGGCTTAAAAAAAGGTTCTGTATCTCTTTTTGGTTTATTTCTAATATTTTTTCTTTTTTGTTTTTTTAATTTATTTCATCCTACCTTCCTAAAGTTACTGTTCAACTTCCTTTGTATCCTTCATTGTCTGAATTACCCTTGTGCAGGGGTCATGCATGCTTTTAATGAAAAACTTACTCGAGTTCCACCCCGTGGCTATGAGAGCAATGGTTGTATATTGTTACTGGTACCAAGTTGGGAATGCTTTGACATGATAGATGGCATGAATTTAATAACGTTACAATTATTTGGTCACCCAGATATAAAGACAATTTTCCCCTAATTAAAATGTTTACTATTGTATGTCTCTTGCGTGCAGATAGGCGGTGTTGGTGATTTTTCTCTAGGGCAGTGGTTGGGAATGCGTGAGCCCTACGTGTGCTGCCCCACGAGCCCAGCGGGGCAGCAGCTGATGTATAGGGTGTCTCCAGATCATCCTCACCAACTGCCTGATACATTATGTGAGTAGTGCTCTCTGAAATCCTGGGGTAAGACGTTTCAACTACGTGCTAAACATATTTTGTTGAGTAGTGGTGTTTTAGCAGTCAGGTATTACGACCTTAAGACAGGCTTCTCTGTGGCCATCTCCCTCTGATTTGCGAGGGAGCAGCAGTCAGCTGGTGTGTGTGCAGCCTTCCCCTGCTGCTGGAGACACTCTGGTTTCACTTCCAACAGCGATAGTATCTGTTACTTAATTTAGCTTCCTGTTGTTAGTGTTTGGAAATGCCATTAAGAGATTCTGATCAGTAGCATCAAGCTATCCAACGCTTAAAAATCAGCTAGGAGCAGAGAATAGCAACGTACCTGTTGATCTGAGATACTGGAAAAGAACGTGGTTTAAATGTCACTTGAGTGTCAGGAGGGGGCCGACACTCACACCATGAGGACATGCGGCAGAACTTGGTTTCAGAATATGACCAAATGACTGGTTTTAAATTATTGTGTTGCTATAGTACTAGGTGATTGTGGCTTCATAAATTCTCCAAGCCAAAATGTTGTGTTCCAGCTTTCACAGTCTGGAGATTAATGTAATTAATTATTGTGATTTTTAAAAACGCTGCTCATTTAAAGCAACTTTGTCCTCTCCATAATAGTCACGGAGATGGGAAGATGGTTTGAGGGAGAACACGTGGGCTGTACCACAGACCTCCAGTGAAGCCAAAGAAAGTCACACCATCTCTGCCTCCCACCCAGTGTCTGAGCTTTGTTTGGGAGAGTCTCTTCTGCTGAGCAAGCGCCTGGCACAGCAACGCGGTCTTGACTGAGTCCGCTAGGCCATGGAATAGGACAGGGATTGGAGATGGTGTAGGTACATCTCATCCCTAGCGTTATCTGTTAATGCCTCTTAATTAGTTTGGGCAAGGAGTTCAGAAGCGGTTAGTGAGATTCATTTGCCTCGATTTTTGGATGCCCAGCTTTGGATGCTCTAAGCCAGACTTCGATGATGTCGTAAATGGGGTTTCAGAATTCAAAAAGGAGTCTGATTTCAAATGTAAAGACAATCTTAAATTAAGCATGTATTTTAAAAACTTTATGTGTGTAAAAGAGAATTAAATAAATCTGTTGTTAACTTTTAAATGCTTGCTGTTTCAGTTTTGCTCTTTCTTGCATGCATGTACTGGAAGATAAGCTTCCAAGGATGAGCATTAGGTTTCGTATAACAAATCAGCTAAAATAGTGAGGAGTCACAGAAGAGCTTTGTTATTCTTGTGGAAAAGAAATACAGGAAAGGGAAAAGCTAACTGAGTGCACTTTTTAAAAATGATTTCTGGTTTTGAGGCTTGTGTTGTTTGTTACCAATCTGACAGCTGGAAGTGTAACTGCTTGTGTCACGGTGAGTGCGTCCTGCTCCCGATAGGATTCAGGTCCATGTTAAGCTGGGGTTATTAGGACAGGTGGAAATTGGGGCAATATAAATTAGGGATCCAGTCTGAGAGTGGCTGGAAATAACCTGGGTTCTGTTCTCCAAGGCCTGCGCTGCCATTAAAGTTTCTGTCCCCTGGAATTAAAGGTTTGGATTCGTTTGCAAAAGGAAGGTGTGCGTTGACTTTGGTAACAAAACAGAAGAATTAAGAAGCAAGAATAGATCTGAAAATGGAGATCCAGGGTAAGAATTGGACTATTTTTTTAATTTTATTTTCTTAATTAACAAAAAATTCTTAATTAGTTCTGACCATATATTACAAATGTATTCCAGGGGAGAAAACAAACATTTTTTTGTCCATTTCCTGAGTGAAATACAGAGAACTGTTCATGAACCACGTACGAGGTGTAGGTACGTTGCCATGACCTGCAATTTGTTGGACTCTGTAGCGGTGTTAGTGACATTTTTGTGTTTTACTCAACTTTCACAGTGTAGTCATTGGCTGTTTTCCCCAGTTAAACTTTTCACAAAAAGAAGTCTAAAACTTCAGTTATGAGAGAAGAGCAAATAAACTGAAATCCTTTTAAATCGTTGCCCGCTGCCCCAGTCTCTGTTGTAATGAAGCTCCATTCTTTTGTCCTAACATGCTAATATTTTCTTTTCCTCCCCTGTTTCCATTCTAGATGGGAGATGTGAAGGGGCAGAAGAAGAGGAACCTGAAGGAGAGCCAGGCAAGACAGCTGTAAGGAAATTGGCTTCCTGTTTGAGGCTTTAAGAGCGATGGATCAAGGATGCCCCAGGTTGGGAGCTTTCCCATCAGAGGTATTGTCATTGGCTTCGAGTAGTTTACATTCCTCCCAAGAGCTTCAGTTCATTTCCTTGGTTGTTGGCAGGTCTTAGCACATCCCTTTTTCTGGTCTGGGCCTGTCTATCTATGGGAAGTTCTGAGGCATCGATTTTCTTCTATTTTGGGGCTTCCTCTTGGGTTGCTCTAGCGATAAGGTTTCCAAGGATCAGGGGCGGTGTAGGTTACGCAGCCACCTTCTGCTGCTCCCTTTCACCCCCTTTGCTACTAAAATGAAGTGCTACTTCTGTTTTGCCACCCAACTTTTCTAGCACTCTCAGGAAGAAGATCTTTCTTAGTTTGTAGCTACAGAGGAATTAGACCAAAAATACTGGCTTAAGCAGACTTCTCACCCACAAGCGAAAAAAAAAAAATATCTGGAAGCTTCATGATGTGATCCTGTACCTTAACGAAGGTTCCCTATGCTCCCTAACACCATCCTGTGTGCAAGTTCTTGGAAGTGTTTTGGTTTGAGGTTATAGTGTAGCTGATTCCCACATCAGGGCTGCAAAGCTAAGCATTGGAGGTTTCCTGAGGAGTTGGGTAGATTGTAGCTTTCTCAGCTCTTAAAATGTTGTTGCTGGTCTCCCAACACTGGGGGTTTTTGTTTTGTGTTTCTTCAGTTCCCAAGAATCTGTTTTCTTTTTTCTTTAATTTAAAAATGAACACATCTGGTTTGTGGCTGTGTAGAAAGACTTGAAAATGTGAAGCTAAATGGCTCAAGAACAGAATTAATTCCAAATGTAATTATTTATAATAACCTGATTTTAATTTTGCTGCTGAAAAATTCAAGTGAAATATTTCCTTGTACAGTGACTTCAGTGAGTTCTATGAATACATAACATAGTTATGGTGAGATACCAGTGTTACTGCCTTATAATTGCTCACCTGAGTTATAACCAAAATAACTGCATGGCAAGAAAGCTTTCTAGTCACCGAAACACTTTAACACTGTTCTGTTGGTTATGCCCAGGTCTCTGTGCAGGACAAACAGCTGACGAATCAGTTGAGATTTGTGCAAATCATATAAAAGCAATGGTCTATATCCTTTCCTTAATATCATAAAGGCAGAAAACAAATTTCTTAATGGCTATGGAGTAGCGTAAAGAAGTCCTGGGCTCCAAATCCTGTTGATTCTCTAGTAGCAAGATCACATATTTGGCAGCAATGGTGCTTTATTTCTCTGTATACCAGCATTAGATGTTACATTCTGGGCAGCAAATCAAATTGGAAACACTCGCAGTTTTCTTTTTGTTGAGCTCTGGAAATCAGCATTCTGAGTATAGATGTCTATGCTATTCATAGCTCAAGGGAAGAACTTATTTTATAATTTAGAAGAAGTCAGTTCAAAGAACTGTCTGTACAGTTGCAGATTTTGGAGGCTTAGGCAGATTTTACTTTCGTTTGCTCTAGTTTTATGGCAGCCACAAGGCGCTTTATGTCTGGTTGAGGGGTTGAGTGAAGAGGGCAGCACCTGAGTGCCCTGCATTTTGGATGGATGGAGGGAAGGGAAGGGGCTGGCAGAAGGAACGAAGAAGGGGAAGGCAGTGGGTTGAGGTGTGAGCCGTATGTAGCTGTGTGGGGAAAATTAACGCTTCTCTTAAGGGAAAATGCATGTAATTTGCTCTGGGACTATGTCACAAAGGGACAGAATGGGGAGAAAGTGGGATGTGTCATGGGGCATTTGTTAAAAGGAACAAACTTTTCATATAAATAGGAGAGTATTTCTTCTTGCCTTCATTAGCTTCTCTTTCTTTAATGATGTATTTATTATGGGTGGATCTGCTATTGGCTTTAATCCTCAGCCTTTGGCCAGGCATTTTTCACATTTCCTGTGAGAACTGGTAGGACCAAAACTGCATCCAGAGCTCAGCTATAACAGGGCAGAGCAGGAGGAGAATCCCACACTCTTTCCTGCATTTCCAAGCAGAAATTGTTTATTTGTTGCATTAATCACTTAAGTTACAGGAATGTCAGCAAAGTCACTGTTTGATTTATTACTGCTGATTTTGCATCATGCTGAAAGGTCATAGCTTGACTCACATTGCAGACTGCATTTGTGAGCCTGGCAACAACAAAAGCATTATTTTTTGTTCTGAGGAAATCTGTTCTTGCCATGAAAAAAATCTCTAAAACAAGAGCCCTAGAGTCACACCGTGTTCCGTGCGGTGGTGGCTTTGCAGGCTTGGGCTTTTCTTCATTTCCCCACCCCAAAACTCCACATTTGAAGTAATGACGTCATGTCGTATAGATTAGGGAAGCTGAAGGCTAAATTAGCAAATGCGTGAAATGATAGAGGAGTGGTTTTGGAGCAAAGCTCTCTGAAAAAGTGCATTTTAGACAATGTCTGTAGTGCAGCCTTTACAAGTCACGCGCATTTCACAGTGATACAGTTCACCGTTCTGACCCTTGTTCTCAGCCTACATCAGGCAGCCAAGTCTTTATTATGATGAAGTCTTGTGCACTCTTATTTTCCCCTGGCGTAGCTAATTCTGCTCTCCTGATATATCCTGAAGGATTTTTCAAAGCACGAGGTAAATGATGTGCGTACGTACGCACGCCTGTGTTCTGGGCACAAAATGAGAATGTTGTTTACTTGCAGAAAGAGGTTTGCTGCTGGTTTCAGTTGTTACTTTACTAAATCACCCTGCGGATTAAGAAATGATTTTTAATCTCGATTGTCAAATTCCTGAGGGAGGTATGAGAACGGCTGGGAAGGAGAGACTTACAAACAAGTGACAAAAGGTTACCATTAAGATTAAAAAAGACCTTCACAACAGAGGATGACTTTTTATTTTTAGCAACTCTGAATAGTAAGAACAAATGTCCGTCTTCTTCAATTAGATGGTTTGTTCCAGTTAATTCCTTTCCTGCATTTTCCCTGGGAGGGGAAGGCAGGTTGGTGGCAGGAGGTTCTCACCTGGGGTCCTTTTCTTGCCTATTTGAATCATGTCCTGGTTGGTGATAATTTTTGAAACGACTTTGCTTCCCTCCGATTGTTGGCAGTGTGAAGGGATGAGGGGTGAGGCTGCCGGCCCCCGCCAGGCTCCCTGGGGAGCAGGGGGTTTCCTCCAGCACCCACGGAGCGTGTGTTCCTTGGAGGTGGCCTCTCCACGGGCAGCCGGGGCTCGACCGAGGGAATTACCCGGGAGCGATGGGGACAGAGAGCTCCGTGTCCCACTGCCAGGGGGGAAGCCAAGGCGATACCGGTGACTCCTTGTATGGCAGGAGGTAAGACCTAATTTAAAGTTTTCTTAACTCTCTGCAGTTCTGTTACTTTGGGTTTGCTTTCAAAGAACGTGTGTCTATATTGGTATATAATATAATTGGTATATATCGGTATATAAACCAAAAGCTGCAGCAGCCAGAGCGATGGCAGAAACCAATAACGCCTCGAGAAAAAGTTTGATGAATAAAAGTAACATCGAGTTAAATAAAGGTATGCCAGTGAAAGTAAGAGAAAAGGACTTTGCTGCTGCTGTGACCCTCCCTAACAATGGTGTATGACCTGTGGGACTGTTTGAATACAAGCATTTTCCTCTGAAGAAGTTAAGAACTTGTCACTTGGACGTAAAAGGAAGAGGAAAGGCCCTTGCTTTAATCTCTGAGTATTGTTAGTTCTGTCCATTATTTTCATCCCGACGTCTCCCTCCAAAGAAAACCCACCAAGTTTAGAAGACTGCAGTGGATCAGGGAAGACCAAAGGTCTGGTTTTAGGCTGAGAACTTTTTTAAAAACTAGTTGAAGCGTTTTTTTTCTCCGAAAGCAAAAAACTCCTGTATTTTTTTATACTTTGTTTTTAACTAGAACTAATATAACAGCAGTGGTGTATGATATGTATACATTAGCACCCAAGCCATGTGTCAGTAATGCAACTAGACCCACATCATTTTAATATTTCAAGAAGCAGGAGATTTGAGCTTTGTGTTTTCCTGGATTAAAAACGTAAGGGTTGCACCATGAGCAGCAGGACGCTGTCAGAAGTGTTCTGTGTGCACAGGGTTGGCCCAAACTGAGTAAACAGTTTTGAGATAAGCAGCGTTTTGACTATTAAACGTAGCAGGCGTGTGGCTGACACAGCTTCATGCTGACAGATGCCTTTGTGTCTGTCTCTGTGATGGAGAGAAGACAGATGTTCTCCTTGGCATTTAAGAAAGCTGCTGCTTAGCAAAATAAAATGTAAAATTAGAACGAACAGTGGAACTGGCCCCTGCCTACAAGCAAAAAAAGATTGAAACAGTCTGATGTGAATGTAATGAAGTGTGTTCTTACTGGAAGTCAGCAACTGCTTTGTCATTATTTAAAAGTAGCCCATAGAAAAAGAAATTCGGGTTTTTCCAACTCTGTTAAAATATAAATGCGTGTCAATCTGCATATCCATGTCTGACTAATCCCATGGCAGCCATTCGCAGCGCAGAGGCATGTCAATCGGGTATAAATGCTGAAGTGACACAGCAATTAGCAGCTACAAAACCCCTACGTTAGCGCATTGTTGTCTGATGAATTGGGCGCCTGATTGTGTCACAAAGGGGAAGATGAGAATTTCCTCTTTAATGTTTCCTAGGGATGCTGCTCTCACACAAGAACGGAGGCCACCTTTGGTTCGGCGTTGTCCGCTTTTGGCACCAAAGGAAGGAGCAAGGCAGGGGGAGCTCCTCCCAGGCCGAGTCTGGCATCTGGCTCCCGTCCCACTGTGTCTCTGCAGGGTGTGCACGTGGGTCCCATTCGAAGGGGGTGTTTCTGGAGAGCTGCTGCTCTTGATTCTCTTTGAGGTGAGTGTTGTCCATGGTAAACATCATAAACTGTGTGCGAAGACTTTAACGATAGTCTTGGTGGAGCATCCGCCTCCCTTCACGAGTGCCACCATGATGGTCCAGCGAGAGACGTCTCTTGGAAGTCCATATTTACTGCTGTGGAAGTTCCTGAGGAGAGGGAGAATCCTGTGGGTGAAGTTCAAGAATGCGGAGGGTATCAGCAGAGAGGCCAAGTGCTTTGCCTGAAGTTTCCTTGTCTCGGCCCCGGGAGCGCGGGCAGAGGGGCCTGCAGAAGGGTCCCGGCTTCATGCGCTGCTCCGGAACGTGCCTTGGTGGAGTTGTGGGGTTTTGCAAATGGGATGGTCAGATTTGCCGAGCAGAATTAAGCAGGGAAATCTGAAATTTTCTGCAAATAGAAGTCTGCCCTGATGCCAAGCCCAGCAGAGAGTCTGCAGTAAACGTGGAGGAGCACGGAGGAGGTGTGTCTCCTGATCAGTCCTGAAGACTTAGGGATTCAGAGCTCCATGGAAGATCGCCAGCTGCTGCGAGGCTCCTCCTACCATTTCTATGTCAGGTAAAATGTACCAGAATTGTCCTTGTCCTTTAATTTTCATTAAAAATGAAGTTTAGTTTATTGTCTTGCAATTTAACCACTGTTTTACACTGGGCTCAGGCTGCTTCTGCAGCTCTTTCGGCCTGTGCTGTGTTAAGACACCCCGACTTTCCTGTAAACTATTAAATGTCTCAGAGAAAATCTGAAATGAGAGAACTGGAAAAAGAACTGGTGTCTGAGGCTTTAGATTAAGGATGAAATGACTTGCTCTCCCCTTCCCTTTTCTACAGTGTCCCCCTGGGACAGTGCTTGAGTACACTCAGGAGTTTCGCTGCAGTCAAGAAGGTTTGGAGACGGAAGGTTGAGCAGCAGCGGGAAAGCCGTGGACTGACGTGGGTTTATTCCTGGTTTTCCTGCACACGCAGAGGTAACTGACACCAGCCCAGGTCGGCTGGTCTCTGTCAAGGCTTGTGCCGTGCTGATGGGGGGAGAAAACCCAGATGTGTATTAAATGTGACTCTTGGTGAGAAGTGCCGCCTCCATGAGCCTCACGGCACCTCTCCTGGGGGTAAAAGCCGTATAAAACCCTCTCTTCCACCGGAGGCGAAGGTCCTCCTGACACAGCGCAGGCTCCTCCTGCACCTCTGGAGACACGTAGTGCTGGTGCCTTGTGCGCTGGGTCAGGAGAGCACCAAGGGAAACAGGAGAGCTTTGTCTGGAGAACAGGGCAGCTGCTATGGAGCTATATGTAACTGCAGTTTAAAAATAACCAATTAAATGATCTATCTTGGCTGTCTTAGACCCAAGAAATGCGCTTGAGGTAGCTGCTCCACGGAGAGGGGCAGATTGTTCCTAGTGAAGAGGTTAAAAAAATTATTTAGTTATTAAATTGGTGTATTTTCTTTCATGGGCTCTTCAGGGATGAAGCGTGCTTCAACACACAACGTGATCCAGCTGGAGACACACCCGTCAGCCGCCGCGTGTGACGTACTTGGATCCGTGTCCGGGCCAGACGAAATGGAAGCTCCTGCAGGTCGGGAAGACGCAGGCCAGGTTCTTATTGCGCCGCTCCTCAAGGAGGGTCTAAAGATAGTGGTGACCGTTCCCCTTGGCCAGGCGCCGTGGGCCAGGGCTGGTGAGTCGCGCTCTTACACAAATAGCACTGGAAATGCCTCTGCGGAGTTTTGCCAGGGTGTCGGGTTAAGCAACACCACATCCCGGCGTGGTGTTTGGACACCGGAGAAGGCTTCATTCACCCAGACGTCGTGGGGCACCTCTTTGGGAACGTAAGTCCTCAGCGCGGCGCGAGCAGCGAGGTCTCCGCACTCCGCTGTCGCGCGAAGGCTGTGGAACAGGGCGGAAAGACAATTTTACGTCTTCTCTCCGTTGACTGATTTGGCCTCCCAGGAGCCGCTGGATTCGTTCCCACCCCCGGCAACCCCCCGGGGCCCCTCTGGGAGCGCTGGGCCCAGCTGCAGCGACGGCTCGGCTGCTGCTCCTGCAGCAGCGACAGCCCCGCTCGCCGATGGTGAACTGGTTACAATTTCGGGGTTTGTGCCTGTGCCAGTTTTCCAGTCTGAGAGTTCGGTTACGCCGCGCAGTTGCGTCGCTGCTTTAGGAGCAGCTGCCGTGGTTCCCTGCCGCCTTCTCCGCAGCGGCAGCCGCCCGACTGCAGCGCGCCGGCAGCCAGCACGGGTCAAAGGGAAGGTGGTACCGCCGGCGAACTCCCCTGGCTGTAGTTTCAGAGGAGCTGACCATTCAGCAGCGGCTCTCAGTACAGGTTTAGCAGGTAGAGCTGTACTGCCTGTGCCCATACACAATCACACGGCCGGTTGTACCGCCGTCGTGTCACACCATCACTGTCTATCTCTATACTTGTGCGTAAAGTTAATTTTCACAACTAGTGCAGCTTGAAATACCTAGAAACTGTTCAGGAGAGGTCACTCGCTGAACTGTGCAAACAGCGCCTGACGCTACCCCCGGTGCATTTGTGATGTCGGGGCTGTTTGCTCATGGTTTGAATTAAATTAGCACAAATAGTGTGTGTGTGTAGGCGTGAGATTACAACCACAGAGCTGGAAGTTGCCTTTCATTTAGGTCACAGGAAAAGATAAGCCATTACAAATGGTACAGAACTTAATAATAGATGAAACGTGCGTGTACGGTCCGGTTCTTCTAGGCCACGGTGCTCTCCCTTTTCTGCTAAATTACCGCTTGCTGCTAATTAGAAAGATCACGTGGTAGGAAAAAAAAACCCCAAAGCTACTGTATTTTTCCTTTTAGCCTGTAGGAAATAGAGCAGTGTCTGTAAGTGACCGACCTGACAGGCAGCGACGCGGCTTGTCCTGGTTCAGGCAGTCCCCAAAATGTTGATGCAGGGACGACTTTTTCCTGAAAGGAAACCAGCTCCCTGCGAGCGCAGACTGGGAGGCGAGCGAGGCCTGTTGTCGTTGGCCTCCCTCCCACGGGCTCTCAGAGCGTGTCTTCAGGCTGCTTTCCACGGGGGCTGAGGGAGGGGTGTTTTTCAGATGTGTTAAACTAATCACTCCTGATGTGTTCTCATGGAATCTCCCACACCCCAAAAATAGCCCTTTGCTTTAACAGTGCGCACGCGTGTCACGCCCGCTTCTTTTGCCTCGTACAAAGGTAACTTTCTGTCTCCTCATTTTTTAGGGGGCTCCTTTTTTTCACTTTTGGAGACACCTCTGCTGGGTTCGGAGTTGAAATTCCTCTGCAGGCTCGGGCCTGGTTCACCAGCCTTTCTCAAAATCAGGTAATTACAACACTTTGAAATTACAGATTAATTTTAAGGGTCTCCAGTCAAAGGAAGGAACGGTCTCCTACTGAAAACATGACACCAACGGGGGTTTGCTTCCGCTTCCAGCTGCTCAGGCAGTACCTATGGGAAAGGATTTCGGCTCTTACCCAGCCACAGAGAAGCGTACGGACACACCCGTGATTTAAGAGCACTTTATTGTTCTTTAAGGCTACTTTTAAGTACAAAAAAAAAAAAAAAAAAAAAGATGGCCTGCCAAACCTTTTTTTTTCTCCAGGTGAAACAAGGCCACAAGAGAATGGTATATTACAGATTTACAAACACAGAGAGAATCTTTCCAAGGGGACTGTAGATGACCCGGCTCTGGGAAGGAACGTCACCGCCCCTCGCGATGGTGGTGAGTTCAGTTTTGTTTCCTTCCGCCTCCCCCCAACCCTTTGGCTTCCGTGACGTTACTGTGTCTAATATATGTTTTTACTGGACATAGCACATTAAATCTTTATTGCCCTCAAATCCATTTACCTATCTCAGATAAGTAAATGTAACCTTGTAAAACGGCTATTATTGAAAATATTAGCTTTAAAAACATTATCTTATTTGTGTTTACAAAGAAATATAGGAGTCACATTTTCCACAGAGTCCATCTACAGTATTAGTATTTTACTGTTACAATGCTCAGTAGCCCGTAGCAATAACAAACTAGTGGCTATTAATGCTAATGCAGTGTCCTCATAGAATAACTGTGTTCCTGCACTTTTACTGTATTACAGACAAATCTACAACAAAAAAAAAGATCAACTTTTTTCTCCAAACAAAAAAAAAAAAAAAAGAATGATTACAATAAAGGAAAGGGAAAAATTAAATAGCTACATATCATTAACAAATTAATTGTTCCTCAAAAAATACCTACAAATTTCTCTGTACATTCTTTACGCACAGCGTAACGATGGTCTTAAAGTTACCTATATAAAAAAGTGTTCTTTTAACAATCTTCCTACAGAGAGTAGGGTACTGAATGCCAAAGCAAGGAAGCGTTGACTACCCAGTAAGATGGTAGTGAAATGTGTAAAAACTGGGGGCTTAGGTGTGGTGTTTTTTTTTTTTTTTTTAGTTTTTTTTTAAAGAAAATTGAGCAGCCACCTTCTCAACAAGAGTAAGAGCCAATCTCCCGATCTCTTTCTACCCTGCACCTTTTCCAAATTAAATAGCTTAACTTTAAAAAAAAAAAACAAAAAAACAACAACATAAAATAAAAGCCACCATGGACCCAATACTGTAACATAGTCCATAATACATCACGTGGAGTTCACCTTCCAACTAGTTCTAACTTTCTACACTGAACCCATCGTTTCAGGTCACCCAGTATAAAAAACCCAAAGCCCTAGTTGCAACTGTACTGGGAAGATGGAATGTATGGGGGAGAGCAGTTACACTTAAGAAGAAGAAGAGAAGCTCTTAGTACTAGCACAGCTGTGGTTTTACGCCTGCCTCTACCGCCTAATTTCTAGTTAGTAGCTATTAATATAGCAAATGATAATAAATGCAGTAATACCTGTATAAAGTCTTCTACTGGAGGAATGTATGCTGCGACTTGGCGTAGGTTTATGAATAAGCTTAAAGAAATTACAAGATCCTATTTCACAAACTGTAACAATCTGTTGTCCAGCCAAGATACGTAACGGTAGCAGTTCCTGCAGCTCGTTAAGGGTGGATTACCCAGACTCGGCTCTAGGAAGCGGGTCCCTGCTCAGCAGACAGCGCTGCAGACAGAAACAAGTACTCGGTCACGCGCAAAGCTCTAGCATCCTGTACCACGCATCGGGTATCTCTAAACTGCGTCGGTTTGAGGCCTGTCCTGAGGCTGTCCTCGTTTGCTGGCTGCTACTAAAGTGAATATCAAATACAAATATCATAGAGTACAACTGTACCAGCAGTAAGTATATCTAGGATTGTTACTGACAAAAATAAACTAATTCTGAAGGAAAGCTAATAAGTATTATGATTCTTACTGTCTATACATTAATAGATACCAGCTATTTTTCATAAAACATGCATCGTTAAGCACTATTGAACCCTCCGACCTCAGCTCTATTCTAACAAACTGCAGTGTTTAGGAAAAAATGCCCGTGTTCTGTAAATTATGCAGTCCAGTTGCAAGCACTAAGCACCTGAAATCTAAAGAGAGAAAGACCTATAACCTGTATGAGACTTCCCCTTCCAAAGCTGTTTTGCTTTAAGAAAAAAAAAAAAAAAAATCAAACTGATAGAAATGTCATCCTTAAACCCTTTTTTCAGCAGTTTGCCCTCAAAATGTTAACATCTTCCAGAAAGTTGCTATGCAACTTCAGTCCTCCTCCAATAGTGCAAATCATACATGACAGTTCTTTTCAAGTATATACATACAAAATTACTTCACAGAGGGAAATAAAAAAAAAAAAGCACAATGTAAGCAAACCAGACAAATTCTAGTGTCGAGAAGCTAATAAAAGCAAAAAAGCACTTGGGTCAACCAACTAAGTGTAATGGCTTTTGTGGATTAGCGTGCATTATTTTTTTTAAGGGGCAGCAGATTTGCATCAGAGGTTTCTTTGGTAAT
>JAOXJK010000003.1:21248917-21260351 GCA_025774025.1 Xenus cinereus
AAAAAAAAAAAAAAAAAAAAGGAGGCTACATCGTATGAATCTTTATGAAATAGTTCCTGCTATCATCTTTAAGGGCACCCTTTTACAAATAAAAAGTGAGTACACAAAAACATGTGTTGAAAACTAGTCTCCCCTCCCCCAACGCTATTTTAAGCACTGTTCAAAGCTCAGTCAAACCATGCAAATTCACGAACGTCTCGGTCCTCTCCTCATGAGACCACAGAGGGCGAGTGATTATGATTGACCATGTGAGAGGAAGGGGAGGACTGGCCCCGCCGCGAGGCAGACTCGGGACTGCTGGAGACTCCGTCCTTCGCAGCTTTAATCTGAAGCCACGTATCCCCAAGTGCTTTGGCGAAGTGGTCGTCGACCGATCCCGTGATGGACACAGAGTTTGCCACTGGCTCAGGCTCCTTGTAGTTCTTGCCGAGGCTCCGGCGGAAATGCTCCTCCACCACCGGGTCGCAGGCAGTGGTGGCTGGATGGGGAAGGAGGCAGAAGAGAGGCGTTACTGCAGTGCGGGATCCCGGCACCAGCTACTGGGTGCAGAACCCACATCTTCTCCCCTTCTCCTATCATCTCGGCACAAAGCAAGACTCCTCTACGTCCTTATAGAACTGGGAGTGCGCGGGGTGGGGAAGAAGATGGAAGGAGTTAAAATGAAAAAAGAAGTAATGGCTGGTGTTACACGTTTTCGCGTTTCTGTGACCTGCACCAGGTAAGTGTTTTATATATAATTATAGTTCTCCCTCAGGCTAGTAACAGCTACACCTCTGATTCTATGGAAACCCTCTCCCAAAACACGTACATAGAACTTATATTTAGACTTTAATAGAATTAAAGATGGAAACAGTTCTTTACTCTCAGCTCCCAAGCCTGCCATAGCAGTCAGGTGTGAGGAGCCCCCGTTCTGAAGCTGGTTCTGAAGCTGGTTTCAGGGTTTCCTTTTACCTGACAGACTCGTGCTGGGAGCCAGTCAGAAAAATAAATGAATCATTACCTCTGCAGTAGGTACTACCAGCATTCAATGGTGTAATACTATTACAAGAGGAACAAGGAACCTTAAAAGACAGATTTGGGATGACAATAGTGATAATTCCTCAAACTAAATATGAGAAAGTTGCAGTTTTACAACTTAGAAACAGTATCTGTGTGTCCAAGTGAGATTTATCTTTCGAAAATACTTAACACTGTTGGGGTCCCTGCCGTTGTCCTTCATGCTACAGAAAGGCTTGGTTGGTGCTAAAATCAATGGGTCACGCACAGAGACCTCTTCAAGTAACAAGAGACAAGTATTTCCTGAGAACCTTCACAGCAGTTCTCCAGAAAGCTTCCAACATCTTAGATCTCTAACTACTGACTTCTCTAAGAGTGTAATAAATCCTCCAAGGTCGCACTACAGCTTCTCATTCCAGTTTTCAACTTGATCTTTTTTTTAAAAAAAAAAAATAATCATCATCTTAACGATGGCCTTTTAGGTTCCTACCCACGTCATACTGGTATGGTTACCCTGACACGTTCCGGTTGATGAGGCCTCACTGCCAGGGACTTTTGGAAACGCTGTGTGTTACATCTCTGCATCAGCAGGTACGGGACTCGAGATGAAAGGGCTGCGTTTTCCCCTGGTCACACAGCGAGAGAAACATCCCAAGGTTCCCCAGCAAGTACCGCATGAAAAGATTTCATGAAAAGTACTAATTGCACAGAAGGTAGAAAGCTAAAGCTCCCTGCCTGGGTTGCTATGGCAACTGCCCTCCAAAGCTTTTTGTGTTATCCCCGCAGAGCAAGGTGGAGGGGATGTGCTTCGGAAGAGTATTTGTATCTGCAGGAAAAGATTTTTGTGACTGCAGCTGAATCATAGAGGCCTAGTGACTGCCGAAAGAGTGGGGAAACTGCAGCTCCTAAAATAAGAGCATGGTTGGATCCGCTGGCCCCGTCTGCTGTTCCTCAGTTAGACTAAAATAAACATAATGACTTATTTGTCTGTGTGGGGTGTTTGTTTTTTTTAAAGAAGCCTTTCAAAACAAGGAAAAAGAACAGCTCTCTCTCCCCCTAATTTTGAATTGGTACTTTCTACTGGGGCTTGACGGTTACAAAGAGTGCAGAGGGGATCTGCGCCAGCCTGGCCCTGGGCAGACAGGATACAACGAAGTGTCCGTTGTTTCCCCTCCTTTTTTATTCCTGTTAATAGATCAGTGCCTACACAGTTAAGGTGAGTGAGAGGGTTTTGTTCTCCTCAAAAATCAGGCAGTTAAGAGCGCGGACGTGTAACTTACTGCTAGAGGGTCTTCTGTAGGCAGGCACTGCTGAACCGCAGCCACTGTGAGCGATGGGACAGTGAGAGAGGTTACAGTTCCGGTTGTTCGCAGAAGCACACGTGATTACGGATGGACGGTTCTGATACGGAAGAAAAAAAAGAAAACTGTCACTCACGAAGGCAATTAGCCAAAGCCATATGAGCAGCAGTTCATTGCATAATCACTTGAGATGTACAAACGCTGAGCTGAATCCCAGCAGTGAAATAACCCATAAACTGTCCGATTCAATAAAGCATATTAAACCCCCAAATAGTCAGCTATTATTTCTCTGTCTGATTAAAAAAACCTCACATTGCATTTCCGTAATGGTTCCTAGTTACTGAAGTGGCAAGCAGCCATACAGAAAAAAAGGGCAGTATAAAAGCAAATCATTAAAAGCATTAAAGTGATTTTACAGCGACCATTTCCACTTCACAGACATTACATATGCAGAACTAAATGTCAACACATTAAATACTTGTTTCGTTCTATGTCCGTACACCCTTCTGATTCCAGGCCTCACAAGGGCTTTACAAATTTTCCAGGTATTTGTCTTCTTAGTGTTAACCAAGTTTTAATGGCATCATTTTTCATTCAGAAGCTGAGCTTCCCTAATTCTGTGTTCCCTACTGCAGCCACAAAACAGTAAGCTCCTAAGATGTAAAATTTGAAGAGCTCCTGAGGCAGCCCTGACCACAAGTACTTTCCTGTTGTAATTAATCTGCCTTTCTAGCACTGCTTGATAAACATCATCCTTTTTCAGTCTCAACACAAGCAAATTGCCCAAAATGTCTATTCGCATAATCTTAATTTCACACCGTATACTTTGTACAAAGTATAAACATAAAATACGGTTCTTAAAATTGTTCACTGTGTAAATGTTACACTGAAACAAGGCCTTAGGCAAAGAAATGTCCCAGTTTCTCCAGGTGGCTGAAAGGACGTAACACAGGTATTGGAGTATTTTTGCATCTTTGGTATGTTTTACCATGCAAGGAGTCCATTTTGCTATACTCAATGCAAGTTAATGGTCGAGTGTCCAAAAGATTTAACAGAATTGAGAGAATTTACAGGGTTTTACTTTACAGATCTGTTCAGCAAAGCCACAAGAAATCAGTACTTTACCTATATACAAAGTCAACGAGGAAGGAAACAGTTTTCATAGTTTAGTGGTATGTTAGTCTAGACAGAGTGCGAGCAAGACAGAAGTAAGAGACGAGCTTTCATGGGAAGGTTTAACACTATTTGTCCAGAGACAATGGGAACATCTTATTTTTTAACTTTGCTGTCAGTGCAGCAAAAACAGGCGAGTAAGTGAATTATTTGATTTTTCTGTAAGCAGTTTACATGTGGAAGTATTTATTTTCTTTTTTGTAAGGGTTTTGCCCATCTATGAAGCGGTTTTTGAGGAGTGTATATATGCTTATCTCTTCAGAAGAGTATTTTAGACGTGCAGAAGGTGGGACGTAGAGAGAGGTAAAAAAAAAAGCTTGTCTCAAGAATGTATGTACCAACATCACAGAGGATGCGAGAGGCAGGAGCGGGCATCTTGAAGAATCCCCGGTGCAGTTCTGTATGTACAGGTGCACTGAGCAGACTATACATACTTGTATGAAAATATTGAGATAAGCTGAGAATTTAGTAACGGTGAGTAGAGCAGCTGAATAACCCTACGCTGCCAAAATAACAAGCTATTTTTTCCCACCTCTTTATTAGAAACAGAGTAAGATGAAATCCCATTCAACATGTTAAGGTTAAAAAAAAAAAAAAAGAAAACCAAAACAACAAACCATCAAATTAGGGTTTCTTATTTTCAATATGCTTTTTCCTTTGTATGATTCCTACTCCGTGCTGTTAGCGAGGTCTTACCTCAACATCCTATTTTCCCAAGAAAACCGATTGTAATCTCTCTCAAAACGTCAGAGATAACAAAAGAGAAAGGAATCTGGTAACGGGCAACAGGAATCAGCCCAAGTCAAACACACCAGAACAGACGAGTGTCAGCGGCGTTCGCTGCTGAGCCGGGACGCAGCGGTAGCGCTATCAAAGGGCACCGGTGTCGTCAGTGGAAGCCGGTCCCTTCCTCCTCTGTCATCACTGAACGCCGAGAGCAAAGAAGAGCCGTTCTGCCCAGAACAATAACCCTGCAATCTGCCTGCCAAATGATGCAAGATACCAGCAACTAGTGTAAAGCTAGGCGTTTTGGCACAGCGAAAGGTAAAGGACTAACGTATGTAGCCAGCCACCCTGAAGAGCTACACAGCAGATGTAAAGTATACGGCTCCAGTGAAAAGCAGCTTTCAGAAACTGCATATGAAAAATCCCAACCTCCGAAAGATCACGCACTTAAAGTGTTTACCCTTTGTAGGGCATCACGGTAGGGGAGGAAGGAAGGAAGGAAGGATGGACAAGCTTGGGTACACGGGCCAGTTTAATTTGTCAACGCTGCAGCTCGTCACAACTCAATTATCTTGCTTTGTCTCTCCACTTGTGAGAGGGATAAAAGAAGTGAGCCTGACATATAAGAAAACAGTTATTATATAAACTGCATAGATATGGCTCATCTTCAGCAGTTCTGAAGGAAAAAGTGTACAAGATGGCAAGCCAAAAACCAACCAACCAGCCCAAACCAAACATCAAGAGCCACTCCAGCATATGGAAATAAACTATAAAATAATAAAACATCATTACTCCACTTTAGGAAAAGTTGCTATGAAATAGCACTACAACACCGCAATGAATGCTTTTGTCTGACTAAAACAAATAAGGTCATTCCAGCTTCTTTCACCTGGAAAATTCAGTGCAAAATTCTCCTTTATGCTCTTTCCGTCTTGCACCTATTCCACCCTCTTTACCTGTGAACTACATCAGTAACTGCCTACGGGTACTGGAGCCTCGCTCAGCCACAGAGCAGCTCAGACTTTGCATTCCCAATTACAACACATGCATTCACAAGCTTAGGAAAGCATCAGAAAGGGCAGGAAGGCTGAGAGAGCTGTGACAGATACATTTAAACACCGGCAATTTATTCACATTAAACACGATGAGCTGTGACGTTCATTGTGCATTTTTGAAACACATTTTGCCTGAAGAATGGTATCGCCTACCTATTGTAACTTACAATATGTTCTGCTCACATCTGGGAAGTCCTCATTGTGTCTCTACAGCAAGGATTCCTAACACCACCCAGAGTTTCTTGTCAACCCAGAAGCCAGTACCTGCTGCCGTTCCACAGAAGTCAGTGTAGGTGTGATGCCAACTGTTCGCGTTGCATCCATGCTGTTTTTGGTCAGTGCTAGAGGTTGATCCATGGTCAAGCTTGGGATTGAGGCATACATGTGGTTGGCGTGAAGGCTCATGGTTGGGGCTGCAGCCCTCTCTATTGGGCTGCGACTCCTCTCTCTGTGCTCCTTCCGATAATCTCCATTGGCAGTCTTGTTTCTAATACATGAAAGAGAAAAAAGTCAAAGGACTTACTATCGTTACAAGGTATAATGAAGTGTGTAACATTAAATCCCTTTAAGAAACATGAAGCGATGTGTTTTGCTTGGTTGTGAGGGGGGGCACAGAATCCCTCAGTGAGGTATGCCTACTCTATCCAGCCACCTCGCCTCAAAGGTAAGCCAAAGACTTACATGTGCAAGCTCTGGCAACCAACATTTTTTTTCAGCCTAGAATTTCTTAGATACATATCTAAATGCACCAAGTAACAACTGACCATGTTTTGTTAAGATCAGACACCTCCTCATTTAATGTACTATCAATCCCGCTCTGTCTCCTAACGCTGCAGTATTCTCTAAGCATTGCTGAAGCCCAGGAAAAGTTTATTTTCCTCAAAAGACATAGGTTGACATCAGCACAATGCAGTGAGTCACAGCAGGAAGCAAAACTTTCAGATCAGAAAATAAAGGAAAAGCAAACTACACTGCACTCATCTCAGAATCATTTGATTACAACCATTCTTTAAAAGAGTAACTTCAAATGACTACTAAACAGTAAACCTCACATAATTAGCCTATCATTCGCTGCAATTAAAGTAACCCTGATTTTGTACTGAAGTATGAGATGTTTCACTTTCCGTACAGCCATCTAATCGTCACTAAAGGCAAACCAGTGAATTAAAGCACAGGTACTTCATTCATACTGGTGAAGGCAGTTGCTCATAACCCTTACCTAGGTAGGCATGGCTATGACTGGCAGCCTGGAACAGACCAGTTTGAGTTAACTCACTGCCATCCCTTGTGCCGCGGTGTGAAACAGCGAGCTCAGTCTATCTTTCACGTAAGAGCGAGCTGAGGAAAAAGCTGGTTCCATGGAAGACGCACTCTCTCTTCAGAAGACTCGAAGTGATAGCAAAATGCCCTATAAATCCTGTGGATGAGTGGCTAAAATCCATTTATGAGGGATTTTCCCCCCATTTTTTAAAGCATACCGTAGCAAGCTGATACTTTTAACAGCTCCTCTGCCAACAGAGGAGAACAAGGAACCCCAAAGCTCATCAACAAAAATGCTACAGAAAAACCTTCCAGGTTTATATAAATGAAATAATTACTTCGAGTTATCTAATGGTTACTTGTTGCTTTATGTTAGTTAAAAACAGACAATGATACTACTTTGTCCTAAAGTTGATTCCTCTATATGATCTCAAAGCAAAACAGCACTGGTGTTCACACTCATTCTCCACCACCACACACACACACACTCCCACAGCCCCCTCAGGAGAACCTGAAAACCCCAATTCGGGGTGTGGGGGTGCTCTGCCGTAGCCCTGCCCCGGGAGCCAGGGCTGGTCCCACAGCATTTAAGTGCCTTTTAAGACCATGTGAACTTTCAGACTCAAGAGCATCCTGTGGGAATGGATTCCACAGTTTAAACTACATGCTTTGTTAAGTACCTTTTCTTCACAAGCTCCTTTTCTTTTTCACCTAAAATCTAATGGTTTTGTCTGTTATTGCCCTAGTTCTTGTATTAGGAGAGAGAGAGAAAGCCACTGCTCCCTGCTTATCATCTTCACATCGCTCCTGAATTCATCTCTGTTCAACAACCTTTTTTCTCCAAGGTACTACTTTTTCCAAATAAAACCCGTTCCGTATCTTTGTCATCCTTGTGGCCCCTCTCTGCAAGAGCTAGAAAGGCTATAATCTTTCTTGAGATGAGGGTGCAGATCTCTGCTGTCTTCAGGAACAGGACCTTTGCTGAACTCATCGCAAGTCTCCAGTGCTATTCTTCAGCCTGCTTGAGACTCCCTGGGCTGTTTAAGTTTGAAATCTGCTATTGCTGCCCGAATCAGAACTCATTTATCACGGTACAAGTTAGGGTTAATACGGTACCAGGCAACCAGTGACTTGAGAACCTCGGGACACAGCTTACTCTCTTTGCCAAATTCCCCTGACATGCTTAGGAGGGAACAGCCAACAGAATAACAATACCATTTCTAACCGTTCAGATCCCCCCGCTCTGCCCCCCCACCACCTATTGCTTCTCGCTTTGAATTAATTACAAATTAGTAGTTGCGGATTAGCCGAACTGACCATAAAATCTAACTTTAAGGTTTCACAGCTGGTGCTCAGGATGTTCTCTGAAAATCACGCGTTTCTCGAATCCGTCTTGATAGGCCAGATTTAGACACAATAAAGCAGCACTCAAACCACCAGGAAGTACGTTCTCACAGTGCTGCATTTCCAGCTTTTGCCAGCTTTGGTCCCGTTTCAATTCGCAAGCCGACTCTGCGGTATCAGCATTCGGAAGAAAGGAGTTTAGAATTGCACTGCCCTGAGCTAATGACTGATGCAAATGTGTGACTTAGCGGCAGCACAACAGACTCTATATTTAAAGTACAGTAGCCCCGTCTTGAATTACAGTACTGAAACGGCTACTGAACACAGCAAACTAATCCTTCACCACCCCTTAGGAAGCAAGCGTGGGACTTCATAAATAGTACGCCTTTGCGGAGTGTTTTGGTACCTGGACAACAGCCATTAGATAGCCTGGGAAATAACAACACGAAAAGACGTTGCTAAAATCATTGTTCAAGTGATAAAGGCAATGCCGTGTGGAGACGGCTCATTCTTCTTGCTGCAGTGCAGTATCTTTGGTGGCTGCAAGCCAAAAATCTTCGTTTTCAACTAAATATTATCTTGTCTGCTACGATTTAAATAACCGTTTGGAGGCTGCCACACCACATATAGCTCCAGTAGATTCCTACTCTTCACTGCCTCAAAAACCTCCGAAATCCTGTTCAGAATTATTGCATTTTGTTTTTAATAAGCACAAGCTGATTTTCAAAGGAAAATCTTTGTTTCCTCCACCAAAAATACTTGTAAAATGAAACAAAAAAAAAATGTAGCTGGACCAGTAATTTGAGGTTGTTTTTTTTTTTTCCTTAAAACTGGGATTTCAACAACTTAGTGCTGCATTTATGGGGGGAGGGAGGGAGGCGGGGCTCTCAAGTGAGCAGTGATGAACAAACCTACTGAAATTCCCAAGCAAAAGAAATTTTCCATTTTACACAACCGCACCTAATTCACTCTTCCTCACTTTAAAGTCATAGCCCTAAATATTGGTGAACTGGTAGTTTTGCTGAAAATAATAATAAAGAAGTGAACTTTTCTGCAAAGATTTCTGGAAAAAGGGACCAACAAGCTGAGAAATGGGATGAGTCTGAGGTCAGGAAGCACGGCACAGTAGGCAGACCTTCCCTAAAGATACCTAAAATTATTGAGTTATCTCAGCAATCTCAGCAGACCACACCCTAGCCCTTTCTGTAGGCAAATAATTCCCTCTTCCTAAATTAGAACAACTCCTCTTCCGGGCAGGGAACAGTTTATATTCCACTCCTCAAAAATCCTCTCCCAAATTCACCTACCTCCAACTGTGTAATCATAGCAAAAAATTAAAAACCACCTCAAGCTTCTACTTCCACATCAGAGTATTTTTTCAGAGCCCAGCTGAAAAATTTACAGGACTGTGCAGAATAGTAACATGATAGCTCTGCCCTTGTGAAAATACACCAGCACTTCTGAGACCCTCCTATTTAAATATAAATAGCAAATCCTACAGACATCTGACTCCACTTGTAAAACAATTGTACATAAAATTATTTATAGAGTATTCATCAATTTCATATCATGAAATAATTTTAGTTTAAAATGTAACTTCAAAAATAATTTTCTGTTAGAAGCTGAAAGTTTGTTAGATTTTTTTTAAATTATTGTTATTATTGAGAGAAGTCATTCTTGTTTTGGTATTAGATGCTTTGTCTGAAAGGGAAATCAAAATTGCATGTCTTTGAAGATAATTATATTTCACTGAAGTGAATTAGCATGAAAATTCCACATGGACTGAACAAGTACAGTAGACGCATCTCTTAGTTCAAGCATAAAGGGCAGAAAATTACAAAGAAGGATTTCTGACCATGTCTAAAAAAATAATTTAAAAATATATACTACAAATAAATCCAGCTGTCCAAACAGCTTTACCATCCCCCGACTGCACTTTGTCTTCAAAAGCAGCGTATGTAACTCTGGACTCCATCTTCAGCGGTGAGTACGCCAGCGCATCTCCACTGGCTTAAAAAATAGCTCGCAATTAATACTGGCGAGAACCTGAGCAAACACGAGGCAGCGGGACGCTGTTACATCAGCCAAACCCATCACCCTCCTAACAGAGGTATTCGAGCTACTCGCAGGTTTGCCTTACCAAAATTATACACGATTCCAACCTTAAACTCACTTCTCCAACGCTTGAGAAACAGACATTGTTTTCCATGTTTCTCCCCAGTGAATCATAACCGAGGCTCCAGCGCTTACCAAGCATCATGTGCTCAGATGGATGTCATACCAAAACCACACACATCCTGACTGTTAGCCGAAAGCCTGCTTCAGTTTGCTCCTAAATAGTGTTTTGTTAATTGGAAGCACTGTGTCAGTCCTCCTCAGGAACCAGTTCAAAGGTAGCTAAAATGCATTGTTCTTTCTTAGTATTTTTGGTTGCTGTACACCCTTTAAATGCGGCTGTTCTGTTCCCTGGCACGGAGCGGCGGTAATTCACACTCATCCTACAGGAACAGACTAAGGCTGCCAGCTGCTTAAGGAAAAGGAAAAAAAAAAAGAGGCCCACCGAAGGGGACAGTTCTGCTCGCGCTCACTTCCAGCCTGCAGATCCTTAAGGAACAGATGCCAAAAGTATTACTGTACCTCCCAGTGAAGAAATCACAGACGTTTCACACTCCCTTTGGCAGAAAGAGAGCTCTAACTCGAAATGGTTGTACTGTAGGAGTGTGTTTCACTTGCAGAAAGAACAAGTATCCACTTACAGTGCTTTTACATTATCATGTAAGATGTTTTCTTTACACAAACCCAATGCATAATATTTCTGAAGAGTAAACTTTCCTTTGTGTAACCTAATTCAAATATGATGTTATGATTTTCAGCATCTTTAAAATATTTGTTTTCTAACATTTTTATGTATTTATTCACAAACTCTCAAGTCTGAAAGAGGACAGCTGCTTTAGTTAAAGGCTACTGAAAGATTTATAATCCACTGATACAAAGTATCTTCTCCACGTGATGGGGATCATTTCCTACAAAAGTATCTCCTTGCATACATTAATTTTGTTTCTGTGAGGTGGTAAAGCAAGAATTTAAGGTGACATTTCAAAAATACAGTGATATATATCCAGAGGGAAAAATCCTACGTTTCACTCAGAATTTTGTAAGCAATCCAAATTCACTAAAAAAAAAAAAACCCCAAACAAAACCTGAAAGTATTAGCAGTTTGCTCCTTGAGTGTCAGCCAATTATCTGAAGTATTCATAACATGAAAAAATACTCCAAACAGCCCAATACATTCTTCAAACCACATCTACTTTGAATGGCTGCCACCTAAATACATAACCCGTTTTCATCCCATGTTACTAGCTTTATGCTTCCCTGTCACTTTGAGTAGCCTTTTCCTTTTATGGTTTAGTACTCAAAAAGCTTTCAAGCAGGCAACTTGCAAGAGATTATTGTTTTTACAAGAATCCACAGAGTCTGGACATCTGATACTGTTTCCTGAGAAAGATAAAGAGTGCCCCCATGATAAGTCATAGTAGACAAGAAAAATCTTTAAATCTGATGAGAAAGTGTTGGGTCTCT
>JAOXJK010000003.1:21265701-21293892 GCA_025774025.1 Xenus cinereus
GCCCCGGCCCCCCTCAGCGCCGCCATCTTCCCGCGGGGAGAAGGCCCGGTACCACAGGGGGCTCATCGGTGTCGCCCCCCTCTCCCCCGGCATTTTTGGGGGAATCATGAGGAAAAAGCCCAACGCAGGGTCGTTTCCCCTCCATTTCTCCACGCTCCCCTTCAGAGGAGAGAGGGAGGGGAAAGGGCTGGCTACCGGTCAGGATGCTTGTTGGAAAGGTAAAGATGGCCACGGAGGGTTAGAAACAGCCAGAGGAACACTTTTCCCCTTTCAACACGAGGAAATAAAGTCATGGATTCAGAGTCAGCACTCGGCAATTTTGCAGGAATGAGTTAAAGCCAGTTTGCGTGTTTTCATAGCGCCTTACAGCGTGAGGGAAAATGAAAGGAGACTGTCCAGGCCAGCACTTCCAGTCTGGGGAAAAAAAATTCACTTATTCAACCAGAAATTAATGTAACATTTCATTCCAAATCTTACCCTTATAGAGTCATTGTCTATAGCAACCGTGTCCATAACATTCTAATTCTCAAGAGCGCAACTTTCTAGCAAATGGTGCATCTGTCAAACTGCAGGAAACATCTGGGAAAATGGTTAAATAAAAAGAAGTGAGATTAAACCTTTGTTTCCATATGGTTAGGATATACATCTAGAATATGTTTGTAAACGTTACTGGTTCTTCTCTTGCCTCTTGTTTAGCTGTCGGAGGTTTGGATTGGGGCTGACTTTCACCCCGCTGTGGAGAGAGGATCACTCAGGCAATGCCAAACCCCCATTTAACAAAGACGAAGAGCGAATGAAACGAAACGAAAATGGGTAAAAACAAAACGAAAATGGGTAAAAAGCCAACACTGGGGCCCGAGGGCCTCCTTGTCAGACTCCTGCAAGCGGGCAATGCCTTGTGCCGGCGCTGGCACCGCTCCGCAGGGATGACACGGCTTGGTCCTTCCCAAGGAGCCCCGAGCCTTAACCTCCTATAGAGGGTTTATGCTCCTTCGCAAAAGAAGGAAAATGAAAGTGGAAAACATGACATCAAAGCAGAATTCTGGAGCTCGCTAACCAAACCTTTCTGTCTGCAAGTGGAGACACCTGAACTAACATTGCCTGATTTTTCAAGTGCTTGAACATATACCCACGGGCTTTCTGTGAAGAACTGATAAGCCATCAATGAATTTGTAGCCCTGAAACTGTTCGTAACAAACATTGCACATGTGCTTGGCTACATTCGCCTGAACTGAAAGGGACTGGAGTACTTTTCTGACTTTCCCCCTTGGATAAGAACTTCGGCAAAACTCGGTGTTAAATATTAACTCACACACATTTGCTCTTTCAAGTCTGTCTCTGAAGGTTCAATTTAGCGTACATTTGTTGGAAACAATTTAAGAATCATTTTATGTACCGTGTGATCTCCATTAATGAATGAGAAAATACATCTGATTGATTTGGTCCATCATTCAAGCAATGCATATAAGAAAAAAAATAAATTAGGAAAGGCAGTTTGAAACCTGCACTGTAATCCTTTGTCCCCTTTAATCAACAAGAGCCACATTGTCCCAGTTCCACTGGCAGCACAGAGGATTTCAGCTTCAACAGGACTGCTTTGAAAACACCAGGTTAATCCTAAAATACTTCAAAGGCATATTTGTGCCAAGAGAACTGAGTGAAGATGCCTGCAAGCAAATGAGAGACATTTTGGGTATTCCGAGTGTGTGTGTTGGGTTGGGTTTTTTTTCAGTTCCAATTTGTCACAATAAAACGACAGCGTAAACATATTTCTTAATACCACATCAAGTTTGGAACTAAAAAAGCAGTAGTTAGCAGCAAAGAACTTTTCTGAAAGCTCCCACGCTACCTCTGCAACCCAGTTCTAAATCTTTTCAAGCCCTGCTTGGAGCTGGAGCCAGCCTCCACCACAATGGGGACCTGATCTTCTGCAGAGTGTTTCCACCTGGCGTTCTCAGCCAGGGACAGGGAACGATACGGAGGAAGGTGACAGAGTCCTCCTCTAATATGGAGCTACTACAAGCTTGAAGAGGACACAGCTGGCCCTGCTTTGAGCAGGAGATTGGATGAAAGGACCTCCTCAAGCCTGTTCTAACCTGAATTGATGCTCTTCAAATCCAGGTAACTTTCAGGACAGCTTAAAGCAGTTTTTTTTAAAAAGGATGCCAGGGTGATTTCTATTATAGTGTCATTAAAGTGAACAAACGCCATTGGATATTCATGGTAAGAAACTTAAGGTATACAGCAGGTTCCAAACTCCAGGAATCTACCCTGGCTTTATAGATCAGAATTGCCATGATTCTTCACTGTAACAAAACTGAAGACACAATCTAGAATTTGAAACAGAATTTGAAACAGGGTCTGTATGGTTATGTCCAAAACTAAGTATCATCTTATGCGATACACATTAAACTCCATTATTCATACATAGACCTTTCTTTTATTACAAGAAAAAGCCAAGTTATATAGTCACACAAATCAAGAGATGATTATTCCTCAGACATCTACCTAGCAGCTGAAAATTTTTGCTGTAAGATTATTTCCATATAGAAATTCTTTTTCATTGTGATCCTAATGCCACCAAACCAAATGGGAATTGTGACAAAGAGACTGAGGGGAAAATATTCCACTCGCCAGCCTGCTTGTCCCAAACCAAAAATGCTAACTTTCAGCCTGATGTACTGAAACAAAATGATTCCATGATTCTATGAAAAATAACAGTCCCTTCCAATACAAACTCAAATGGTCAGTTGCACATATAATTTTACCAGTAACACAAAATCCGAATCCTTTTGAAGATGTCAGTGACATCAATTCGCTTTAAGGTTAAATATAGTGATTTGATCCCACAACTTGCTAGCACACGAACTATTTTAAAAATCACTCCACCACAACTATAAAGTATTAGCCATCACTCTCCCTTGCCCAAAAGCAGCTAAGAGTTATGTATTTGCTAGTACCTACAAAAATAAGAGAGGCAAAACCAGCCCAGTGTCATTTCTTTAAAAAAAAAAAAGAAAGGAATTAAAATGTTGAGCTCTTGGCATTTACTCGTTTTCTTTGCTACTTGGCAAACAAAATGCCATGAGCAGAAGAAACTCCTCCGCTCCCCGCGCAGGCTCTCAGGGCTGCGCTGCCGCCCCGCTGGGAAAAGGCTGATGTCAGCTCTGCAGAGCTCCCTGCCAGGAGAAGGAGGCCTTTGTTTTCAGCTGAACTGTGAAAATGAGAAAATGCCTCCAGCCTGACAAACAAGAAACCCACATAACACAGGTCAGGCCTGAGACCTTCGCTTAAAGGTACAACGCACTTCATTCACGTTCCCCTTACATCACAATGCCCAGATCGAGGTAATTTTACACAGGAGTTGCCATGAAATGCTAAATTCACCTTGGAAATACAACAAAGCAGCTCCATTTGTTAAGTAAGACTGGTACAGCTCTCCAGCCACTTTACCCATACATAAAGTGCTTGTACTTCTTACATAAATCAAGCTCCTAATTACTCTTCTGTAAATCAAGGTGATTTTAGTGAAGTCATAGGAAAACAAAGGCATGTTTCAACTCGAGGCTTAAAATAAGCTTGCTGCTTCTTTACAAAGCACCAGAAAATAGAGTATGGTACAAAAAGCACATTTACTTTAGCAAGATTATACTTTAGCGAATGCATTTTAAGTAAAACATTTGAGGGCCGTACAAGGAAGCATGAAACACAAATGAAGGAACTTCACATTACAGTGCCTAGGTTTTAATTTGGGGTGTAAGTATTCGTTTTCCCCGAGTGAGGAGCTTAAGGGTGTAATCTCTGTGACCCCAGCAATACAGAAGCTTTATAAATACAGTCCAGTACACAGGCAGGCAGTTTCACATACTGATTTTTAAAAATTAATCCACAGGGTCTCAAGTATATTTTATTATCCTAAAGCTGAGAATTATCTCCTCTGAAAAACAGAGCCCTTGATAAATTGTTCTTTGCACAGGAATTCCATTAGGTATTAGAGAAACACAGTCGGATTGCCAGGGTGTTTGATTCACTCTACTCCAGAGACTGTACTCCAACAGTTGTGTTTTTCCATGATAAAAGTAAACATACCCAAGTACAACTCAAAGATGACACATCAGGGAGTTACACCTGAGCAGGGAATATCTCAGAGCATTCAATTTCCAAACAAAAGGCTGGCATCACGGGATTGCTACTAAAATATCCCAAGCATCTAAATGGATTCATTCCCACTGAAGCACAGTGACCGAACTGCGAGGCTGCTGGTACCCAAGAGTTAACATCCAACTGCTAACAAAAGGTTCTACCATTTCTAATGAACCACAGCACACAATTCTTGTCCTATTTAATTATGTTCCCAACCACAATATGCTGGTGTTAAGAGGATGAATATACAACTGCTTCACAGTTCTACCAACGCAATCACAGAGACCCAAGTGTCTGAACAAGAGCTGCTCGTGGTTATAAAGTCTTCTGTCTTCCAGGCACTGACTTCCAAATGAAAAAGATTTGCCCATCTGGACATTTAACACAACTGAGGACATTCAGCCAGAGGAGTATGAACTTAAACACCGCTATGTGGCAAAGGCGTGCAGTCTGTAGCTCTAACTCATATTGACTCAGGCAGCTATGCCCAGTTTTTGTGTCACCGACTCTTTCATCCTATGCTTTCAGGGGACTTTGTCCTGAGAAGTTCAAAATACATAGGCTCTAAACTTCACCTTTAGAGTCCAAATCACAAAAATGTCTTTGCTATCACCAGAGATACCGTGCCATCTAGTCTCCATGTTAGGTTCCGCATCTATGGAATTGGTTTTCTAAACTGAATGTTGTTAAACTTGCACTTCTAGAACCTCCAAGTAATCACACAATGTGACTGCCATTATTGTGTTTCATAAAATATTTCTTTCCCCAAATCTACTGTCTTCTCACTAGTGCAAACAAATCAAGCTTCTACAAAACGCTTCCCGCCTCCAAAACAAAATTTTTGAAAAACATTCGAAAAAATAACCTCATCGGTGGTGGCGACGGCAGGGAAATGGGAGTAAAATTCAGATAACGTTTATGACCTTTTCTGATATATCTGAAATATACACATACTCAGTTATTTCAGACATACCAGAAAAGTTTGAGGTTTTGTAAACTTCAGTTGAAAGTGTTTTTTCATACAGCCAGATCAAACTTACAAAATAAAGCAAGAAAAAGATGTAAATTTCATATACAAAATCACAGAAAGAGTTAAAATGTACCATACTGGATGAGTAAAAAGGTAGCATACTGGAAAAGATCAGATAGCTTTAAAATATATCTAAAGGGATTTCATGAAATAACTGCCTGTATCTTTTAGTTTTGAACCTTGGTCGCACGTGAGTCTGTTGGTTCAGACTTCGATATTTTTATGGCCTCCGCTGTATAAAGTGTTATAATGTACGTAACTGCCAGCTGTGTTTTATTTCATCACTAGCAAATGAGCTTTTTAAAAAAAAATCACACCTTTTCCCACAAAGTTACATCATAATTCAAAAATGCCATAAATTTCTTCAGTTGTGTCATGTACGTACGCCACAGAAATGCGGGTTTTGGTTCTTTCCAATACCAGCATTCTCAGCTCCAAGGCAAGGCTGTAAATAGTTAAGTTTTCAGGAGAAAGGAGGAGGTATGTTGTAAATGAGAAGTCTCTCTCCGCTTGTGAGCTTTTATTGTTTTGCATTACTTCAGCGCTGGATTCCTGATTTGTAACAAATTCCAAGACTGCAGACTACAGGCCCAGCCTCTGACTAACACTGTGGTGATTTATTTGAGGATAAATACCTCCGTCCGCATCTTATGACTGAACACAACAGTGCAGAGCAGCGTGGAATGCGGGGAATGCAGCGGCTGCGGGGAGCTGAGGCAGCAGGGAAAGGCGCGCTTGCTATCGGCCTGCCCTGGACTGCTGAACCGCTCCCATCGCTTCCTCCGCTCAGGAATGAAAGGAATTCCCTGAGCCTGCGCTTCATGCCAACCGGCCGTGCCTTCCCAGGAATGAGAACACGGCGAGAATGGCATCTGATGATTACCCAACACATGCACCTCACTCATCAACACCTTACCTGGGCGAAAAATTCCACGTCTGACTGTCAGCGCGGCGGTGCGATCCTTTAAGTCATGTTTAGCAACAACTGCAGCTTGCCCAGTTGTCAAGGCAGACTGGGAGCAGCTGGCTCGCAATCTCCCGGCCTCAGAAAAAACGCCAAGCACTTACTTCTGTTTCCCCTCCTTCTGCTTCCCCACCCCCATCGGCAGGGAGTACAGAGAGCTCAGAATCAGGGGAAGCGAAAGGAGCGGATTACGCAGAACAAAGGAACAATACTTTAGGAATTGCGAGGTGAATACGTATTTTTGCTATAAATAGTTAAAGTTGGGCTAATTCCTGTTACTTCATGCTGGACGAAAACAAAAGAAAACAAGGAGTCACCCATCTAATCACACCAGCCTTTGTGCAGATCTTCCGTACAAACTGGAACAAAGGAGAAACCTAGCACAAAGTTTTAGACGCAGCCCGATTTGAGCATACACAAAAATCAGGAGGGCAGCACTAAATTCTAAACTACCCGAGGTAACAAAAGCAAGGCACTTACAGATGCGGATTGAACATCCGACTCATTTTAGAAACGTGGTCATTTTCACAGTCTAGCTCATCATCCCCTTGGTCCATGCTGAGCTTCCTCTTGTTGGGACTGATGGGAGGAGGGCCCGTGCGATGGTTGGTGAGCGCGGAGGAGACGGGCAGAGACTGCATCCTGGGCTCACCTCTTAGGGCCGCCTCACCTGCGGGAAGAGGACAAGTGAGAACGAACGTGGCAGGGGGAAAAGACAGGTAAAAGAGCACGCTCTTTGAAAAGGTTCTCGCAGAAAAATTTGCCAAACAGATGTCAGGTCTGCACAGGCACATTTAACATGGTTGTAAGATAAACGAGGCATCATAAACCATACTTTAATGCTTCATGCTGGAATAAACAGTTGAAAAAAGGTAATATGAGAGGGGTCAACTCACCCCAGATGATCTGAAAGGTTGAGCTAACGCTCAACAGCGTTTTTATTCAGAGGCATTCCCTCTTACAAGCTGCCATTCCAACACTGAACTCTCATTACCTCATTCTGCAAAGCATGACTATTCGCAATGAAATACGCTTTGTTCCTTTTCTTATGGTTGTGGTTATAAATTCCAGGGCTGCAGTTCACATTTATGCCAAATATTCAAGATCTAAAACTGAATAAACGTTCAAATTCTCAACTGATTCCTTTTACAAAAAGCTGTCCAAAACAAGCTTGTCTAGTATATAACTAGGCAAGGTAAAAATTAGGGAAAAAATGGAAACTTGCTGATGGAAGTTTTAAGTTTGTCCTTAGATGTCCTTCTCTATACTTCTAAACTATGTTTGGAGCAATGAGCAAAATAGCACAATTCTTCAGCACAAGAATCACAACATTTCAATTTTAAGAATGCTAATTTTCAACCCGGCAGACGGGTGGTAGAATATAGTAGATTGTGAGTAGATTATAAATTTTATATAATCTGACACATATCAGAAAATGCCATTCACAGCCTTTGGGAGCTGTGTATAAATAATTCCAGAAGTGATACAATTAGCTCACGCATAAACACATTCAGATATTGTTACTAAGGAGGCATTAAAGTGTGACCACAGCACTTTTCCCATTTCAATTAAATGTCTCACTCAATGTATAGCCTGAAGCACGGGGCTGCGTTTCACCAGCAGTTATGGACTTTACTGGAACTCACATCCCTACAGCCACAGGTCATATTTAGACCTCACAGGAATTTAAAGATGTTTAAAAATGCTTTTGGGGCTTCATAAGGGGCTTGGAGAGGAGCTAAATTAACCAGGGTTACCTATTCTGGTAATATGCCTGAAATAGCCACTTTTGCTAGAGTTTAATATTTGTATTTTTCCTACACTGCCAGAAGCATTTTGTTTTCTACATGGCCATAATTTCCAGAACTAAAATTAGGATAAAGTTAACTCCATCTACAGCCCTGAGGTGCCCGACAATGGAAATCTTTGTACGCCACCACACATTTTCACATCATCGCCGGGGCAGATGATTTATAAAATGTTGCCTTAATTCCACACACGACAAATACTATTTTGTTGGAAAAGGAACGAGTGAGGAGAAAACCTCCTGAATGTTTACCAGTAAAAATAAGCATTTTGCCAATTTAGTCAGCATAATATAAACTAGCAAACATACACTGACCTATAATACACCACAAGTCATGATTTCTATTAAAGACTCTGGCACCAAATCTAAATAGGAACTTTCCATCTCGGCTCTAAATAGTAAAAACTCTGGTCTACTGCAAATGCTCTCAGACAGACACCCAGACCCTCTCCTGTTCAAAACGACCAAAGTGTTAATTAGGAAGCTCTCCACGACCACTCTGGTGTCACAAGAGAAGATTTTTGATAAAAGACCTCTCATATGAAACAATCTTCGTATCAATAAAATTTCTGCATTCTTCAGCCTTTGTATTATGCCAGTAGAAACCTCTACCTACACAGTGTTCCTAAACTTTAGAAGTAAACCACATCGTACCTGTTCCTCTTAGTGAGTAATCTCCCTCACTTCGAAAAAAATAAGTTAATACCAATGTCAAAAGATAAAACTTCCATCAACTAAGGTTTTGTGATACTTTCATCCCACCCATATGCAATCACTCTTCTCTCTGCAGTATCTGAGGTCACTTCTGAAGACTCAAAACACAAAATTCCATTACAGAATTACAAATTCCACGTAGGCACCAAACTCCTACTGACTTCTCCTCAACAACTCTTGACAGGAACACAGGCAATATAAATATCTGTGTAAAGCTAACTCTGGTGTTTATGAAAGACAAAAATCTCTAGATATTGTCCGATTTAACAAGTTAGAAACTATTCCTTTTTCCCAAACAGCAGGTAGGAGCCTGATACTACACAATTACCTCAATGGGGTTTTTCTTTAAAAAAAAAAAAAAAATTATAAAACTGCATCTTATTATATGTACAAAAGCATTTATATATTAGCATCCAGACTGAGTACAAAATCTGGTAAAAAGGCTAATGCTATTGTATGTAGGAATTAAAGAAACCCATATTAAAGAAATTCAGCAAAGAAAGGAATGGCTTCTAATACAAGCCTGTTGAATTTGGCAATGCATTTTTCTAATCGTACAGTAATGTGGTAATTATGCTGGGGACACCAAGGCCTGCAGATGGACATACCAGAACTGCCTGGGGTATCTGCAGCACCACAGGGCCACCTGGCCAAAATTAATCAAATTAACAACACTTGGAAGGGGTGGCAGCGGTAGAGCAGGTAGGTGCAACAAGAAAGAGCTCTTACACCCTCAATCTCTTCCAGGAGGGGTGGGAAGGCACTGCCACCTCCTCACGAGAAGATATAGGTGGCCAGTGCTCAGCACCTTGCACAGCCCACCCTGCAGACCAAGGGAAGGAGAGAAGAGCAGCAAACAAAAGAGTCCAGAGAACAGGGTAAGAGAGAGGGGAAAAACACCTCTACGTTGTTTACAGAGACACACTGTATGTATATCTACTGTATTTGTACCGCACCACAAGTTCTCATGTGGTCTGTAAGTTTGATGAGGGGTAAAACTGCTTTTTATTTAAACAAAAAGGCAGCTTCTTTCCCCACTACTTTCCTCCTTACCAAACTGGAATTTAAACCGGAGAGGGAGAAACCACAGCAGAGCCTACCACACAAAATGCTGTTTTACTGACTAGATGTGTCTCCCCCAACTGACCACACTCCATGGTAACCAGACTCGCATCACACAGCTGGCAAGACAACACGCTGATAAAACAACTGTGTTTTATAAAATTCCCCAAGTCCAAACTCCAGTCTTCAAAATTCATTACTGTGACGGCTTGTGTCTGCGCTGCAACCGAGAGCAGAGATAGCAAACACATTTATTGTGCCTCTCATAATACTTCTCTTTGTTTCAGTAAGCAGCTGGTGTAAAGCACTCCAGATCTGCTGCTTTCGGATAGTTCTACTTACAGCTATTCATACTAGCCTCTTTTCTTTTTTCCCCCCTCTTTTTTTCCTTTTTTATTAAAAGTGTTCTGCAACATGATAAAGCGCAGACAAGCCAAACAGAGATAAGGACGTGACGTAGTGTCTGCCTATACAGCAGTACTGCAGGAGTGCGCTCAGTTGACAGAAGTCCGTGCAGTCAGCAAGAATATTCTTCATTTTAACCACTTAGGAGCTGAAACTGAAAGTGATTCGAATTAACACAAGCAAACTGAATGTCTGTAGACCCAGCAAGGCTCTATTCAGACACGTTCGCCGCAAGGACAGTTCTCTGTCAACCGTGGATCTTCAGCACTGCTTGCCTTTGTCTTGCAGCTCAGTGTCTGCCATCTCCATGCAATACAAACATCACAACAGCAAGTCATGTTTTTACAAGTGTGGATTCGATAGCAAGACATCAGAGAAGTCTCACAATATGTCTGAGAACTCCAGGAGTTACCAGAGACTGGGGAAAAAAAATATACACTCTTTTGGCAGCTAGCTTCCTTCCTCTCTGACCTAGCAGCTCAGTATGGGCTGCGCTGAGACATGGCTACCATATCCTATTCCCCCTCCCAATTTCCTCTCTCCCGCTGGCTACTGTTAATGCATAAAATCTGAGCATTAATTACGATCCAGAAATGAAAGGCTCCATCTTTCCAACTGAAGATTGACGTGATACAGACCTCAAGACAGTTTGAAATAACAACTCCTTGAAAGAAAATTCCAGCGCTGCCCTTGCCCATTTTACTTTTCTGTTCTGCATCTGACAAATGGATTTGTCCACAAGAGTGAACTCCTGACACTTTTATTAAGTTAGGGAAAGGGAAAATAAATAAATAAATAAATACAAACATTGGTTGTGGTGTCTGTCACAGGGTCCTTACCCTCTATGGTCTGGGATTGAATGACTGTGACCTCAGGCCACTCAAATAAAATCATGGGCATGAGAATTTAACAGACTTTAATTAACATGCATTACACCTTTAATTACCTCCATGCAGACAAACTCTCATTAGTCAAAGGAGTTGCCTCATGTTCTTAGGCCAGACATTCCCAGGAATCAAGAGGGCAGTTTTCTCTGCTGATCCAAGATCAAAATTTAGCCCTCATGACATATGAAAAATTTCTGCTGAAAAGCCAAGACATTCACAAAAGCTTTATATAAAATGAAACTTGTTTTATTTTCTATTCTTATATTCTAACAATCACAAGATTAAATTGCAAATAGATTGGAATGAATTTATAAACTATTGCGTGTTTTCTTCCACCATCTCAGACACAGAAGTCAGCCTGTGCCAACATAAATTGGGATAAATGGCATAAAAATTCCAATTCATGGGCAAAAATCATGTGGTTTGAGATATCAAATACCAAGCAGGGAAATCACTGCACATTACTCAATTCAATAAGTCATCAAAACAAGTTATCAAAACAAAAGAATCACAATACAGACCAGCAGAATTAATCTGCAGATGTTGTCAGCTGCCTAGTTGGGGTATTACATCACAGCATACTATACATTGCAAGAGGACTGATATCCTTGAAATTGTGAAATTTCCCAGAAATTAAATGTGTGTGAAGTAATTACACTACAGAAAATCTTAAAAGTATGTAATTTAAGGCAGATTCACTTCATTTGCTTGACCAAAAAAGTCCATTCAGATTTCTCAGTAGTAAACCTTTGGTTCATGAAAAAAGATATCCTAAGAAGCAGCCACAAATTATATTTATTTATATAATTCCTGAATATTTCTATAACCCCCACTCAAACAAACAAAAAAATCCCTTACGTAAAACCATCATTTTGCACCACTACTATATTTCTGGATCGCAGTTTTTATAAAAGATATGATTTAAGCTGAGCTTAAATAAGTTCTAGTTCTGGGAAGCGGTCTGCCAAATGCTGTAAACAAAGTCACAGTAGTCTGTTTCCTCTGTAGTATATAAAACAGGCTTACCTGGAGAGCGTCATAAACCAGCAAACTCCAGGAACAACAAAAAATTAAGTATTAATGAAAACAGCCTAATCATAAAACGCTGCTATGAAACTAGATCTTGGAAATATTTTTTATTATAATTGATAGATTTCTTTCAGCAGCCAACTTACTGATTCACTTATCTGACACATATTTTTACTGACTTTCTTGTAACATGACAAAAAGCTAATTTAGTAGAAACGCACACATGTAAAGAAAAATTGGCAAAAACCTACTCTCATCCACTTACAAAACATATGAAAAGCACTTACTCCTGGAACCAAGCTCTGGCTACCACTGTGCAGAGATACGTATGCCAGAAAACCCATGGCCAACAACAAAATACAGCGATTAAATCGACTATTCTGTTCTGGCTCCTCCAGCTGACCGTGTCTGCCAATGAGGGACACATGATGCTCGACATGGCAAGCGGGAACATAAAATAGTGACCTCTGCATTCAATCATCTCCACCCACTTTTTTCTCCTCTTTCGTTCAAAAGCCTGCACAAAGAAAGGAGAATTTAGGTAGAGCGGCATTGCTTGCAGAGCACAGGCATGCTTGCTTGAGGAGCCTTTCAAAAAAGACATATTGTTAATCGGGGCTCAGCAGAACATGTTAAAGCAGATTTCATATTACTAGGTCTTGAAAATGCTGTACTATATACAGAAGAGTAAACTGCAACAGGCAGAAAATGGCAAAATTGCCTCTCCAAATCTAACTGTATTTGCTCCTCCAAATTTTTTTCCTGCTGTCATCATCATCTTATATTCTCCCTCATCACATTGTAAAAGCATAGCTGTACAAAACAGCATGCGCATACTCTCTATACATAAATTGACTTACATGAATAACTTCTTCAGTTCTACAAAGTACTTGATGAACAGAAGTAAAAAGTCTCTGCTGGCTACTTAAACTAGGATTGAAATAAAATCTCTTCACTCTGCTAACCAGGTACCAACTGAAAGAGTCTCCTTTTAATTAATTTTTGGAATTAAAAAAAAAACCCAACTGTAAAAAAGTATCTTGGTAAGTAGGCAAGAAATTGATGGCAGGGAAAGAAGAAGGGCAGCAGATAATGTCACAACGGAAGCAGGATGGAATAAATTGTAATGCTCGGGTCTGGCAGAGCTCCTCAATGTCTCCTCTATCAAATTTCAACTTTCACACCTCGGCAGTTGTGACTGTGGGGCTGTGTTTAGTTCCAACCCAACAATGAACTCAGGCTTGGGTCTAACTGTAGGGCATGAGACTACTTCAGAAATGTGCAGATCTCCCTTTAAGATAACATCCCTTTTAGCTAACTCTTGCAGCACCTGGCTGAGCCCAAAGTCTAAAAAAATGTTGCTTTCTTCTGCTTAGAGTTCCTGTACCCACGTAAACTATGGCTAGAAAAAGATTCCAATTATCTGGCAGGAAAGACTTAAAAGCAATCATTGCTAAACTACACTAGTCTCCAGACAGACAGGACCAGGGACGTCATCAATGTCAAAAAAGCATTTTCCCCAGGTCAAGACTGAGGATGGGTTTGTTGCTCGGGAAGCAGGGTTGCTCCCAAAAAGCGCTCCTTTCTGAGCCTTTTTGCCAGCTCTCCCAGGAAAAGCCTACATCAAACATTTAAAGTCACTTAAGAGGGACTAAAACTTAACCCAAGTTATCATTTTCTGAGGCTCCTATAAAAGAAAGGCAAGTTGCCAAGCTAAGCCGAGCCACCAAGTCCAGAAAGCAGCACACGCCTCGATACGGGGTGTCCTCGGGCACCCACCCTGCCCACTCATATGGGCCTTGGTACACAGTGAGATCTACAGCCACTGCAGAACACCCACCCAGATGCTCCAACAACCCTTAGACCCTTCAAACCTGACAGCACTACCCTGCCGAATGGGCTGAGGAAGGTACAGCCGCTGACCTCCTTGGCCTAATTGCACAGCCTGCCTGGAAAGCTACTGATTCCTTTGCTTTGGTGCAGAACAGCGTGACCCAACAAGGGCATCCTGAAAAAGGGAGGCATAAAAGAAAAAGGAAGACAAAGGGAGAAGCATCATTTACATTTTCTGCAGAAACCAGTCCATTTCACCTTGTATTTGCTTAGAAAACATGACATTGGTATTTACTGCTCAGCAAAAGATACAGGATCCATTTCATTCCCCGGCAAAACTTCCTGCACTGTAAATACCATAAGTAGTTCTGGTGTATCCTTCACCATACTCCATGTATAGTAATACTGAAATCTAAAGATTTAAGTTTCTTCTGTGCTAGGTAATGTGTTCTCCTCCGTGCAGTTGAAATCTCCAAAGATTCCAGGTAAGCGCTTGTGGGCTAGACCCATGAAGAGAGGTGAAGTCCCACCAGCCCTGGTGTCCCAAGAAAGATACTCATTTTCACCTTGGAGCCAGGCCGGAACGCTTATGGGGCAAATACTCTTGAGAGAGCAGGAAACAAACACCAAGCGAGTTAATTTCTAATATAGAAAATAATTCCCAAATACGTAATTAAGATTACCCCCACGCAAACGTTAAATAATAAACATATAATCAGAATTCAGCTTCCTTTAGCTTATTTGCAAAACTGTGATAGGGCATTCTCTCATGTTTCTGATAAGCAGATTTTAAAAGTTGCCAGATGAAAATATTTACTTTTATCAGTGCGGTAATGTGATTTTATTAAAAATGTAAAAACACTATAAAAAAAAAAACAACTGTGAATGAAATACAACTGTAAGTCAATATGTTGAAGATGTTGCTTTCATAAACGATGGTGCTTTCCAGAACTAGGTGTTCTTTCTTTTGTCACCCAGCTAAATGACTTACTGTGCTACATAAAAGCCAGGAAAGCTGAGCTGATCAAAGACTAGCCTGTCTTGTAGCAGAAACAATCAAAGCTGGAAGACCTGCCATCTATTTCAAAAGCAAATCTAAGTCACAGCAAGGTCAGAACAGAAAAAAAATGTTAGATTGGGTGCTTAAGCAGTATTTCAACATACCCAACGATACCTTCTAACTACATGTTCTCATGCAATGGCAAAGAGAGACAGATAGAAATTCAGTTTGTGAAAGCTCAAATTTGAATAATTCCTCTGAAATAGACAGAAATCGTTTGCCACCCTCCCTCTGGTGGTTTTAAATGCTGTTTCTGTCAGTGGAGAGCGCTGTAGATACTCAGATGAAACACCACCTCCTGCTCCAATGGCCAGTAGTTCATGGATGTGATTCTGTGACAGAAATTAAAGTCTAATACACTCGGTAATCAACGCCCCAGTGGGTATGAGCACAGGCAGTATGTTCTATGGCAACCCTGCTTAAAACATTAATTTTGAGATGTTTACTTGTAATAAGGTCAGATTAAAATTAAATCCAACAAACTGTGGGCTGTTTCTTTCATAAGATTTTGAAGCAAAAGGTGCTATGCAAAGGTAAAAAAAATATATTCTGCTTACTTAAAATGAAGCCCATTTTTAGATATACTGCAAGGTTTTACTGCAGTTTACTATAAACATGCTCCAAACACCTTTTCTCACATTATTCTCCTTTGCTCCATGTGGAAAAATTCAGAGCACCAATAAAAATGACCTTTCTAAAAGAGCTGCAAAATCTGATATTGCACTTTTAAGCAATGTTTCTTTTATTTTCATTTAATTTTTTTCCCCAAATTTCCTGCCTGGAAGGTAGAAGGTCCCCCGAGAGAGGATATAAATGCTGTATTTCAAAAATAAAAACACAAAAGCAAATATATTCAAAATGTTAGTAAAAGCTACGCGCTCATGGGCGGCTCCCTTTGGGGTGGATTTGGAAAAAAGGAGGGTCGCTGTTTCGACCACTTTACTGGCTGCAAGTCCTGCAGAGCTTGGTGCTGACTCCCCTGGTTGGATTCCTATTAGTAGCACACAAGTGACCTCAAAATGGTAAATCAAAAAAAAAAAAAAGAAAACCAAAAACACCCAGAAAAAGCAAAGAACTCTGGGTGACTATAGCCGAAATAGTGAAATAGCCGAAGCTGCGGGAGGAGTTGGGGCTGGACGCAAGTCTTAATCCTCGCATCCTCACGGACACACAACCAGGAGCTGCTGCTGCCTCCATGGTCACCAACACGACAATCTCTTCCTAAACCGAGGGGAAATTTGGCCTAATGAACACAGGAAAAACTTCAATTTCAGTTTTGGGTTTTTGCTACCTGATGGCAGCCGGGCTGAAACGGCCTCGCGTATTTAAGGAACACAGAGCCCCTTCAACCACGCTGGACAGAATACTGAAGACTTTCATCCACAGAGCGTCAGAACAATTCCAACCCATCTCCCACAAAGAATCCATTGTAAAGAACAAAATCCCTTTGTCCTTCAAAATAGGCTCCAAAATCCCTTCTACAGAGGGAAAGCAAGAGAGCAATGACAACTGTGGAGGGCAGTCATGAATCCTACTACATGAGCCATTCAGATGAAAACAAGATAGCCTTTTGATCATGTTATTTACATAGAAAACGAGGAGGACGTGTCAGCTTGCCAGTTCCTTCTGTGCAGGGTTTTACTGTAACTGATGGCAGTAGGCTGAGAGATGACCCAGCCAGTGCCTCGGGCAGCAGAAGAGAATGAATTCAAGCTCATCACGAGCGCTATAAGGTTGGATAATGCAGATCCTTCAACCCACTGGCTTTGCATTATTCCGAGACACAACCCAATAGTCTTCTTCAGATGTTGCTCACATGTAGTGTTTTAATAACGAAAAACTCTTGAAAGCTTCATCTTCTGGAAGAGCCCAGAGAACAGTGTGGCTCATGAGATGGGAGACGAAAGGATGCCAATAATTTCTCCAGGGTTACGGGTGAAACGGGTGTTATGAAGAAACATACATAAAAAATCCAAAATATTACCATTGTTCCTGAAAGGATTGTCTCCAAAACAAACAGACCGACTGGCACACACCACCACCAAGGAAAAGATAAAATTAATTTTGTTCCTCTGACATAGCAGTTTTTAATCTTGGGTTCATGACATTCAACCAAGACAAGCAATTTTATTGGGCATAAAAAAAACTTGCTATGAAGAGATCCACAGAAAAATTCCAGGTAATCACAGAGTACAAGAGCTTGAAAACCATCGTTCCACTAGAAGATTCAGCTGTGAAAAATCTGGCACCAGAGAACATTATTGTTTCCTCCTCAAAGGACTGAAGATATTGGATCTGAATGAACGGTCCTACCCAGTAGCCAGCACTACTGGACAGTGACTGGGATTGACAGAGGTTGTCAGACTCAGAGAGATAAAAGGGCAGAAAACCCTACGGTGCCAAGGGGTAGGTGGGAATGCTGTCTAAATCAGAGCTGGACTCTTGTATTTCACGAGAAGGAGGGTGGTTTATGGGGCCAAGTTGCAGGGTCACTTCAAATAAATGTCCTCTCCAAAGGGAAGCCAAAGCAGGAAAGATGGAGGCGGGGATTGTGTTTGCTACCAAGAAATTTCAGGCTGCCTGGACACTCTTTCTCACAGTTTTCTGGGCACTGAGGGCAGGTTTTCTAGAACTCTTGGAAAAGTAAGGAACGAGCAGAAATTCCTATTTTTGAAGTTATCTGGACAGTCATGGGATTGCAATGGATGAGCAGTACCAAAGTTACACTCTACTTCTCAAAGACCTTTAATCAGGGGCTTCATCTTCTTCCCCCTATGCCTACTAGTCTTTATCTCAATTGCCCTTTGGATTAATTTAAGTCCAGGCTCCTTGTTTATTTATTTATAAGTTGCAGAAGCAACTCATTTCTGACAAAACACAGAAAAGACAAGGAAGACCAGACGGGTTGCTAAAACCAAGGTAGCAAAAAAATGTCAGTTGTGTGTCTGTGTCCCACCATTCAGATGATACTGGCGCCACAGGATCCAGAAATTAAAGGTCTCGCTACATTACTATGGTATCACTCCCCAGTTAATTATCTGTTAAACCTTCCCCATGTTACTAGAATGATGTACATCCCAAACATTTCTGCAGATCTCTACTCTCCACCACACATTAAAGGTGTTCCATCCCATAATTAAGCAGGCCCTCTATTAAACACCGCTGTGAACTTTTTAATGGAACCAAACAGTCACTTCAAGGGCAGTCAGCCACTGCACTAATTAAAAAGGTTTGGAAGTACTGCTTCAGGTCATAAATGGGTTATCAGCTTGCCTGCTGCCGAGCCATGCGCTGCATGACCACAGTCAGACTGCTATTTAATTGAAGTTTCTTATCCCAACTCATGTCCTGAAGAGAATATAAAATTAACCACCGGCAGCAGTGGGCACACTCCTTTTGTGCAACTCAACAGGCCTCAAATATAAAAGAGCAGACCTGCAGAGGTCCTGCGGCTCCAACAGGGGAACTTAAAATTCTTCCATCCCACTAGTCCTTGTAAGAGCTCATTCCTTGGACCAGCTAAAAAGACTCAACTACTTCCCCTGGAACAGATTTCATCATCCCAGTTCAAGTGGGGTCCACTGTAGATGAACCACGGTCACAAGAGATTCTAGCCCAAAAGCTCCTGTTCCCTCTATGACTGCCGAGGAGAAAGCAAGCACCTAGTCCCTGTATCATTTGTCCAAGTTTCAAAGATCAGGGTTTTTATCTATTTAGCTGATTAATTACAATTTGTATTTGCACAACTCAAAGCAAACAGGTAAAAGCACGTTTCATTTACTAGCAGATCACAGTAAAGTTTAGCAGCTACGGCCAAGTGTTACAATCAGGGCACTCTGAATGTTGCTGTCGGCTTTATCCCTGACTTAGGTAAATGTAAGCAATTACAGCTCTTTTTTTGCCCTCTGTAAATAAGGATAACGTTCACTATTTATTTTGTGGGGGCGGCTGAAGGTTGAATGAACTAGGCTTCCGTGAGGACTAGGATTCCGCAGAGAGGATTAAAAATAGATATACACAAATACGATACAATGAGTACTAAAATGTTTGTTATCATACTTGCTTCTAAATGGACTCATTGAGAAACGCTTGAAACCAAACAGGGCAGTGTTCAATTTACAAAGAAAAATCTACAAAGAAAACCTCAGTACATCCACCGATTAGCTGTTAAGGCAAGTATAATGTACCTCAAAGCAGCTACAGTCTTAAAAATTAGGACTTTTAAGGGAAAAGACATTTTTTATTTCTTTTGCTGATGAGCCAAATAAGATACATTGATGATGTAACTAACATTGATAAGAGAAGCTTTTTCTAAGAGACAGAAACGAGTCAAGAACCTGTAAACACCATTGCTAATGCTGGAATTGCTATTTTTGCCACCTTTGGTAAATAGCACAGTATGATGCCTCCAGCAAGACAAGAGCAAAGTGTTCACCTCTTTAACTGTGGCCACTGGTTTTCGAGCATTCAGCAGGAAAAGTGTGCACGTCAGCATTCTCCCAGCTGGCTCAAGGAGATTTAATTTACGCCAACCACAGAGTGACTGTGATAGCTCTCCGAGATGCCACAGCATGAAAACTGAAGGGTGGGGGTTAAACAAGCAGCAATGCACACCAGATGTCTGAGGAGGACATCTAAAAGATCCGGAGCACAAGGAAGCATATTAAAAAAAAAAAAATCCCCCTCAATGCCATAAATATTTATACTAAATCCAAGAAAGTAGCTGAGTTCAAACTTGTCCTATATGAATCATACGGCACTTCCCTCACCCCATCTTCATTTAATGTGCTCTGTAGAAAACCACCACAAAGGAGGTGCTGTAGTTCTGTCAACCTTTTTTTTTTGCTATATGCTAAGAGTACTTTTTGTAGAACTCCTGCTTTAGAACAGATTATTTCCAAAGAACATAAACAGAACAACTAAACGCTCTTATTTTACTTGGCTAGCTCTTAATGTGGCGTTTACTCATCTTCCTAGATAATTTAGATTTATAGATGTAGTTTCCTCTTGACTGGACAACTTTGATTTTCTTCACACAGGCATTTAATTACAATTAAAAATGCATCATAGAGAAAACTCCAGTTTAGTAATGTGGAGCCTCGACACAGTAATTTTCTGAAAGGTTCTGCTCTAAAAGTGTCAAAACCTGCTAATTTTACAAATATCCGAATTTACTTTCAGAAGTGAGACATACTAAACATTAACAATGGAATAACAAAATTGGAAGTCACGATACCGTCTCTGAAGTGCACTCACTAATGCCATTTGTGAAACCAGTAAATACTCATTCCCCAAAAGACAACAGCTATTCCAAAAGATCCACTTAGCAGCTTTGGTTTTCACTCTTGTTACACAAAGGATTGCCGGGATGGGCACTTGGTAGATGGTAACTACAAAGGCTGCTGCCATTCTGCTGCTCTGTGATTTCTGGTTAAAATAAAACATAATAAGTATTTCAATATTGGCTTATGTTCATGTACAGCAGTGCCATGCCTATCCTGGCAAAAAAGATCTCGCCTACTAAATCTCTCTTACTTCTAACTACAACCCATGCTTAAAGGTAAAAAACCTATTTCTGCATGCTGAGGAATAAATACTGAGTCTTGCAAACTGAGTGGTTTCCATGCCTGCTCCGTCAAGCGGGTTTCCAGGAAAAACTACTGCTTTTTAAACACAACTGGTTCCAAACTTTTCCTGGGAGAGCAAATATATTTCCTGGAACCTGCTAGCAATGTTTGGAAGAACGGGAGGAAAGTTATACACCACAATGCTTGATTCTTACAGTTGACAAGGAACACTCCAAAATGATGAGGAGTGAAAAAGATCATGTCTTAAAATAATCAAAGATAGGCTCTTGTAACAACGTGTATTCTGAAAGGGCAGGAGCCACGTTTTTTGGGAAGGAACTAAGCAGGCACCTACCTGCTGAAGGCAAACTTGCTTTCCTCCTCCTATGCCATAAAGGCTGTAACATCCCGCTTTATCCCAAATATTATCTACCTCCACCCACGGACACCACATTCTGCATGATCTTTGAGACACAAAGTGTCACATAACATTTTTGGAGGGAGAAACTGGACTGCTCCATCCACTACTACGTTTAAAAAGTTCTTGTTTTTAACACTAGCAAGAACAAAGTTAAAAAGCGAAGAAAAAAAGATAAGCGTTACTTTAAAAAATCTGATACCAAACAGTGCCTGAAACTTAGGTAAAGGAAACATTCTAAACTCCGTTTCACACTTTTGTCCCCCACAATCATATTATTTTTTACCTGAGATTTTTGGGACTTCCTATTAAAACTAGTTTATCTAAAGATCTTTGATGAAGACTCATCACCTCACTGAAGTTTCTGGATGACTTTTTCTTTGGCTAGATCCAATGCTGTGGTGGTCCCAGGAACACCTTTACTTCAACCTCACCAAGACTATACACGAAAAAAGCTCTTTACTAACAATTAAAAGGCTGCAAGCTTGCCCTACCTTAGAATCAGTGGCAAACTACTACTGATGTTAAGAATAAAACTCTTCCAACTCCACCCATGGGTAACATGAGGTTTAGAAGTTGACAGAGATAACCCTAATTAAGAGCTCAAGTGCCTGTTCAAAACTGCCCTTGTGCTGGATGGTCTATGGACTCTCTTTCTGTCCCACCAAAACTCCCCAGATACCTGCCAGTTCACACCAAGCGACACGCGCCATTACTTCAACTGGTAGAGATGCACAACGAGAATGTCAGCTCGTTCTTCAAAAAAGCTGTTAGATGGAGCACCAGGGGAAATCTACCTCCAGGAGATTAAAACTCTGCATCATGGCACTCCTGGCGTCGTGCTTGTAGAACACCATCCAGCAGCGCTGTATCACACAGCCAGTTATCTCCCAAAGCACATGGCTTCTGCTGAAAGGGAGAGGAAACAATGGCCCTGTGTGTCCAGCAATCCTTCCGTGCTGATCTGCAAAGTAATTTTCAGGGAGATGATACAGACTGCACGATGAAAAAAAAAAAAAAAAAAAATCATCTGGCTTTAAAGAAGAAATTAAACCCCCAAACACTCATGACTCCTTCACACTGAAAAAGTATAATACCGTTATTGTAAACACTCCTCCAGAAACTTGTGTTCATCACTACCTCATACTATTATCAGTGAAAAATTATAGGCTCTGTCCTGCTGGATTATTGTTAGTGTAAACAACTTTGCTAAATTGCTTGGCACACTGTCTGCATGCAGCATGTTAAAACTCTCAGTCTGCTCAGCCAAATTCAAATATAAAGGCCCATCTGTATTAATCCTCAAGAAGAAATTAATAGACAACTATTTTCATGCAAAGCAGATATTTTAAAAAAAAAGGCAAAACCAATACATATGGATGAACTTTTTCATTCATAATTTTAGACGCCACACAATGAAGACTGTTGTTTAAGCTTTATTTTTTCTCTAACAGTTCTCCCTACAATACAGCACATTGTTCAAACTCTGGAGCAATTTAAGCTTTTTCAATGTCTCCTAAAATCCCTGGATTTATATCCAAAGAGACCTGGCACTGTAACAAATTTGACTTGTGAGTAACAAGTTACAGCCTTTAAGCAAATTGCTCATTAACACAGAATTCAACTTACTGCTACAAACCTCACTACCTTTTATCTCAGAAAAAAAAATGTGCTGCCTGTCTTATCTATTGAAAGTTGAGGGATAACCCATTATTACATTTGTTTTTTTCATTTCCTTGTTTGAGTTCTCAGTACAAATGCTGAACCAGCATCAAGGGTGAGGAGAAAACAGAACTCCAGGGAAACAAAATACTTCAGTATGACCTGAATCTCTCTTGCCTTTGATGAACGAGGAAAATAAACTGAATTTTGATGTCAGTACTGAAAAGGATATTCCCAACTTCGTGCTAGGAGGAAATGAGTAAGAAAAGCCCAACTGTGAAGCTGGAGCTCTTTGTTTTTTCCTGAAGATAAAAGACACTGAGAAAGCAAAACCCACCAAATGTTCTATAAATGGGGAACATTCTGTAGGTGCATCTTAATTAACATGACTTTGAACAGAAATTTTACACTGCATTACAAATAAAAGCACTTAATTCACCATGAAGGAGATTTTTATCCCATTTATTATTCCCCTAATTCTCAGTAGAGGAATAGTGTTAAAGTCATTTTATATATTTAGAAACTAAAACAAACTTCGGAGTTAATCGGAGAAACTGATGTTGCAAACCCTGAGTAAAATGCAAGGTCAGCAAAGAAAACTGATGGAAACCATTCTTCACAACTTCAGACAACACGTTCCGTTTCATTAAAAGGCAAATGAAGTTAGCAGAACCTGTTTCGGGCTCCTCTTTTGATATCAAACATCTAAACCGGCCTTTTGGGGAAGAGATACATCCACTGAAAACACCCTGCAGAGCCCGAAGAAGATGTTCAGCAACGCAAGCTCGGGGCTGCAGCCAACGAGCGCTTCATCGTTAGAGGAACTCCGTGAAATTATTATGTAATATGCCACTAACTAATGTAAGCTGTCCCGAAACCAAAAAGGGGTGTTTTTCTATAAATCTGGATCCAATTTTCTTCATTAAAAAGAAAAAACAGCCCAGCCTTCTGGACTGTCCAGAGAACTCCGTATAACTATTTTGAGTGCTCCAAGTCTCCTAACGTGCCTGGGGGATTTCTTAGCATCTTATTGCATTTCTTTATGCACAGCACAGCAGTTCCAGCCTGGAGAATGCAGTAATAACCCAAAGCATTTGAAAACGGGAGGGAGAGGAAGGAAGGCAGAAATCTGCCTTCCAACAGCCAGCCATCTGTACGCTCCCCTTGGATAAACAACAGGTCTTCTACTTGGAGACTGCACCTCCTCATACATATTCCGGTGGAAACGAGGAGCCCAAACTTGCCCAGCTGCCCCTGGACTAGCCAAAGAGCAGGGTCACCCGCCACTTGTTTCACTCTGCCATTACCTCACAGGCAAGGCTCTTGGAGAAGGAATATTCAGCTGGAGTTTAAGCGAGCTTCCACTGCAAAACAAGATGCAGATGTTCTACCTCTGAATACAGGCCCGGATCAAGTGCTTGTCATTCCATAGGAAGCACTGGGAACGCCAGACTGGTACAGAATGGTTCTGCCCCGAGGCCTTTGCACCTCAGCGAGGACAACCGTCTCCCAAGAGTTCTCTGATGTCTCCGAGCTCATTAGGAAGAAAACAATGGTAAGAAGGTGCTACTCGTTAAACCGGCCATTGCTGATGACCAGCAGCTAAAGGTTTAGTAGGAGGATATCAGATGTACTCACGCTAAAAATCAGCATCCAGATGCCCAGTCAACAATGCTCTATTCCTTCTTTTCTTTCTTATTGTACCAAATATGTTACAATAAATTGCTTGAAATGGTTGATCATTTCTAATATAACTGTCACCTTCCCACTGGCAAAGGCTAAGCATTCTCATCTGAATAATCTAAAAATTTTCTTTCACTGGAGAGGGAGACAAAACTCAAATATTCTTTTTTATGCAACTTGTTAAAAAACCCACCATGTTGTTAAAAGTAAGATTTTCCTCCAAAAGCATCAATCAGAGTTGAGATTACCATGGGGGATCACGAGGAGCTCAAAGCTAGTAATAATATTAAGAAAACACTCAAAAGGACAGAAATTGTCAGTATAAAACAAACAATCCTGAGGAAGGGAAATAGCTTTATTCTGTGGTTCAAAGTTTCAAAAACCCTTTCACCTCATGCCTGGTTAGAATCCTTTTGCTGGCTGTGGCTGTCTTAATTATAGGAGTGTGCAGAAGGTTCTGTGATACTACAGAATCACAGAAGCGTTGAGGCCAGAAGGCACCTCTGGAGAACATCTAGTCCAAACCTGCTGCTCAAAACCACGCTCAATGAGGGCAGGTTGCTGAGGGCTGTGTCCAGTCGGGTTTTGAGTATCTCCAAAGATGGAGACTCCACAACCTCTCTGAGAGACCTCTGCCAGTGTTAGACCACCCTCACATTAGAAAAAATAAAATAAAATTTCTGATGTTGGCGAAAACAGTCAGCTTCGGTTACAGTTTCACACCACAAAGCGGTCAGTTAAATCTGCAACACACTGTTGGTTCTTACAGGTTAACGGGAGAACTTCTAGATCTCCCATTCCCCCCGCAACCTCAACAAAGGGACGCTTGTCTGTCCATAAAGGAGATCCCACCTACATCAGTTGCCATTCTACTTTCTGCCCCTCTGCGGGGAGAAGACCTTGACTTCCACTGAGTAAGCCAAAATCAGCAATATGTTTTATGAACTGAACAGCACTGTGAATAAACGTTCCCATACTCACTGGAGCACGACCACGAGTGTCACTATTTGGGAGCCAAACAAGATGAAGACACAGCTGAGGTTTCCTGCACCGACCAGTCAAGGCAGACCAACCAAGTGCTGGTGTTAACTCGGTAGCCTGAAGCTTCCAGGTGACAAACTGCTATCCGTAACTCTTGCTGGACAAGAAAAAGCAGGACTGGTCTTGGGACGCAAATGATATTCTTCTACTCCATGTTGAACTAGAGGGCTGCCACATGCACGCGATGGAAGAACGTTTCCTATGTCTTACGTACAATACATCTCTTATCTATAAGCTGTGGCTACAAATCAATGATTGCTCCAGTGGCTTGTGCCAGAGGTGAACGATTAAAACCGCTAGTAAACCTCATAAAATGATAATGACCCATTTCACCAGCATTCCAGTCATCTCAATAAGCAAAAGCAAGTGTTTCAAGAGAGCTTCTAAAAGAATAAGGGGCGCATCTCATTTATTTCCTGTGGCATACGGGTCCATAATTCCTTCCTCTGAAATTACAAACCCACTTGCACATCATACAACGCGTTGGTATCTTATCCTACATCTGCAAAAGTACTTTTCAGGAAGGCATCTATTTATAAGCAGTTCAAGTATGAACTTCAATAAATCCTAATTAATTGAGTTTGAAAGGGCACTTTGTTGTCAACACAGTTCCTACCGCAGCAGTATCTTTGAGAAGACAGGATCCATCACTGCTGACACAACCCACTCCTAAAATAAATACCATGGCAGAGGCATGGAAGATCTGTAGGCATCTCTGAAACACCCTTCCAGTTCAGTGCAGATGTTGCCAGTGTTTATACTTTTTAAGCCACTGGGATATAAACACCTCACTATAAACACCACTGCAAGTTTTGCTTTTCTTTTCTTTTCTTCATTCTGTGTGTGTTTATTTTAGTGTTAAAAACATTAACTTCCATAATAAGGGACACAGCAGCAGATGTTCAAACTAAACAAAGACTGCTATAGTAGAGGGTATTCCTGAAGCTGTTCTTTTGCTTTTGAACTATTAAAGCTTAGATCTGGTTCAATAACAATTACTGGAGAAGAGGGTGGGGAAAAAGGGGGCTGGAGAGACTCTGCCATAAACATTAGGCATAATTACAATGAATTGAACTAATGAGCCAAAACTACAGTTTTTCTGCCTTAGTCGTCAAAACACTCAGGAACATGTACCATGTAAGTAGAATTTTATGTAAAACCTCATGGCCTTCATCAGAAGTTGTCAGTTGCTTCCAAATAAAGCACTGGTTACTACAGAGGGCAATGAAAAAGTTAAAGGAAACCCAACTTGGAGGATCTTTTTTTTTTTTTAAACTAGTTTTCTTGCTGTAATGAAGAAAGCATGGGATAAGAAAGAGCTTTAAAATTCAACTCTGTTGAATCCCTCTATACTATTCAGGACTCATGGGCAAGCTCAGCCTTCTGTAAAAGAGCTTTATTCAAGCAAATATATACGTATTTGTGCAGGAAAGAAAAAGCAAAGAAGAAAAAAAACAAAACAGAGGTATTAACTGTTCTACAGGGAGCCCCTCCGCTTCCTGAAGGAAAGAAATGCGGCCATGCTGATTTAGTGATAGAAAAGATGGGATTTTTCCAAAGTGAGGTTCAGCTCCCTGTCTCCTGGCCTGGTCTTTCTCTGAAGAGCATGAGCAGATAGCTCCTACTCCGGCGTACGCTCCTGATTGTTCCTTCCCTGACAACTGCAGCAATTTATTTTCCAAACGAACACGGAAAATGTTCCCGCTGAATCAGAAGAAAGATTTCTGCAATGCTTGTGTGTGGCTACAGCAAAAACAGTTCCCCTGCCAAGCTGAATTAGCTCAGTGGTGCCTTTCTTTCCAGTCAAAGCCAAGCCATAACCACTTCTTCGAACTGCACGTAGATAAACCCCCACTGCGTTGAGAAACTGGGATTTTACCCTCCGGCTGCGTGGCCGCGGAGAGCGGCGGTGGCCGGCGTTAGCGCGCCCGCCCGTCGTCCCGAACTGCTGCGGAAATGATGAGCAAAAACTCCGCCTGCCACAAAAGGCAACGCGGCCCTTCCATCGAACTTACCTTACCCTGCAGAAAAAATAAAGCCAACGCTAAGACTGCCCCTTTGAAAAAAAAAAAAAATAAATTAAAAGGAAAAAAAAAAACCAAACCCAAACCAAACCTTCCTTTAAACAAAGCCTTAACAACGCAGCCTGTGAGGTGTCTATCCCGCGACCGAGAGCCCAGATTGCCTTCCAAGAGGAAAAATTGGAGCTCCCAACCCGGAGCGGAGGCACCCGACAGAAGCCGCTTTGCGAAATGAAGCCATTACCTTCGTAGCACAGAATGCCAATATTGTTGTTCATCTTGTCCAAGTATTGGTAGTTCAACAGGTCCATCTTCATAAATAGCATTTATCGGGCTAGCAAAGAAGACCAGCTCGTTTGCTTTCGCCCGGCTTGAGGGAGGAGAGGGAGGAGGAGGAGGAGGCGGCGAAGGAGGAGGAGGAGGAGGAAGAGGCCAGGGAAATGGTGCCGAGCACGCTCCCGGCTTCCCAAACTTCACCAGCACCAGGCCCAGCCTTCGGCTAATCAAAACAAAGTAGATTAAAAAGGAAAGCTGGAGGGATTAAAACACAACTGGCTCTTCCCTTCCAAACTTCTGGAAAACTCGACTTTTACCGCGTCCTTAAGTACAAAGAAGAGCGTCTACGTACAAAAAGAAGACCGGCTGGAAAAAAAAAAAACAAAAAAACAAAAAAACCAAACAACCAACAACTTTTCGAGCTTTCCCAATGGAAAGAGAAAAATCCGGGCGCGGGGCGGGCGGGACAAAGGCGGGCTGGCGGCGGCCGGGAGCGGGGGGCCCGGACATGCGGGCGATGCTCGGTACGGCCCCGGTGTCACCCGCCTTCCTCCCGGCGGCGGCGGGGGGGGGTCAGAGAGGAGCCGGG
>JAOXJK010000003.1:21306194-21333447 GCA_025774025.1 Xenus cinereus
GCTCCAACAGCTCCATGTCCTTCTGCTGTTGGTGGCCCCAGAGCTGGAGGCAGCACTGGGGGGGGTCTCCCCAGAGCGGAGCAGAGGGGCAGAATCCCTCCCCTTGCCCTGAAGCCACACTGCTGGGGATGCAGCCCGGGGTGGAGGGGGGCTTTCTGGGCTGCCAGCGCATGTTGCCAGCTCATTTTGAGCTTCTCATTCACCAACACCCCCAAGTCCTTATCCTCAGAGCTGCCCTCAATCCAAAATAATATCCAAATAAAATTTTAAAAATAATTAATTTTTTTTTTAAGAAAGGCAGATCAAGGTCAACAGCACACAACACTACAATGCATCACTCCAGCTCACACAGTGTTATTGACAGAGAACAAACTTTATTCACTTCCACCTTTGCAAAAAAGCCAGATCTGTGAACATCTCTAACATCCAGAATTCACTGTCCTACAAAAATGTAATGAGATGTTGCATAAATCTCATTTGCTTTTAAAATGCTGCCTAAATTTATCTCGATTGACGTAATACAGGTCATCAGTCTGGGTTGGTAACGCTTTAGATGGACATACTACAAAACATTCATTATACAAAACTGAATCTCACCTGGCGGGAGAAGTTTGTAATACCTGGATGTTATCACTCCTTTTCCTTTTATGCACATGAAAGATGATGCATTACTGAAACAAACGTTTTCTTTCAGGGATGCAGAACATGAAATTTATTAATGTTACAGGGTGCCTTATACGTGCGAGCGTCATCAGTGTGCCTTACAATGAAATAATTGTATAGGCAAACCCCATTAACCACACATTTTCCACACGTGGCTTGTAAAGCAGAAGACTATACACAAACGTAGCATGCTGGAAGGCTGCGGTGATTAGGACCGGTCCCACCGGTCCCCTTATTTTCCATAAAGCAATGACGAGATTGCACAGAGACAACAGTATCCATCTTCAACAAAAATATTATCTGCTAGTTGTATTTATACAAAGCGAATATCCACCTATCTCAGCCCTGCATTCAGAAACTCCAGAAAAATCACCTTTAAAAGGAAAAAAACCAAAACCTAAGACATTTGCAATTAGCACCTCTTTTTTGGAAAAAGATTCACTTTCCACAACAAAAAAAGCAATTTTTTTTTTTTCTAATTACATCACACAAATGCTAAATGAGGATCCGAATATCACTGACCCTGCTACACTGCAAACCTTATTAGCGAAATCTAACTAAGAATATGAATGTATTAATTAAGACTCAGGTAATGACCACGGGCGAGTGCGGAGCTGGGTTTAAATTGTCCAGATGTCCACTGCACAGACCTGACTGCACTCTGCCCTTTCACAGACACAGAACTTGGCAGGAGGGAAAAGACATTGTTCTTAACTCTTCAGTTTTGCCTTCCACCCACAACAGAAAATTATGGCTCACGCTTACTGTACCAAATCCCATTTTGGGACAGGGTTGGAAACGAAAACAATCCAATCCCATTGTGAAATAAGGCAGCAGAGAATTACGAAGTTTTACAATAAGGCTAAACTTTCCCTAGACCTTATTTCAGCAGAAACAGCCTGTTAGCATGACACCATTCAACAGAGCAAGCATACATAAGAATATAACATGCAAACTAATTTACTATCCAAAATATTACTATTTGCCTGCAGAAAAGTCTTGGAAAAAAGAAAACTGATACTCTTTATCAACTCTTGTTTTGAGATTGCCAATATTAAAATTCTCCAACCAACTTAAGAATGTAATTTACCTAGCCATAAATAATAACAAGAAAACCATTAAAAGTGATTTTTACATTTAGAAGAGTAACGAGAGTCTCTTCTTGAAGTGATTCTGATGAGACAGGGCAGAGAACACCGTTTAAGCCCGGTTACTGAGGTTTCAAGACAGACTACATTTTCAGTCATTCACAAGTACATTTTTTTGGAGGGAAGCGGTAGGGCAAAAGCCTAATTACGTAAGTCATATTATTGCCAAAAATTCTGGGCTTGCTGTTTGCAGAAGTCAGAGAAATTGAACCGTCATATGAAAATGATTGCTGGGGCTGGGCCAGGAGGATCAAACAAGGAGCCGTATCGTTGGTCTGAACCGCTCATTTGTCGAAACGATGATAAACGAAGAGACAAATAGGCACAACGTGTACCAACAAGCCCTGCAACCACGCAGGAAAGTACGATGCTGTGTCCTCAAAAATCAAAGGCTCTCTGTATACGACCTTAATATTCAGCATAGCCGAGCCGATGCCAGTCTTGGTGCCCAGTGGAGAAGCCAGACCCCAGCGGGGCGAGCTCCGCGAACGCACGGCACCGAAACGCTCTCACACACACCACGACCACCTCGCCCAGCTGGTTTTCTTTGGTTTTGTTTTAAAAGAAGTAGCAGCAAAAAAAGTTACAAGGCTTAATAAATCAAAAAGCCAAACATCCTGAGCTGGAGATGTGCTATTCTTTCCATCACGTCTTAGGAAGCTGTTTTCATAGGATTTTTAACATACAAAAATGTTTAAAGAGTATCGCGATCATTGTAAAAATCACTTGCAAGTTAAAAAATGCCTGGAAAAAGATTTTTGGGGGTAAGCCTGATTTGCCACCCTCACGCAGCTGTACAGCATAATCAGGTTTGATTACCTTGCAGACTATATTCCCACAGGACCTCACCTCGTTTTGTGTAAAGAAAGGATTTACTGGCTCCGGTCCTGAATAATGATTGAATTGAATCATATCAAAGAGGTGGTGTAAAGATTAATTAAAGGTTTATGAAGCTTTGTGGCAGTACAATGATAAGTGCCATAGAAAAACCTACAAGGAATTGAATAATCCTGCCTGTTGAGCTCTGTTTGAATAGTGGGCAGAAAATAAAGTTTAGGCTCCGCTAAGCAATGGGGAAAAAACCACCCAAATATCAAATAGTTCATTCGGTCAGCACTGTCCCTCTCACTTAAGGAGACTAAGGCTTTATGTAAAAATAGCTTGTGATAAGGACTGCTCTATACCATGCATTTTTTAACAGAGAAGCTGAATTTAATTGCCATCTTCAAAATTTCTTTTCAACACAGTGTTTCAATGTATGTGATTTTCCTACACGGTGTTTCAATGTATGTGATTTTCCTACCAGGGCAAGTTAAAAAGAGAAGAACCACCCCCCGGCACTATCCCCACTGCTCCACAAAACGAGTATCCCACAAGAATTACCAGCGAGGCTGAACTCGCTGATACCCACCAAGTAGGGAAACAGCCCACCAGACCCGTCCCATCCCATCCCATCGCCCCCCCGGCTGTGATGCCCATCTCGCCACCCCTCCCCACACCTCGCCCCACCACCCCAGCCCCAGACTCCCGTGTTCCAGTACTCTCCTACTAGTCCCTACTTGCCCCAAACTCTTGCCCAACCGGTCCCGATTCCCATCTTCTCCTGCCAGCATCCCCTCCCGCCCTCCGCTCAGCCACCTCCCCACGCTCCGCTGGCAAGAGGTCGGTGCCAGCACCCTCCAGCTCCTTCTCCACTTAAACACATTTTGACACGGGCTCGAGAAAACCACCCAAAGGGCAGCCGTCGGATCCCTCCTCCCGAACAGAAAGTCACCAGAATTAATGGTTGTTTTAAACATGGAGAAAACGATCCGTCTTTTTGCCTGTTATTTCCTGCATTATTTCTTATTTTAACTGATTTTCAGAAACATGCAATTCATTCTGAATGAAGTCGCAGGAAAAGAGTTTTATTTAAAAAAAAGAAAAGAAAAAAAGAGGTTAAAAAAGCGCTGTGACACCTTACTCTAGGCCTTTAGCATGGGAAAAAAAAAGAAAAAATCACCTCTCAGGCTGTTAAAGTCCATTGAATATATAATTAATTGACATTATGATTTTACAAAGCATCTAGTCACTAAAAATACCACGGAAATAATCAGTGCTACCTATTCCAGCTATGTATTTGTACATTTGTAAGTACATGTATATGTACACATACGTATGTAGCTATAAGAACTTCAAAAAACCAGGCTCATTTTTCTCTATACCATCATTGCCTCAGATTACTAAAACAGAACTGATGTGAATACCTTTCTCCATGCACGCTGTTGGCTTAATTAAAAATAAACAAACAAACAAAGCCTTAGCAAGATACATCTTAGTTAAAGAGAGTTGATGACCTATTTTCCCCTTTTTTTTTTGGACATGCTTAATTTTATTTCTCACACGCTTTATTCAAGTAGATGCTCTACTAAATCATTCCGTGTTCTCAAACGTATTTTAAAATACACTTTTGACAATGGTACTGAGTGGAATAAGAATAAAAAAAATGTTAAAGCTGTTTACAACAGGAAAAATTCAAATTATTATTCTTTTCCAATTTTTGATCTAAATATGCATCAATCAAATCCTCCATGAAACAACGTTAAGAACCTGTATTGCCAAATATTGCCACCAAAATGAATCCTACAGGCTCTAGTGGAACAGCTCGCTGCTTCTCCTCTAAGTCAGAAGGCATTTGTCACACCACGTAACAAACCCCTGTGTTGTCTATACACGTGTTTGCACCCTGAAGCACCGTGACAACTATTTGCAAGTACAAGAGAAACGCAACAAAACCAGCGAACGGTCGCCATTTCCCCGTGTTTTATCCCTTGAAGCCTTTCCCCTGCTGGTCATTTTGCTGGTGGAATGAACCGTGGAGATGGTGAAGCTCTACCTAGAGCCACCAAGCCATGCAGAGAGGAACCCTCTCCACACGCTGTAACCGGCTCTGGCTTCAGCTCGAAGGACGGACGGAAGGACGGACGGACGGTGTGTGCTGCGCTCGGCAGCTCCCGGGCAGGGCGAGCGCCTCGGCAGCCCGGGGAAGCGGCTCAGCCCTTCACCGCGCCGGTGATATCACCCCCCTCCTGCCCGCACTTGCACTCACACGAAATGCAAATCACAAGATACGGAGACGAAGAACTTCACGCTCCAAACCCACGGCGCTGGAACGGAAGCTTTCCGAGTGTTTCATACACACGTCTTCAGAAAACCCAACTACAGCAGAGGCACAGACCAACAGAACAAAACCCTGCTCTGCCTGAAACTTAAATACTGCCCCGTATTTCCAAGCACAATAACAGACCATGTAAAATAAATGAAATAAGGAGACTCCACCGCTGAAAACCTAGGACCTAGCAGTGACCTTGCCCCCTTTTTCCCCCCCATGTTCTTTATGTTGCAACTCCACAATATTGCAAAGTTTTGCAACGCTGATGTTTTTCTTAAAGCCCCGTTCCTCCCAAGGGCATCTGAAGACATTGCACGCAATTTATTTTTACTTTTTAAGCTTTTCATTCTCACAGATAAACAAAGAATAATGTAAATTATGGACCAAAGTGAGTCCAAAGGCTCAAAACTAGAAAGCAGTGAAAACTTTTTAACTGAACGATTTTGAAGGCCAATTTGAAGTGCTAAAATGTTTGGGTTTGGCAGAACACAAAAATTTTAAAAACAGTGTAGATGGATAAGTACTGTAAAAATACATTTTCTTCTTAGGTATCTGATTGACCATACGCACTCGGTCATTTAGGTATCTTCTGTCTCAGGGCAACTTCGCTGTCTTAAAGTTTCTTTGAAGTCAGATATTCAGACACCCGTAGCACAAAATGGAAGGAATCATCATACGGAAATATTTACGACAGAGGTCCCAGGAGGGCATTTCCCAGTTATGTTCCATGAAGAGAAGGAAGAATGAAATCAAACTAAACTCAAGCCATCTGATGAGTATCCTCACTTTAAAACGTTTATTTAAAAGGTTAATTTTCTAACATCTAATACAGATGACATATTAGAAATTTTACGTGTATAGAATTTCTCTCTCCGAGGAACCCTGCAAACAGGAATAGATGCAGTTTCCTCCGGAGGCAGGTATCACACACCTCTATCGCGGCTGGAGAAAGCAAGGCAGGATGATGAGATTTACCTAAAGGCACAGAAGCTAGTCAGGTCCTGACTCCCCACGCTGAGCCAGAGACCACACCTTGCTTTCATCCGCTCTAGTAATTAAAAATAAAAGAAGCCTTGGTCTGTATATTCTTTTCAGGCAGAACCTGTCTGACCTGTTAATTTACTGACAATGTATTTAAAAAAGTCACAAGACAGCCAGCCGGTGGAGAACTTTTCATAAAAGAATCCTGATAGTACATGTTCCTTGTAGAATACCTACACCTCTTCTGCCTCACTCCAGACTGCGCTCGTCCTGCAAACCGCCCTCTTTGGTTTTGGATGACGGGGGATATAAATTGTGCCAGGTTCTTGTTCTAAGGAGGGAATGCCTTCTCGAAACACGGCTTACAAGAAGACAAAGAAATTAATTCGGCCATCGGGAAACAAACAAATAAGTATAGGGCCGTATTATTCCTCTTGCTCCGATCAAGAACGAAACGTATAAAAAGAAACTGCCAAGTGGGAGAAATTCCCATTAAAAATACTGGCATTGTTCCAGGGTCCGCAAGGGAGATCTGATCTCCTCACAAGCAAGCACAGCACGCATTTACCCTCTGCAAAGGCGACCAGGTTCACAAAAGTGAGCGAAGGCAGCTGGTTCTTGCCTGGAATTCCTGATTAGCGAGCCCAGCATCGCATCAATGAAAATGCTGCTCTGGCCAGCCCTCGGGACGCTGGTTGAATTGCACTTCTTCTGACAGTCTGGGATTCTTCTTATGAGCCTGCACACATCTTGGTGAGCACAAACTGGTTCTGAACTTTAGCTAGAAAAATCATAGTCTGGCTGGTCTCAGAAAGACGTCCTTTCACACTTTCTTTGCATTTAAATTGGGATACGTCTGACTCCACCAATATTAAATACGAGAAAGCGAGTCAAGATGAGGGCTCCATGGCCACATACACCACATTAATTAGAATTTCGCAACACTCTTCATGGGAATAAGCATTGGCAAGATTGCAGCCTCGGTAAAAAAATCTGCAGTACAGATGATCCCAAGATCAAAGTTCACCTTAGAGACTTATCATCAGCAGGACTCAGCTACAAAGGGAGACATACCATCGGAGTTATATCACATACCCACACCAACACGGCTCTCCATGTGTATGCATCACTTCCTTCGGGAAAAGTACCTTCACGGGGTCGCCTGAAGAACACAAAGAGGGAGCTGAAGCCATCCCCGCCAATTTTCCCAAACGAACGATCCTCCCAACTCAAAAGCCAATAAGCACTTTATGTTCTGTCTGACTGCAGCAGATATGGCCCAAGTCAATTCCTGGCGCTAACATTATAAAACAGCAGACCAACGGAGCCGCCTGCGTGAAACAACAGACTGACACATTAGTCCCTGTTAAAACTGCTGATTTTTATGTCTCTTTAAATTTTATACCACCAAGAAAATCTGTCTCTGACGAGCTGTATACCGTCTCTACATTCCTCCATTTTTCTCTTAACACAAACATGTACTTGTGGAACATGAATTGTCTGAAGTTTAGCACAACTTTCACAAACTACTAGTTACACTCCACTTCCACTGCGGTCACTATTCTCATTCTGATTTAGTGACAGGCAGCAACAGCTTCATTTTCATACACCACTTTCCCCTGAGCTTTTCCCCACACTCGAGACAGACCGAACACCAAGAGCTTTTGTGGCTTCAGAAGAGTTGGTGAACTGTTGGTGCCGATTGAAACTTCCCTCCAGTTAGACTAAGGCAAGAGACAGCCATCACAATATAGAGTAATAATTTGAGCAACTTCTGTATCACAGGAGTTGTGCTCATTTAGCCTTTATTCTACGCTCCCAGGCAGGCCGACCAACCCAGGTCAAAGACCACTTGAGGTTTCCTTTCCTTGCTTCAAGACTGAATTTGTGTCAGGAATGTCTGTGCTGAGAAGACAATCCCAAAGAAAGCAATTAGCCCCACCAGCCTGCACCGCAGTTGCCTTGGAATTAAATCTCGAGAATGCCGCCTGAGCACTGTCAGAGGTTCTTACACATCCCACAATTTGCAAAGCTTTGAGGCAAAACTAACAAAAAAAGGTGATACAACTCAGTTACCTGTGTTGCATAACAAACATGCAGAATAAATTCTGTATCTTTGGATGCCAGTGTAAAACCTTGTGTAATATTGCTTACCATAAACTCAGCAAGACAGCGATCCCAGATAACCAGCTCTACCTGCAGAGTGTCAGTAGACGACAGCGAGGCCTCCCAAATAAGCACAAAAAAAAATAAAATCTTAACAGAAACATCAAGTTCTTGTCTTCACACACTGACATGTGTACCCTTGTAATATTCCAATTAAAAAGTTGATTCTTGATCTGATTTGATTCAACTGCAGTAAGCCCAATGAAGACTTGAATCAATTAAAATGGCTGTGTATTGGTTTGTGTGTTACTCATGTGAATAAGCCCAAAACTGAGACCGCTTTCTCATCAAAAGGGTCTCCATCAGTTCCAAAAAGTTGGCTTTTTGTATTGGTTTCTACGTAAAATGGGTAACACATCTGTACACAGCCTAAAACGGAGAACAAGCTAGGAGGGAGTTATGACACCGATATCTGACTGTTTAAATAAATAAATTCCGATTCCTTCGCAGTTGTGGAGAATCCTGCTTTACTCGGTGTGTGTGGTGGAAAGGACTCAGAATAAAATAACATCCTCAGCCCTGGAGCTGACTTGGCCTCAGAATAAATCACAGAGAATGAGTCGGTAATGTTTTTGGGAGGCAAGCATCTCCGACCCAGGCTCGGGGAAGGGCCAACCAGATCCCTGTGCAAGGGGGTGATCGCTGGGCAGGGGGGCACGAGGGGAGGGCACAGCACAGCGACGGGACCCTCCGGCACCCTCAGCTCCCCCGCATCTCTGAGCTCAGCAGGAGCCCCTTACAGCAGGAGCAGGAAGACCTGCCACACTGAGCATCACCCAGAACCTCCTTAGAAAAAAAAAGGGGGGCAGCTTTACTGCAGAACCACCTCTTAAAGAAGAAATAACACCGATCTACCATGCAAACGGTCACTAACACTCATTTGAAGTTTAGCCTGTGGCTACTCTTGTGGACAATTCTCCTTAAAAGCATGATTATACTTCAGTTAAAAGTTTTTCTGTAAACTAAGCAGCTGTAAACTAAGTCAGCTGTAAACTAAGTCAGCAGCGAAGCTTGACGTTCTGGTTATGTGTGCACTACACAGACAGTGTAAAACGGCTTCATGAAAACAGTGATGGTTCTTAAATACAGTGAGCTACCAGGTCAAACCTATCTGTAGCCTGGCAATCTCTAAAGCAATGTGCTGGGTTTGCATGGCAAGGTTTTGGTAGCGGGGGTCTGCAGAGGTGGCTTCTGTGAGAAGCTGCTAGAAGCTTCCCCTGTGTCTGACAGGGTCAATGGCCAAGCTGGTTCCAAGACGGACCCACCACTGGCCAAGCTGAGCCCATCAGTGACAGTGATAGCACCCTCTGCAATAGCATATTTAAGGAGAAAAAACTGCAGCTGGAGAGAGGAGTGAGAAGATACAAGAGCAACAGCTCTGCAGACACCAAGGTCAGTGCAGAAGGAGATGAAGAGGTGCTCCAGGAGCCGGAGCAGAGATTCCCCTGCAGCCCATGGAGAAGACAATGGTGAGGCAGGCTGGCCCCTGCAGCCCATGGAGGTCCTTAGTGGAGCAGATAGCCACCTGCAGCCCATGGAGGTCCCTGGTGGAGCAGATATCCACCTGCAGCCCATGGAGGTCCCTGGCGGAGCAGATAGCCACCTGCAGCCCATGGAGGTCCCCGGTGGAGCAGATATCCACCTGTAGTCTGTTCCTGAAGGACGGCACTCTGTGGAAGGGACCCACAGTGGAGCACTTCTTGAAGGACTGTCTACCATGGGAGAGACCCCACGCTGCGGCAGGGGAAAAGTATGAGGAGGAATGAGCAGCAGAGAAGGCGTTTTAAGACTTGGGTTTATTTCTCTTTTTCCTACTCTGACTTGATTGGTACTAAATTTAACTAATTTCTCAGACTCGAGTCTGTTTTGCGGGTGATGGTAATTGCCGAGTGATCTCCCTGTCCTTATCTTGACCGTGAGCCTTTCATCATATTTTCTCTCCCCCGTCCAACTGAGAAGGGGAGCGACTGAGCAGCTTTGGTGGGCACCTGGCATCCAGCCATGGTCAACCCACCACAAGGAAATCACAGTCTGTATCTCAAATTCAGCAGAAACTGAACAATCACCATGTTGCATTGTGTTAATTTTACTCCTCATATTTGTCTAACGTTGCACCAGTAAAGACAGAGAGCGTTGTCACTGATTTAGATCACAACAGATTCAATACCTACTTCACAGTGTCGTGACAAAACCAAACCCTACAGCAGGAAAAAATCCGTACCAGCTAAAATACAAGTGCAAAAGACTTTAAGAAATAATCTTGCAGCTCTTAAAAGATCTTTTAAGTCATCAATTCTTTTCTCCCCACACACCCCCCCAGCTTAATTCCCCACAGAATTCCCTATGCTTTTCCAGTTTTCTTCGCCTGCATTTAATTCAGAACAACCTGGATATTATGCCTTATAAAAATATTTACATACCTGAACTCTTTATGAATTATAGGCTAAAATGGCCCCTCAACAATTCACACCACTGCAAAGAAATTGCGCTGAGAATGTACTGACAGAGGGCAGCCAATATTCTAATTCTTCCCCCTCATTTCACTCCATTTCTCACCACATCTTTCACTCACCATTAGCAATATACCTTTAAAAAAGCAACTATCAAATTGCAGTGAGGTACCTTTCAGTTAAAGCTGAGGACACAAACCTCCCTTCCACTGTTCTAGGAATACATTCTCAACTCAGTATTATTAATTATTGAATAAAAGCATTAAATATTTAAAGTATTTCATTACACTAATACAATTAATTTCAGTGCAATTTCTTGAAATTAAAATCATCTCAGTTACTTTACAAATGACATTAAGTGGAATTTCCTTACAGCCATACACGCACCAAAAATGTAAGGACACCAATTCACATGCAACATTTAATTAAATACTTGGCCCATGGAACTCAATTCCAACAATAAGTTGTGCGTTCATTTTCAGCCTGCAATCTATTACCCACAAGCATAAAGAGCAAAAGAATAGCCACAGAATACTGCCTCCATAATGGCAGGTAGAAAGAAAATTAAAAGGAAGACCTCCGAGGATGTAGAGGGCTAATTGTGAAAACAAGGATCCGATACGCTTATCACAAATACCAGAGCTTATTTTCATGTTTGGCAGGGCATGAAACAGTTGTCACAGGGATTATGAATGAAGGCAGCTCTCTCACACATGCACACCTCATGTGAAGAATTATGCCACAAAAAACTACCAAAACGCGTGCAACCTTTAACACGTGGCTGCCTTCTGAGCTGCCGGGACACGGGGTTATCAGCATCCCCGCGGCGTCCAGCCTGCCATCCCTCTGCTCATCACATACACACCCCGCTACACAGCCCCAGCCCCGCTCAGGACTAAAACTGCTATAAGCCATTTATCAATACTCACTCGTTTTCCTGGATTTGCAACAATTCCAATTTAGAAACAGCTGGCAGCGGCCCCTAAATATGAGAATTCGATCATCGCTGTTTCTACAATCTCAGTCTGAATGCACAGGCACGTTACACAGACAAATTGGAACCCTCTAAAAGCTGTTCCCGGGTCACTATAAATAGTCCTTTTTGCTCTCTTTCATCTTTTCTTTTTCCTTTTTAATGAATACACGTGTGTAAATATTTTCCTTCATATGTTTGTATTTAAGCATCGGCTTAAAAAAAAAAAACAACCCAAGAAATAAAGCACACCTCAAACCAAAATTCTACTCTGGGTAACATAAACATAAATACAGAATATACAGAGAAATCTCATTAAATTTTGAACTGTCAAGACCAAAACTTAGACATAACTAATCTAAGAAAAAAACCCAAAGAAATCATTACAAAATGGAGATTAGCAGATATTCTCTCCAAAGCTTCCCTATCTGCTAAATCTTTTCGTAAAACAGTGGTTAAGAAAATAAGGGGAAAAAAAAGTAAACTTCTGTGAAATGTTACCAGTACCACTGGAAAATATGATCCCCTAGAACAGGGAATGATGAAGAGAGAAACGATGGGCGAGACAAACTGTTGCTGAGCCAAAGAAGCTGGGGAGCATTTAACATTCCTCGTAGCCCCTTCCCCAAACCCCGAACAGAATTTCCAGTGCTCCTCTGGCTCTTACCAGCTGTGGGCAGTAGGAAATTATTAATACAATCTGGGCTTGTCAAAGGACATGCAGGTGATTTGAGGAGAGAAACAGAGGAAACGGATGTTAATCAAAAGACAGCCTGTTTATTCTCCTGGTCTCAAATAAAATGTGATACCTCACCAGGCTATAGATGGCTTCGCTTCTTGCAGTGACACCATTCAGAAATACTTTTTGGTTGCCCTTTTTTGGGTGTTTTTTCAAACGCCTTTAAAATCATTTGTAATCATTCTGTACAGCCACACCAGCAAATAACTCAAAATCACCTCCCCATTTTCCTAACGCAGTTGTTTAGAATCACCATTTAACAATCACTGTGCTTAAAACAAAGTGTGTAGTGCAGATTCATTTCATTTTTATTGTGTCGTGAAAACAGACCCCTGAGTTTTGCCAGAATTATATGTGGAACCCTAAGCCAGTACCCAGCCTGTCTGCTGGCAGTGACCTTCACTATCAGAGGATTCCAACAGGGAAACTGCAGTTTTGGGTGAGAGACAGAGAGATACAATAAATATCCTGATCCTAAAAAGCCGGTAACCATAGTGCTTGAAAGAAGGTAACAGACAGACAACAAATCAAGGCCGTGTATTGCTGGATTCTCACACTTAACATTAACAATCTGCAGCTTGCAACAGGTTCTAAAAATTAGTAAGTAAATGGAAAAGCCTTTTAAAAAAGATTCTCATTTATATCATAGCTGCTGTTTCTCCTAAGAAACAACAGGTATTCTACACATGCTGTAGGCAATCCTGCTTTAGCAGGGGAGTTGGACTAGATGATCTCTACGGTCCCTTCCAACTCTAAAAATTCAGTGAAATTCAGTGAAATACACCTACTAGAGAAATTAATTATCTTTTTTTGTGTGTAATAACAGTCAAAGGAAAAGAAATCACAAAGTAGCATCATTTGTGTCAATATTTTCCACTTACTTCCATGAACATGCAATTTCAGACATAAAATGATAAACTCCTTCCCACTTAGTGGAGAACAGGGATCCAAAGAGGAAAAGGAAATAAACAGTACATAAGAATATATTTAGAATCCACATTGAGAAATATATAAGAGGTCTTCTGCTAAAATCTTTCTTTAGTCCCTTACGCGTGTTAATTTTATTCATAAAATATGCATGGAATCCCATACTACATCACAGGGGAAGAAAAGCTCACTAAAGCATTCAGCAGACTCTTTACTGCAGTCCAGTGTCCACGACTTGCAGTCATAGAGTCATAGAATTGTCTGAGTTGGAAGGGACCTTTAAGATCATCGAGTCCAGCCATCACCTCTCAGCTCTTTATCACCATGAGAAAGCCTAGCACAACCCCCACGACACCTCCCCTCACGCTTCACCCAGAAGACCTAACCTGGACCTCCACCTCTTATTAACAACTGAAATAGGTAAGGAGAGCATAAATGCACACATTTCAACAGACCAGACCAAATAGCCAGAAGCAGTTATAAAGACCTACATTTTTTTATTGTCACAATCTTCTTCTCGTTACTAATTAATGTTTGGGCATGAGTGAAAGCAGAAAGAGACGGCAGCATTAATGGGATTGCATTAAGGTCAGTAGAACAGCTCATAATACCACTATGCCCTATTTCAGAGAAGTAAAAAGAAAAGTAATTTTTAAATAGGCCTGCCAGATTATCAAAAGATCAGACAGGCATATGCATGCAAACATGGAGAGATCACCACAAAAAAAAAAAAAATAGTCTAGCTAGGGAGATCTGTACTGGAAGCACGTAAGATTCAAGTTGTTCTTTCAGCATGACACTGTAGTTGTCATGAGGGTGCACCAATTTGTTTGCCCCTTCTCTACAGGCAGAAATAGAGATATTAAGTTTCAAAGCGAGAATTAAATGAATTTTTTTCCCTCTCCTGAATGCAAGAGCTCTTGAACCCTTCAGCAAAGCTGCTGGTTGAGAAACCAATATTGTGCAGGATTATTTTATTAACAACGACTATTTTACTAGTGGTGACTGACATTTTCACGCAGCAGATTGACAAAACACATACACATATGCCAAATGGCGTTGTAAATTCTATCCCGGAGTAAGGACTTATGCTATTGGGCCCCATAATAAGCACGGCAGTAACTCACACATGGAAGTCTACCACACGTTCTTTCGCATAACCCATGATCAATCTAGGAAAGAAAGTCAGAGGATGCCAGTCCCCAGAGCACAGCTCTGCTGTGCTAGAGCAGATCTCCCGTTCCAACAGAGAAGCAAACTCTGACCCTCCCTGAAAATACGTTAGGGTACAAATGTTTCTCATTTTAAGAGCTAACAGTTTCCTGCTGAGAGCTTACAATCTGCTGAAACTTCATGCTTTTCTCGGGTCTTCTGAGGGGGAGATTCTTCTTGCCACTTCCATTGTCAAGAACTGGCTTTGATTCCATTAAATTGACCGATCTTCTGTGGCTGCTTTTGGCGTCACAGATATGCATACCATACATTTTGCATGGGAATTTAATCATGAATATTTTTCACTGCCCGGCACAACCATGCTTCTATAGACTATTGTAATACAAGTAAACATTACTAAAATACACCGCTTGGAACAATGATTCTGCCTTAAACTATTCAGAATACCAGCACGCTCAAATTCTTCATGTAATCTTTTTCTCCTGACACTGTATTATCCTTTTCAAATACGCTCTGCCAGTTGTTATGAAAGTGGGTATCGTGAGATTTGGTTGAATAACTACGGAAGCGGAGAAGAAATTCATGAAATTTCACTCCTGATGTCAAACTGCATTCCAGTTCTTAACTCTGTTGGCATGCTCCGGGAAGCAAAAGAGCCGGGCTGGTCAGAAAGATAAACTGCCCTTTAAAGGCAAAACATCTGTTGGGAGTCATGAGAAGTTCAGTCAAACGGGTGAAGGCAGCTGAGCCACCGTCTCGTGGAACCACAACATCCTCATGGAACTGGTTATCGCCATTAACTCCGAAAAAGTCCACCGAGTACTTCAGTCAAGAAGAGTCAGGCAGCTCAGAGGTTTTCCATTAAGATTAGTTAACTATTATTCTTCTTAAAAAGCATCCCAACAATCAACCCAGAAAAAGCATCTAGCTAGATTTTTACAGAAAGGACAGACTGACAATTTCTCAATTGCTTTTCCTGTCCACAGAAAAAGACAATGGAAAGCCCAGTACTCTCCTTCATATTCAAACACCGAAAAATGCCATCCTTAAGCCTAAGTTTCTCACGGATTTTAAGAGAACAACAGTATTATCGACTTATAACAATTTTATGAAGGACTACTATAAATGTTAATGCATTTAAAGTTCATTAACTCTTCAACTGTACTTCTAAAAATAGCTCTCATAATTTTGAAATAAAATAATAGTTTGGTTAGCCAAATATGACAACACATAAAACAATATAATTACAGTAAGTGCCAGCATTATGCAATAAATCTATTCTGAAACTCTCCCAAAGACTGTGGCCTCCGCACAGTAAGATCATGGATTTCAATCAGAGCTCGACGCTGCCGGACTTCAACATTCTCAAAACTATTTGAAAACCACTATATTGTCTACTGATGAGATAACTCTGAGGATAAAAACTACCGAAAGAGGTCCTTAATTGGTCTTGTAATTTGGAGGGGGGTTCAGCGGGGAAAGTAACATTTCTGCATGTTTATCTAAATCAAAGGCTTTCCAGGTCAGGCTAAGGAAGGGAGCGTTGAGATAGACGGGCTGGGGAGAGAGACAGATGGAGCTGTAGATGAACTGCCACTCTTCTTCTGCTGTTATGAGCCAGACAGATCCGGCTCTAAAGAAAGCAAATAAAGGCCAGAGATTTATAGCAATAAAGTTACAACTGTAATACACAGATGTTTTCGCACGAACCAAACAGACAACATGGGCATGACCCAGAAAATAAAAGCAGTTACTGCTAGTGCCACAGTTGCAGGGAAATGAAGCCTAGCGCATGTTCTCAAGTTATTCTATTTAAAACAAGAACACACAAAAGGCTATTTTTGCCCAACTACTGTTTATAATTTCTCTCTCTTACAAAGCAATAAAAATATATCCAAAGCAAACTTAATTCCAGCGCTAGGAAAGTATTATCACCTAATACAATACTGTTGTAGCAGATAGAGAAAAATACTGTTGTAATATACAGTGCAGTGTTTTGGGAGACCTTTTAATGAGTGTGTCATTATTAAGTTTAAAATCAGAAGGGGGGGGGATCAGAAGGAGAGTAATAAATCACTCTTCACTCTTCAATTTGCTAAATAAGAAGAGTTTCTCCTTTTAAGCTTATGGAGGGCAGAAGTTTCTGCAGTGACATTGTTCAGAGCTGCGTGACAGATTTGTAGCCAGAGTTATACTTACACAAGTAATTGGGTTTTGATTCAGCAACAAAAGAGGGGAAAACCTAAAAGTAAGTAATTTTGGTGTTTGCTTCTTGTGGAAGAAATACGTTCTCTTCAGCCTGAAACAAAGAATTGTTGATTCTTTTTTAAGTAATAGAACAAAAGGCAGGAGTTGGTAAAACAGAGTGTGGCAACTGACTGTATCCTCCTTTGAGTTCATAAGCCATTAATTGGGACACTCACCTGGGACTGGAAAACCTATGTTCAGATCCCTTCTCCTTCAGGTCAGAATTTGGATGGCATACTGTAAATAAAGTCTGGGTTCCCAGCAAGGGAAAGGAAAATACCAAACATACGCCCATTAACTAAGAACTCATGTATTTCTATTCCCAACAGAACTGTAAATATTCCATGATCATTTCACTAGGGACTGTATAAAGACAGTAAAGACTGTATAGGACCACCTCGATTTTAACACTGCTCTGCTTCTAAAAGAATCGACCTTCCAACATTAATACTGTTTTAACTACTGTGTGTGTATAAGAACTATGTATTTGACTAAAATCACCTTTTTTTCAGCATGGGGTTTTTAAAACCCTACCTAAACACAAAGTTTACTCAGACCTCCTTTGCTTAGTCTTGTCATTTGCTTACAGAAAAAGGTAGCTCCAGATTTGCCTGCCTGCATAAACAACACTAAGAATCACTACGTTGCACTGAAGACATTCTCGCTCCCCAAAAGCCCTGCTTTGCCATCTGGGAAACGCGTTACAGTCCCTGCAGAATGTGTGGCATCTCGGGGGGAGAACCTCAGCAAGGAGGGGGACAGCCCAGCCACGGGCAAGGGGTGAGAAGGGAGCTGTAAAGCACTCCACTCCAGACCATAAGGAAAAAGTAGATAAACAATAGTAAATATACCAAATCCAAAGTATTTCTGAAATATTTTAGCTCCTTTCCTGTTACTAATATTTCTTTTCTCGTGCGACACTGACATTCCCAAGCTTGCCTTGATTCTCTGTGCTCTTAAAAGATGTGGAAAGACCATCCTGGGAAAGCACCCTGCATTTCACAAGGCAGCCTGCAGTATTTCTAATTAAGAACTTTTTTTGTTTATGAAATAAGCAAAATATTTACCACATGAAGACTGGCCAGCTTTTCACATGCTAGTGTATTCTGCCTAGCTGTAAAAAAAAAAAAAAAAATTAAATCCATTTATGTAGTTTCAGCAGCTGCCAGAAAACTTAACAGACAAAGCCTAACGACTGAATAATTGCCCTGCATTGTTTCAAAATTCAGGGTATCACAAATATGTATTTTTGGAAAATATACAAATTGAGCCCAAAGTCGCAAGTGTAGCATTTCAGAAACTGCAATCATTTAGAAGCACGTGCATTGACAAGTTCCATACGGTTACGCCTGTGCTATCACCCTTAACAATATGGGATTCACTCAGCTGCAATTTTCAGAGCAATGGTTGGTATCCGGTAACGAATTCCATTCTAGCAAGAAGATTCCTTCCCCTCCGTTTGCCAAACAACGTTTAAAGAGAGAGTGTTTCTGTAAACATCATTTCTTTGGAGGTAATGCCACCAATCGCTGCAAATATTTTATCTTCAATTAGGCAAAAAGGGTTCAGAAAGAAAAGCTGTATTGTCTGGCTGACACCGCCCAGCAGCCCTGAGCAGCCTGGGTACCAACATCTGGTGCGCTGAAGGATGCTACAACATGTTTACGAACCGTAGGCAGCTGAGCCTCCTGCAAATGTTTTTTAAAATTAATTTGAAAAAAAAATGTTTAGACACTTTTGTTCCTGAGGGCATTACCACCACTCCGCTGATTATGCTAATGGTGTTCTACTGCTATTAAAATACATCTAGGCGCCAAGCGGACAATCGCCCCATTTTCCAGCCTATTTAACAAGTTGAAAACATAACTCTACTCATTCTTTATCTCCTTGCTACAATAAGCTTTGAGAAAGAAAGGGTGAAGCTTTCTGGAGGTAAGAATAATTTTTTATTGTATTTAAAACCAAACCAATCCAAAACCCAGTTATCCAATTTAAGACTCCTATTTTCAAGAAAACCCTAAAAATGATGAAATGGCCCTGACACCACTTACAGGAAGCTACTCTGTGAAATACTGAGAAATACAAACAGCTAAAGGCTTTTGAAAGACAAAAAAGCAAAAGGTCGGGAATTCAGCCATTTGGGTATTTTACTCAAAAACATATTAGCTTCTATTTAAAACAGAGAAGATATTAGTATTTTCTGGTATGTATGGTACATAAATTTAAAAGCAGAACGCTATGCATGTTATTACTCACAGAGTTTTATTCTTTAAAGCTTTTGGTATTCATACAGCAACAACAGAAGATTCAGGCTGCATCTCAATGATCAAACCACATATGTTTTTCCATCACAATATTACTAAACCAAAACATCGCACTTCTATACTTCCCCTCCCCCTTTCAGTAACAAAAAAGTTGATTTATGCCACAAATTCCACCCCAAAACTAACAGGACTCCCCCTCTTCCCTACCATTGATCAAACACTACGTACATGACTAGATGACAAATCCTCTTTTAACACCTTTTGAGGCTGGTGAGGGATTACAAACATGGATTTTTGCTGATACTGCTTTTAGAATTTAGCTTTTCCTTCAAAAAATGAAGTTTCTATTTTGCTAGACATCACAGATAAGCTCCAACCACAAGCACAGTTGTTAATTCATAAAAGCTATTCAATCACTTAATTGCATATTAATTTCTGCAATTAAAGAATTCAGTCTATTAAACTGAGTTACAGAACACCAAAGTCTAACCATACCTCTAATTTTCCAGACTTAATGCTTTGCCTATATCAAATATCTGCCTCTTTGAACCAACAGACATATTCATCCAATCACCAAACTGGTAGAAAAACAACCAAATCCATATTTTAATTTACCACAAAAGACGACACAAACACCCATATGGACAGTCCACTTATTTTCTATAAGAAATAACCATGAAGCACTTCTTACCCTTCTTTCAACCCAATGACGGAAAAGTCTTCTAAAGAAGAAGTCAAGCTCTGAAATGGAAGGTTGTGCTGGGTTGGTTAATAAGAGATATCCAAGAGCTGACTAAAAATCCCCTAACTTTGAAAGTGCTGAAGAACAACATGCCTACAAAACACTGGTAAATTTATTTACAGAATGCAAAAGAAAAGTCTGGGTTAATGTGGTTGCGTTGTCCTCAGCCCAGCCAAGTGAGATTTCGGCAAGTGTTGTCCTACTAAACAAAAAGTGGGAGGTTAAGATCAAAAATTACTCCTCCGTTCACTGGAGGTGTCCTGAAAGTCATAAGAACCCAAGATTTTTAGTACAAGCATCACAGAGAACCTTTTCATTACAAGGGAGATTTTTATCTAGCCTAAGTTGTGAAAAAAAACAAGAGTGTGATTTAGTCGGCCCTGCTGGCAATGCTCTCTTCGTGTTGTCTGTAAGGACTGCCAGCTTGCCCGGGTAAAGGCACAGAAACTAGCAGGATACTCTTCAAAGCTATAATTTCTTAAGGATAGTTTCCCTTAAGAAAGGGAAGATAGGGAAACTATCTTAATGACAATGAGCGACTTATTTCCTGAATATTCCAAAAGGCACGAGCACAAAAGGAGAAGTACTGCCTACCCACCAAATTCCACTTCCACAGCAGTGACAGTATTCATGGCATCACGCTCCGCTAGGACCTTTTTGCCAGGCTCCTTGCACGCCAGGGGAGCTCAGGCTTCCAAAGGAGTTATAACATTAGCAGTGTGATGCTATATATATATATGTAGGTGTATATATAATATATAGCATTAGGGTGATACAATGAGGAACGGGGAAACCCAAGTTTCCATCTCTGCTCCCGACTCGCTGGCTGAGCCACCACTATCGCGATAGAGGTGCTCTGGTCCCTGCCCTCGACGCTCCATCTTCAGAACGGGGACAACCTTGTCCCATGCACTTGTACGGCGCCAAGTAAAACAGGTAACGTTAACGTTCTCAACATCCTTACGGTGAGAAAAACGATCCTAAACTACAGAAATAATGGCAAAACGATAAACACAAACCAGAGAAGTGGTGATGTACTAAGCTATTAAGTGCATTATACTTATTATTGGGGGGGACACAAAATGAAGAATTCTAGCATGAAGGGAAAATGGTTTACCATCAAAACAGTCTATATGAGAATTAAGGCTCAGTACACAACAAATTTTAGATTTCAAAAGAACTCTGAAGAGGCTCCAGGTTGCCCTTACTGAACCAACTTGATTCCCTTCCACTCCTAAAATGGGAAGCTCCATAAATGAGAAGTAATACTGAAATATCTCTCAACTACAACACGCAGCTAAGACTTTTCCCATTTATTTCTTTGTTAGAAGATTTGCTATTTTGGATACAGACGAGCAAATAAAAATACAAAGGGCAAGTCACGTGAAGTCTATTGGAAATTTTTCATCTTGTTTTAAATAATCCTTTGCTATATAATATTTATCATCCTTACTACAAGCATGCATTATTCCTCCCAGTTCTCCCCAGAATGGGGGCAGAAGAGAAAATAAACAAGGACTGTGACACGATACTGCTATTTCACTTCTGTCTAAAAATGCTATCACTGTTGCCTATCTTTCTAAAGCAGATGAATTTCTAGCAAAAAAAAAAAAAAGAAAACCTCCCTCAAAAGCAAACCTCAAATGAAACCGATTATTGAGACTGTCTCTGTACTAATTTCATTTTCAGAGCAAGTTCCACACAACTCCTCACTTCTAGTCAGCCAAAAAACTTTCAGGACCTTAAAGATTTTCAGCGCTGATTAAAGTGTTCACGCAGCACGATGGAAGGCATTTAAAACGTCTGCAAACATTGATATTAAAACCTGCCTTAGGCTCACTGCTATAAATTCACTGTAAATTTACAAAACAAACAGCAGTGGAGGTGAAGTGTCCTGGTGATGCTAGAAATATTGCATCATTAATACCTTCAGCAGAAATTGCAACATTCAAGTCTAATTCTCCTACGACTAGTGCTTGTTTTGTATTTAAAGACCCTAAGCTTACAGAGTTGTCATCCTCTTCAAGAGTGTTAAAAATTAATAAATCGCTCTCAACACAGCCTGAAAGTAATACCTTTTTTAGGACCAGCTACCCAAAACAACCAGTCGTTGCATATTTATTAATTATGAGATGGTAGCCAGCACCAAATTCATTCTCCCAACTGAACTGACTGATATGAATGAGGAACAGTAAAAACTGATTTGTAGGACTTGTCTACATGAGGATTTTATTACAAAGTGGATTAGGGCAGGGATTTGAAAGAACAATGATTCCTCTGTACTAGAAACATCAACTGTATGGTCTAGCTTAATTATCTGAAGTGGATTAAACTAAACCACATAAAAGCAGCTGTTGCCAAACAATAATAGTGTTCACAGGCAAGAAGTGTGGAATAGCAGCTCCAGGCTTCCAGGCATACAAGGATGACACACGCGACGGATGGTCCATGAGCACGAAGCATGGCTTGATCAAAAATCACCTTCTTTTTTCTTTTAAAATGTAGTCCTGTATCAGTTTTTCAAACCATGAATCAAGCCCCACCAGGTATGGATCTGGTACAACGTATTAGAATGCAAAGCTGTTACCTAGGACTTTATTGTGCCGTTTATTAGCTGTTTCCAAACCTTTCATTTCCTCGTGGAAGTATATTTTCTCCAGTTTGCCACAACAGACTTTATCCTGAGAGAGTAAGAAACATGGTTTTTGTCATTCATTCCTGTATTCTTAAACTGGACTTGCATACTGGAGGGAAGCGTAAGTAAAGTGTTACTATAAAAACAGCACAGGCTGAGTACACAGCACTTTCAACACACTCTGCAAGTGCAAGTACTATTAGATTTTCCTTCAGTATTTTCTCAATAACAAGATTATGCTTTTAAAACATTTTATAACTGAAAGACCTGTTCCGCAAGCCCTTATTTTTATAGGAGATAAATGCAAAATGATAATCCTCTTTAATATCTGAACGCTTGCTGTTCAACACGATTACGGGAAGAAAAACTGTACTTTCAGTAATTCTTTGTCTTTACTGAAATACTACCAGCTTCTGCTGTGGTCTTTGAAAAATAGCCAACTTAAATCCTGAACGTGTGAGAAATGAGCACAACCCCAGTAAGAACAGTATAGGGAAAGAAGAGGAACAGAAGAGGAACAAGTGGTATTGAGTATCTCATTGGAAACTTGATTTTTGCAACTGTACAATAACCCACGTTCGATTCGGTTTCCAGCCCTGATAACGTGACATACACACACATACACAGCTGTTACAGATGTTCACTTCAGCTCAAGCCCACTTCTGAAGCACTGAAAAAGCCCAGCAAAGCCTTGCAGATGCCCCTCGCAGATAAAATAGCTGCACTTCACCTCCCCTGGCCCTGAGCAGCCCCTGGTAACCAGCACAGCCTCCCTACATCCTTTCCCTTCTCTACAGAAGGGTGAGCAATTAGTGACAGCCTTCAAGATGACTGGCTAATAATTACATCATTGTGTGCTTTCCTTCCACCCAAAGGATAAAGCAAGTCTGGACAATAAGTAAACAATGAACTCCATTAGGAAATATCCTTATCCTGGCCTTTAACTGTTAGCACCTCTAAAGGAGTGTCTGTCTTCTTTTGTTCAGCTTTTTTTTGGGTTGTTTTGTTGGTTTTACTTCAGTACAGCCCCACTATACCATAAGCTTAAATAGTTGCTTACATGACAGCGGTAATCGTTACAAATACAAAACTACAGTCAGCATTTCTTTTCCAGAATTAATAATTTCCGCGACACAGTAGATAACCAAATGCATTGGATAAATCTTCTTCGATAACAAGCGCAGAATGATTTAAACCAGGAATTGTTGAAATATGGCATACAGCACAGTTCATGAAGTAAAAGAGAGATGCGATTGAAAGCAACATACAGTGCAAACATATCCCCGAAGGTCAGCCTTATTGACACAGGTGCAGCCGCAAAAAACCCCAACCAAAATAACTGAAGGTCATATTTGTTTAAGAAATCAATAACCATTCTGGGAAATCTACACGGCCATACATCTCATTCATTTCTTTAAGTGCTGGTAAGTTTAAAGGTATTTGTTTTAAACAGAGTGGGATTTGTATATATACCTATGCAATTCTACATTACTTGGCGCTGCAGTGAGTGCCCACCGAGATAAGAGGATCCGTCATGTTAGAAAGAATTAAATTCATAAATACTCGTAATATTCCTCCTCTGAATACCCCTAGAAAACCAAGAATAAAATTAAACACCTATCAGCAGCTTGAAGAAATAAACCTTGTTTTTTTAACAAGAGCCTGTACTTGCACTTGGATTCAGTAAGCGCACTCGAAGGCTGCTGATTCATATAAATTAGTTAGAAGTTGAGATTTAGAGGGGATTAAAGCACACCTGAGTGTGAAACTTTGCAATTTAAGATGTCTCCGAGAGGACCAAGGGTTTGTGTACAAATAATGCTAACACTTTCGAGACAAGAAGTAGGGAAAATTATTGGTATGTATGAATAAGAGCCCGCCAACAACTTCAGCCAGCTTTGTACCTTGGGTAGGAGCGCAGAGTCTAACTTCAAATATATTTCATACGTATTCTGCACAGAGTTCTCGCACTAGATATAGAGAAGAAGCATTAAGGCTACCTTTATTTTCTCGTAAAAACTGTAATAGTAAACTGCTTTGAAGAGGAATAATTTTAAAGTATTACAGTTAAAATCAGTATCTTAATTGCTTAAAACGGTCTTTAAAAAGTGGCAAACTAGCAATTTTCAACTCTTACATGGCATACAGCTTAGATGAGAATATCTGAGGTGAGCTCAATCATCTTAAGAGGCAGATTTACTGTTTCACTAGTGGAACCTAACCACTAGTTAGTTACTGGCTAGCATTGTCACGGCAGGACAGCACACAGCTAGATTTCCTCTGCTTTCCATTCAAAAATAGGATAAAATTTCAACCGTGAAGTGCACAAAGGGCATCAGGAATTATTTGTCAGACAAATTTCTATTCCAGCACAAAAATAAAAGACTCGGGCTAAAATAGAAATGTTTCTAAACTAAATTAATCTGAAGTCCTTACTCAAAACTTTGGAAGCAGGAAACTTCATGGTATCATTAGAAATGTCAAAAAGGCCCCGTTGAAACTTTTTTCCCCATGAATCATCAGTGAAATTACCTGTATGCGTTACCTAAATAGAAGAAACATCACGGAAATAAATTCAGTAGTTTGTTCAGATACCGAGTATCTGAAAGTAATCTCATTTAAAGAGAGAAAAAAGGCATTATTCCACTTCTGGTCACGACTGAGTACTAGAAACTCCAGGTAGAAATCTACTTGTCAGGCAAGGTGAACAAGGGATACAGAAATACAGAGAGAAACCACTGCTACAACTCCCGGATAATTGCTAAATTCAAGATTAAGACCAACTTCAAGCAGTCAGTATCCACTCGGCAACAAGAGTGGATTCTGCCTGATGCCGTTTCCACAAAAGCTGACATGAAAGTAGAAGTTCTGGGACTGCTCTGGACTACCCGTTTCTGCCTTTTTAGCAGCTTTTCATAGTACAGCCTTCTCGGTGTGCAATATGCACAACAACAGGACAAACTCAGAGACAGCATAAGTTAGAAGCTGCAGAGTGGCATAAATCTAATTAAGTCTAAGTGGTAAGACTAAAGGAATGTAAATTAGAACCAGACACATATCAGCTTCCTCACATGCAAGTTGCAGTGAATCAGACTTCCTCTAGATTCTCCAAATCCAGCCCAACATTCCTACCCTGTGGAACTCAAAATCAAACTGGAATCTTAGGCAATAGTTAAACAAAAAGAATGCACCTAAGCTTCAGAAAATTGAGAATACATATTCAAAATATATATAAAAAACGCACTCAAAAAAAATAGGTTAAGCTTTTGCCTTTTCTACAAATATGTAAGTTAGTTTACAAGAGAAATCCCCCAGGCCAAAATCACTGTTGAAATTCTTCTCCCAAGGATTTCCACTGCTGTTGGTTTTACCAGTAACAGTCACTAGCTGTAGCAACGAACCAAACCATCCAACTACAGTGGGATCAGTAAAAACTCAGCACTTGGCCAGGAGCAAGGTGAATGTGAAAGAACAGCAAAACCAATATTCATTACAAAGCTACGAGCCAGTAGCACAAAGGAGCTCATCAGAGTATGAAACCTTCATTTTACCAACTTCTGAAAGAGCGACCTATTGTTATCTTGACCATTTGGATATACACAAAATTTCTGAGACGACTTGTCCACATACACTGTGTTTGTTTACTTTGCAATTACTTTAGAAAGTTGATTAGCAACAGCAGTAAGTCAATTCTTTTATTCAATATTCAAGGCAATTACTTTTCAAAAAATGCATACAGAATAAAGGAACAAAGACCAAAAGAAGAAAAGCCGAATTCATCTTAAAAGGTGATTTTATGCACAGAAGCCACACACAAAAGCAGTCTGAAATCCAAAATACCATTTTTCTAGTTAGAATCTGTTCAGGTTGATACCCAAGACGCAAACGCTTCCTGAGCGCTTACACTACTCAGAAAAAAAAACTGACAAAGACAAGTATTAGTAAGGATGCAGGTAACAATCTGACCTACAAAGCAGCACTACGATTTGGTGGAATTGAAAACATTATTCTAACATTAGTCAACCCATCTTAAACACTTATTGTAAATGTTAAAAGCAAAAACATTATGCAAATGATTGGCAACAGGAGCCTCTGTAGCTGCAGCTGAGATCATTCACAAGGTTAACATCCTCTACTCACCTTTTAGCGGCAGCGAGAGGAAAACGGAGTGCTCATTACTCATTATAACAGTCTACCTCTTCAGCTTTACCAACTGAAAAGGAATCTTTATAACCCACTCATACCTACCCAGTTATGTGTTCTTAAATAAAAACAGGTCTAATTGACATTACTAGAAAGCACGAGCTGTCAAATCATCCTTAGTTTGACAGCAGCTCCATTACAACTTTCTGTCTCCCAGCAACGCAAATGCAACCGGGAAAAGAGGGGCAGCACCTTTATATGAATTGTTAACTACATTTTCAAAGTAACAGGAATCATTCTCCCTTGCCTACTGACCAATTAAAATGCAAAACACTGGGTTCGCACCTGACGAAGACAACCTTGGAAGGGCTTCTCAAGACATTTTTCTTCTTAGATTCAGGAAAATGCAAAGATCAATAAAGCCAGTGTGTAGACTGATAGGTAGTACAAACATCAAGCTTTGGGATCCAACACAGTAGAGAACTAAGTTTCAGACTTACGTTTCTCATCATCAGCATGTACTAGAGAGGCTGCTCGCGACAAAACATCCAATGGAGTCTCCATTCCTCTCTGGATCCTGGAAAATTCAAAGTTTCAAAGAGTAAGCTCACAAAGTCCTCACCGCAACGTAGAAGGTGTTAAGCCACTTGTTCATAGCATACACACATCAGGTTGTACGGAAGGAAGTAGTAATAAACAACAACAGCAGCATGACAGCAGAAAGAATCAAAACTCCAGGTTTATGCTGCTCTTTTCACAGAATCATGGAATTGTTGGAGTTGGAAGGGACCTTCTAGAGATCATCTAGTCCAACTCTCCTGCCAAAGCAGGGTTGCCCAGAGCACATCACT
>JAOXJK010000003.1:21341980-21359579 GCA_025774025.1 Xenus cinereus
TAAGGAAAAAAAGTACCAAGACACAGCAAGGTCTATTTCAGCTCCCCAAATGGGGAGGATTCCCGTATGAAACAGTGGAGGGAGCAGCCGGAGCGGCGTGGGAGGCTGCGCCGAAGGGAACGGCCGGGGACGCATCCACACACCCTGCGCTGGGATCCCTTCAAAGGTTCAGGCCCAGGAAGGGTTTGTGCTGTCCAGAATCCAATTTAAAAAAAAAAAAAAAAAAAAAATTCTATCCAAACCATGCAGGAATAACCGATATTGGAAGTATTTTCATATCCTTGCGAGGACAGGTCATGGGATCTCAGGGCGATCAAAAGCTAGCCAAAAATGCATTCCAAACACTAAATGAAATCCAGACTTAGACTCAACACACTGGTATATCTAATAGATTTCAGTTGCTAAAAAACTGAGAGGCATATAGTCTAATAACAACCATAAACATTGTTTTATACGTTTCTTAAACTCTTCATCTATGATATTTGTAACAATGTATGGTAATATTTATATATTTTTTAAAGTTGATACTGTATTAATAGACTACTGGAAAATATTTCCCTTAGCAGCAAGCAGAACAGTAGTCTGATGATCTAATATCTGGGAAAAAGGCAGTCAAAATAGCAATGTAAAAATTATTTGAGAAAAAAAATAAAAATACCGGACAAGAAAACTACTATGAAATATGGAAAACAAAACCACAGGCACTGAGAAAGAGATCCGAAATACACATTGGTACGTATCATGAGAACGAATTGCTGCAAACTAATTACAAACCTTTTAAATATGTATCTTCAAGAAAAAAAGCATGCCACTCCTGTTTATAACTGCTGGAGGGGAAGAGGTAGGAAGGGTTTCTTTGTTTAAAGAGACAGAGCTCCTGGGACAAGGAGGAGCTTGAAAAAGGAGCGGTCAAAACAGCTTTTGATCCTTTGGATATGCTATTACAGCTCCCAGCAAATGTTTTAGAACAGGGTATTTATTAAACACCTCAAGAGTCTGAGGGAACATCAGCGTTCTGGGAAGGATGACCCTGCGCGTTCCTGTACAAACACCGCTAGTACAGGGAGACTCTCCCCACTGAAGTTAGGTGTCAATGTTTGTTACAACAACAAAAAATAAAGCACAAATTGTCAGACATTTTGAATCTTCAAACCCAAACGTGAGCAGCTAACGCACCATAAGAAAGCCTTGTTGAAGCTACTGAACTCAACACATGCTAATATACATAGCCAAGCTGTTCAAAAGGCAAATTCACAAATTAGCGAAGCAAACCCAATCTTATTCGATGAACCATATTTTTGGGCTGCTTGGGTGTTAAAATTTATTTTTCCCTTTGCGTGTACTTTGTAACCGAAGTGTATCCAAGGCTCTTTGCTGACTCAGATACCAGCAAAAACAGACTTTGCTGAAACACAAGAACCGCCCAAGAGAGCTGAGGGTTTGTACCTGAACTAAATAAAAAGTAAGGGTTCGGCCCAAACTGGGGCACCCAGGTAGAGCACCTAAGGTATGGTTCCAATCCTGGGGCAGACTCCAGTTGCCACCCCTGTTCCATATGGATATTAACGCCTGAAAAATTAGCGTCATTCTCCACACAGTCTAGCCAATGCAACAGAAGAAGATTTAACTACTGCGTGAGGGAGCCAGGATTGGGAACGACCTTTTCTGCTTGGAAGGATGCTTGTCAAACAAAGATTTGCTCCCTGAATGCATGTGACAGTCCACATCCATCCATCCATCCATCCATCCATCCCCTGGGCCCTCTGAACACGCTGCAGAACAATGTGCTAGCGGAACTTCACAGAAAGACACCGGGATGTCATGAGCAACAAAAGCTGCTAGGTCATTTCTGGGCACAGTTTGAGAAATTTCTTTGAACGGTTAGCGCTGTTTCACAACTTGCTTTAAGATTTATTTATTTATTATTTTTAAATATAGAGGGGGGAAAGGATCTGAAAGCAGAAAGAAGGAAAAAAAGAAGGTATTATATCAAGTGCAGTTGCAGTCTATAGGGAGATCTGATGGCCTAGTTCTACAGACCCTACTCAATCACTAATCTTGTAATTATTATTGAAATAAGCCTGACATCTGTTCCATGCCCAACTAAGAAAATAAAACATTTCCACTATAATAACAGTTGGTTAAAAACGCCGTGGGCAAGTATCTCCCTCCATGTGGGCCACAGCAGTGCTATGCCTCACTATTGTGAAAGACTTCAGGGTAAACTAGAGGTGGATACTCGGTGTGGAAAGGGACTCAAACCTGTTTTGTTAAACGATTTTCAAATGATTTCAGTTTGTAAGACTCGCAGCAGGGGGCACGTGTTGTGTGTGCCTCAATCAACAAGACAAGTGTAAAGCTACAAAGAGGAGGGTTCTTTATTCCTTAGGTGCCCATCTAAGGGGGTGATTTGCCAGCTGGCATTCACTGTGTGGAATTTATCCCAGTTCTTCCAACTTCTTACTGCAATCTCACTTTTGTTTTTCAAATAGCAGCAATACAGATACTTCTGTTACAACAGAAACGCATTAAGTCGCCTTAAGTCTGAAGAGAAGCCCAAGATATACCTAACTCCGCACAAAGATCATTAAATTTGTGCCAAAAGCAAACACTTTTTTCCAAAGCTATCACAAAGCACCACTATACGTCACAGGCTTAATAAGGCAACTCATTCCTTCACAATATCTGTCAGTACGATTACAATGCACACCATCTATCCACATCTTCTTTTAATAACATAGGTTCATTTTAAACCAAATAAGAGCAGCTTTTAAAATCGTATCTCAAAATACATTTTATCAAAAGGAAATTACGTAGCCTCCCAAGCAAACATCTTTTCTTCAATGTTAACACTGCTAAACTCCAAATACAAAACTTTTCTCTACAAACGTTTAGATTCAGATGCACTGCACCTCAAACCTGCCTTATAAAAAAAACCAAATTAAAAACACCGTAGCACGTAAGATTTAAAAAGACACTTTAAAATTTTTTAAGATAGTTTATTACTTCATTAGACCATAATGTGTTAAATTGCAGTAATTCCAGACAGACAAGTTGATCCAAACTGTAAGTCGATGGAGATGGTTATTTATTACCTGCTTCAAGACAAAGCTTGCCCTCTTCGTAATTGTCTGCCCCATCATCCAAAGGAAGATTAAAAGAGACAGTATAATTTCAGTTGGAGCAGGGTCATAACAGCAGCATAATCTTCAAGCAAACAATGAGATACTTTCAGAGTCAAACAGAAATATGAACACCACAGAGAACATTTAACCACAGGTACTTTTTGCTTGCTTTGTTCTAGAGAAGAGGAAGATTCCACCCTATGGAGGTTCCCATAAGATGAAGACAGACAAGATAGCTGAGCAAAAAGAAAAAAAAAACACAAAACAAAAAACAGGAGTGTCAGTTTAACAAATTAAAAGCACCCTTTGGCCATAACCCACTGGTTTTAATTTGTTTAAGTTTTATTAAACACTGATAAAATGACCACAACTGGTTCACAGCAAAACTCTGAATGGCAAACTCAGTGTAAAAGAAAGGTCAGTATAATCAGTGATACACAGATGTAGGTAAATATTCAGAGTAACCTATTTATTATACTTCTTTTTTTTTTTCTGATTCTGCCCCTCTTCTTGTACAGTAAAAACAATCATATAATAGATTTAACTCCCTATTAGATTTGTATCCTGACTTCCACATAGGAGAAGAGAAACTCTCGTGCAACTGGTATCATTAACATCATGAACAGGTTGCAGTTCATGATTAGATGTGAAATTATTATAAGCGTTTATGTACTAACTCATTGTAAGCTACATAATTTACATACATTTCAAGGCTGTAAGAACAGGTTATTCAGTCACCAGAACTTCTTCTGAACCACAGACACCAGCAGTAGGTCACTGGACAGAAGTAACATGCCTGCCCAAAGGAACTGGACACCCAAAGACTGCCTAAAGCTCCCTGGACTTTAAATTCTTACTGACTGGCAAGTTCTAGACTAAGGTCAGTTCTGTCACCAGGTTTCCAGATGTGCCCCTATCGCTGTGATTTCAGCCCAGCCTTGCTGCCTGCAGTCCCTGGGTTTATCAGGCTGGAAGGCACCGCTAGGGCAGCTGTGCTCATACAGTTGGAGCACCAGACAGTGATCTCATGGGTTTAGTCACGAGCTCAGAAGGGTAGAAGGGTTTGGTGTTCTGGGGTGGGGTTTTTTGTGTTGTTTTTAATACAAGCAGCACACTCATTTTCGTTTTTATATTGGAAAGAGAATCCTGCTGAAATTAGTCACAAATAAACTAGGAAAGGAACAGAGGAGACACGTTCTTTAAACCACCAAAAGTAAAGTGGAAGAAAACTTTGATGCTTGATGCTTTGCTTCAAAAGCACCTATGCAAGTACAACCTTCAAATACAATCCACTTAAAAAATGTCGTAAGAATTTAAAGCACAGTGATGCAGTTTCATCATTTGCTACTGTCCGTACAAACTCACTTTCAAACTGCCAAATTGCTACTGACTCAGTCTTCTACTTGGCAAGTTTCTACACCAAGGATGCAGGGTCGGCATTGGCCATGAGCGTGCAGGATGTGTACAGCCTCATCACCTAGGATGTACGCCCCAACACCAGACATGGGAGGCAACAAAGACATAAAAAAATAATAAAAAATTAAAAAATAATAATAAAAAAAGAGATTGGCTAGATTTTATTGTGAAAATAATTTGGATTTAAAAAGCCTTGCCCCAGACTGTCGTGTGAAGCACTGCGACATCCTGACACAGACAGTGGTCGGCTGCTTTATATCAGCTCTTCCCTCTCTCCTGCACCACCTCTTGAAGCCTTCTAAGAAGCTACTGACTTTTTGGCTCTCACTCCTGGCATCTACAGGGAGCAAGCCAGACATTTCATGACTGCATAAGAACAAGACATCTTGAGGATGGCAACATTAAAAGAAAAAAACTAAAACCACAAACAAAACCAAAGAAACACTCAGTGCCCCCTTCTCATGCTTCACTACTAGTTTTAAAAAAGGAGGTTTGGAGAAACTTTTGCAGGAGGCAGAGATTAAAAAAATAATGCACTGTGTGGGAACACAGCCTCCCAAATTTACCAAGTATACCATACAGCTAGATAGATTCCATGTAAGAGAAGCAACAGAAATAAATTCAATAAAGTCAAAATTAGATATTTAACTGAACTATTTACTTAGCTTGTTTAATTGAGTAGGGGAGGTACCTTAAACATCAGGCTCAAGTTTTTCAAAGGATGTCTCACAGTGCAACAAAGGCAAGTGAAGGAAAAAAGTGTGTTATGACCTTTTTTTTTTAAAGATAGTCCCTTACGGTTGCAAACTCCTCAGAATCAAATTCTATTCAAATTTCAAACCAGGAAGAACCCCCTACAGCCATTACACTTGCATGAAACGTCTGTCAGTTCAGAATATTGGTCTTTGCAGCTGCATGACTTTCATCTTCTCAGAAAAAAAAAAAAAACACATAACTGTCAGAACAGCCATCCACCATTAATGAAAAGGTTTTGGCAGAATGCTGGATTCTTAAAACAAAAATAACATGTAAATTCTTAGACTTAAAGATGTAACTGAAATATCTGGAGTTTTTGTGAATAATTTCAAAATGTATAGTCTGGAGCTTCCTGTTCACATACTAAAACTTAATCCATTTCTTAATGTTTCTGACTTAACAAGTCTGAGTAAGAGGTTAAAACATGCAGGAGTAAAATGATTACAGCCTCTCCCTAAAACACTCATTAAGTTCAGGATCAGTTAGCAACTGCGCTGTAGATTTTTATCTAGAAAAACAGGTAAATAAGGTCACTGCAAAATTTTATGAAACCACATTATCAAAAGTGACAGAGTAGCCGTTCACTCAAAAATATATCAGAAAATAGCTATACAGAGCTAATGTCTCTTCTTACTGCACTAAATAACACAAAGAAAATTCCTTTTCTACACATTCAGAATATATGGCCAGCAAAAATTTGAATTCGAAAATGAAGAATGCTTTGTTCTCTGTGAACACCTTACCCATGAAAACCTATCAGACATACACTGACCTGACATTCTGACCTTCAAAACATATTTCAATTTCAATTCTATTTTTAAATTAATTGCTGGGAAAAGGCATGAGTCACAACCCTGCTTGGATCCCCCTCTACTGGACACTCACCAAGTGCTATGTTTATTCTAAAGTTTCCCAAGTCAGAACAGGCTCTAGCATTACCTCCTCAATCAATCCAAGAACGTGGACCTTACCATTCAGTTCCCTGAGCCACCCAGGAATACTGGCCTCCATATCCCTCTTTATCTTCCCAGTTTGGCAGAGAAGTTTGTTGCAAACATCAGGAAGCTAGGGGATACTATGAAGTCCAGCTCTAAGAGAAAGAAATCAGGCTTGTTCAGCTGTATGCCGCCTACAGGCACCTTGTTTGTGGTAAGGTCACAGCTGTTACTTGCCATCTGTTAGTCAAATATCCTGGCACTGGAGGGCAACCAAATCTAAAGAGAAACCCCACTGAAGCACAGGTGAGAAATAAAGTCTCTGCAGTTGAAACAACATCAGGTGCATTCAATCTAGCTTGTATTTGAAGCCAGCCACCTGGAGGAATTCACTACTCAAATACCTGGAAAAAGGGGAAACGAGCAAGAGATAAAGAACACATCTTACAGATGCTGCTGGAGAAAGCCAGCACCCTGTGTGGTACAGTTCTGTGCACCCTCTAGATCTTAAGCTTAGGAGCAGCCCGACATCATCCTGCCAGCCACAACTGGCTGCTCACAACAGTAGGCAAGTTAATAAAGGGACATAATACTGACATTAAAGACTGTAAAGAGAAGTGGAAACCAGAATCTATGGTTATTTATCCAGTCAAATTTTGATCTCCCATTCATCCTGTGTCATCTAGTCTATTCCCTCTGAAGCATGAGACAGAGTTACACACTTCGCTGGCACCGTCGGTCCCCGAGCCAGCGAGGCCCATGCTGCTGACTCACCTACGGAAATCCTTAGTAGTTTGATGGGGTCCAGGCTCCTCATTACAAAAAAGCCTTTTAAGACATCAAGAAATAAATCATCTGCCTGGTTGCCTTTAATGAAAGCGCTGTTACACAGGAAAAAAGGGGATGGGGCATGAAACAATATCCATGGTGAAACAGCCAAAGCAGAAAAGAGGGATGTCTGAAGAACAGAACGAAAGTCTTGAGAATTAAGTCGAAAAGAGAAACAATACAACAATAAAGCAGCATGGAAATGGAGCAGGAAGGTATAAACAGGAAAGTTACAAATGGAATGAAAAGCTAAAGTGACTATTTTTCATGAAAGAACAGACACACCTCATTACGATAAGGAGTTAGTAACTTGTTCCCATGTACCAACTTCCCGTGCAACAATCACCAGTTATTTTAGTGGATTACAGCTGTACGACCATAAGAAATTATTTCCACATACTGTTGAGGAACTTCAAAAGGAACTAACAAGTCTGAAATCAATCTCTCTTCTCTTACAAGTTTTACATAGCACAACATTGTAACAACTGCATAAAGTATTTTACATTAACAATAGCGAGGAGTTCAGACCGTAGGCTGCTCTGGGCTATGATTCATTCGTGGCGCTCGGCCAAAAAAATAAATACATTCAAGACCAATGGCCTCAAGGGGAAAGGTAGGCCACTTTTCAAAAAGCACAGAGATAAATGATTTACAGAACAGAATACAGTTTAAGATTTCAGCCTATATGGACGATGAGGAAGGGCTTTCTTACGTCTCGCAAAGATTTACTGCGCAGCCTGGAATACTGGCAAGGTATCAACAGATGGAGTAAACTAGGAACTATTAAACTGGGATTTGCAAAACTCTCTCCAAAGAGCAAGAAATGACCCATTATATTGCTATACACAAAGAAAGTTCATAAAGCCCAATCAAGATACGGAATGGGTATTTCAGCCACGTAAGGCAAACAGGGCCGGTTCAGATTACAGGCAAACTCTGCAGCAAAGTAACACCTGTAAAGGGAAAGACCGGTCCGCTGGCAGCGTGACAAACAGTTTAAAGGTTGGGAGGGTTTGACGCCATACAGCATCTGCTGCACATAAAAATGTTTAATTAGCTGCTAAACAGCGAGCACTACATTCTTATTTTTTTCCCTACAAGTACGTTATTTCTTGAGTAAATGCCCTTGCTCAGCTAGGAAGGCTCAGAACGAAGAGAGCTTCTTCACTGTGGGAGCCGAGGCCAACTCATTCCCACACATCCGAATGACTCGTAATTGAATTCTAATGTTTTGAACCACCATCTCAGTAGCAAGCACCTTCTGAAACACCAAACCCACTTTTAAATGTGCCTTACTTTAATATTCAGAACATTATCTTTAATTGTATTGCTAATGGCTTTTAAAAGAAGGCTGCTCTTTTAAATGCCTCCCTAGAGGTACAACTGCATTTCATCATTTAAAAAATTCTAGACTTTACTGCTGCTGATCCCCAAACTTAGCAGTAGTGAGGAACTGCAGAGAGGGAGAAGCACCGAGCCTCTTAGGATGCACATATCCCCATAGGATATTCTATCTACAGTTCTGGTACACACACATCTCCCAGGGACCCTCTCTCAATCAAAGGGAAAACAAACACAACCTCAAGGTAACAAATAAAAACCACTAAGGGGAACGAGCTTTTAGAATCCAACCTTCGCTTACGCTGCAGCCAGATCCCAGGAGGGGCTCCGCAGTGTCCAGCTGTACTGAGGCATCACAGGGATTGTTTTTTAATTTTTTTTTTATACGGCTGCAGATTCAAGCCCAAGCTATATGTTGCCATTAGTCTCAAAAAGGAATCACATACCTATTCACCAACAGTAGTAATGTTTGCATTTTAAGTCAAGCATGTGATTAAATGCTCTGCTAGTAAGAATTCTCAACCAGATGTTGGGCAATCCTATGACACACAAGCTCTCTCAACCAGTGAGTGAAGCAGTTATAATTTATGAGGCAGTGGTTTCACATCCTGTGGTGCTGTTACTTAACCGGGTTTAAAAAGCCCCATCCTCACCTTTTGGTGTAAAGAAAAGAAAAAAGACAAGTAGGGGTTGGTCAGAATGATTTTGTTCAATGACGTTACTTCCCAGTACAGCTCGTGATGTAAAACTTCACTTAGTTGCACTACTCCAGGAGGAAGGAATGAGCTCCTTAAAAAGTTAGTGTCTAGTTTTGCCACTGTCTACTCTTTTTTTAAATAATTTGGTCATATTGCTTATTCTGTGGATAAGTTTTTTGCTCCATCTGTGCACCACAGATGTCCTTTTTTTTTTTTCCCCTTTCAGCTTGTACACTTCCATACAGCATCTAGGAAAGCCTGCATCCTTGAGGGAATTGTGGGAATTACAAAAATGCAATGGCTACATTTTCATTCACAGACATAAAAAGAAGATAAATGTGGCAAAATTTGGAATAGCGTTTTAATTGTTAGCTTTAATTATCTGGTAATGTACTCAGTATGTGGAATAGCTTTCTAATGATCCAGTTTGCAGCAACTGGCGTTTTTAAAAAACATAAAAACAACTGCATTTTTCTGCTTACAGTATTCATTTTCCTAAAGTTGACTACAGGAACAGTATTCACACACACACACAGAGAAAACCAGAATTTCACTAAGAGCGATCTCGCTGAATTTGTGGAGGACAAATCCTTGCCAGTAGTGAGCATCCTCTCCTTTAGGAGGAGTTAAGGGTCCCTTAGGCACTTTCCCACACAGCCTTAACAGAAAATAAACACAGCTACAAAAGAAGGCCCAGAACACATAAAATTGTTACATCAAAAATAAATAAAGGAATCATAGTGCTAACTATTCAAGCAGAGGGTCATTTTTGAAATTGTTCTGTTTCCTACAAGTTGATTTGCTGTCAGTTTCAGTTTCCTTTTTTTTTTCCTGTATTCTAAGACTTTCACAGATGAGGACCTGCTTTTTTTGGTTTTTCTTTTCCCCTCCAAAAAATACAGTGGACCCTACCAAAAATTTGCTAACACCAAACTGCTGGTGTAAAAATCAGTGTTTTGTCTGTGCTCCTGCCCATATGCAGTTTCCCCTACAGTGTACTTCATTTGGGCCAAAAAAATAAAAGCTGTTACCTCATTAGATGACTAAACCAGGCGGTTCTGCCAGCATTGGCCTTCTTACCTGGTAACTATTTCACTCAAAAGGTCATGACTCCATCCTGAATCTTTTCTCGTGTTGTTCATTTGTCCAAAAGCCTTGTATCTGTCAGGGTCTGCTTCTACCACTGGGACCAGTATTCTCTGTTCTTAAGAATTTTCCACCGAGCATACCTAAGTAAGTCAACATCTGATTTCAGATTTCTTTTTACTACAGCTTATACTGAAACGTAAAAAAAATAAATAAATTCATACGGCTATTTCAAGTCTTCACTACGTATGAAGTTAATTTTAAGGTGGATAGGTTATATTCAGTATAAAAGCCTCTAGATTATCCAGAAAGGAACCTCTTCATGCAGATAAATAAGCCATCCAAAACCCAAGGTTAATTTAAGGAATGGCTTAAATTCCCTAGTTCCATTTCTTATAATACAAACTTTTCAGATCAGGGACTTTGACCTCTTACTAACAGGGACAGAGAATGCTAGTACTGTACATACAAACACTCTCTAGTAGCTTAAGTTACTTCTTTTTCCAGAATATGCCATCATAAGATGGAAAAATCAGCCTCCTAATATCAGAAAAGGACACTTGAGAGGATTTATCTTACAAATTCTAGATCTACCATCAACAGATAATGCAAAGCATTAGGAATCTGCCTATGGCCTTAAAAAGTTACTATTTCACAGTAATAATATTTTCCAAGAAAATAAAAATGGGACACATTTATTTCCTGATTCTGGATTCAAATTTTGCCAATTTAAACTCAAATATTTAAAAATAATCAATATTTAAACATTCCCCCGTCATTAAAGTACGCCTGAATGAGTCCTATGACATACAATAATATATTTTCTGTCTTCTTTCTTAAATTTATGCTTTGAACTGCTCTCTGGAAAGAATTAGCAGCCAATTTCATTCCAATAATTTTTTTTTAAAGTGACATCACTAAATCAAATGTAGCTTAAGAGATGGCCCTATTGGTCACAGGATAAACAGGAAAAAAAAATACATACTAATCAGGACAGACACATTTTATTTCCATTTTTTACCTTTAAATTATTTTTATCATTGACACTCTCACAAAAAAAAACCCAACAAAAAAACCCACATAAAGTGTTGTCTCAATTTATTTCTATTAAGAAAAACATCCAAAATTAGCAAACCCACCTGGCTCAGTGCAAAAAATAGAATATTTACAACAGATGCTCCCTATTTATTGCGTCACACATGAATACCATCAGAAACATCCATTCTTTAATGGCATGATTAATGTAACATGTTATGTAAAAGTCCAATTTTGTTTACTTTAGCTGATTCGATTAAGCAAGGGAAGACAAGTTTTATCTTTGTGGATAGTATTTTCAGGGGAAAAAAATAAATAAATCAAAAAATCAAACAATAGGTACTTTTGTTCATAGAATTCCCAAATTTTAAGCACTTAGAATCTTCTGCCAAACAACTCACATTTCATAAATCTGCACAAGTAGGTCCTGAAGGTCAGTGAAAAGTATGACGTTCCTTCCAACTGTGACTCTTCTGACAGCACTTAGCTACGAGCTGGGTACTTGGCATCTCCGTCTCGTGCAAAGAACATACAATTTTTATGAAAGCATCCGAGACCTGACAAGCTTCTCACTTCAAACACTCTCCCAGACTGAAAGTCATGGTCCAAGTTTTTTGGATTCAGAACGTCACACATCTGAGAAAAAAAAATGACTTTTCATGAAGTCTACCCTGCAGAAGCATCCTCAGAAGAATTCTAAGGATGAACTTGTAAGTGCAAAAATAATCTATTTCAAAAGGACAGTTTCATATCTCCTTAAAGCTCAACAGACTCTCCAGTTCCGTAAGTCCCTGAGAGAATAAAAATTGGGACAGTGAATATCTTGAAAGAGCCTGGGGGTATTTTGGAAAATAAAGCTAGCAATACACAGAAAATGAGTGGCTTTGGTTTTTAATTCGTATGTACAAGCAATCCTTTTTCCTCAGGGTTTCTGAAAATCCAAGCCATAGTACACAGGAAAATTAATTTCAGTATTTACACACTACAATTCCTTTGCCCTATTACCATCGAGCCCCCCCTCCCCCCCAACAAAAGTTTCTATTTTAATAGTAAAATCGGGCATGTAAATTATTAGAACAGACTTCTTAAATGCACTTTAATCTCCTCAACTAGGCAAAACATCATCTGGAAAATATTTAGAGAAAAAGTATACCATTTATTTACCCATACACAGTATGTCAAGACTCAAGATGTCTTCTTTAACCATCCCTTTGTCATTTTATATAATTTCTTCATACTGTAAGTTATAGATTTCTTTGCCCCTAAAAAAAAAAAAAAGAGACACAAGATCCAGAGAACATCAACATTTAGGAAGGCTAACTCAAATACTAGATTCTTACTACGTTAAGTAAAATATTTCCCTGGAAGAACAGCAACTTAATCCATCAGGCAGATATGCAAATAACCTTACTGTCACATTGATAACACAGTAATAGAATAGAATAGATAACACAGAAAAAGACTTTTAATAGTATGAAAGCATGGAAAATAGAACAGGTTCATTCTGAAGGCCTGAAGATGTATACTATGACCAAGGTATAGCAAACGTAGAGATTCACAATAAAACTCTTAACTAGTACAGACAGAAACTTCTGATTTACATCATTGTTCCCAAATGCTAAATACTGAAAGGCTTTTAAACCATCTGCGTTTACCGCAGATCCTCACCAAACCATTATGCTTTTCCAAAGCCCTTCCTCATCTTTACCAATTTCTTCTGCTAATCAGATTTTAGTTACCTTTGCTTGATGCTATACATCAGGCACTTGTTTGCCTTGTTATGGACCAATTCTGCAGTTAGATTTGAGAAGCATCACGCTGATGGCCATCTTGATTAAATGTAATCAATCACCGCACACCACCAGCAGCTTTCCAGGACAAACAAACCCACAGCATTGCTATGCAAAGGCTTGTAAATTAAAAGTAAAAACCGAATTGTTTTGTTTTGGATTTGTTTGGTTTTTTTCCCCTCAGGAAACGTGCTGCTGACTGTTGAGATGGAAATCTGTTCCAGCTTCAACAAGTTGTAGAGTACGCTAGAATCTCCTTGAATATTTTTTTATTGCCTCATCCTAACTAATGGCAGCTACCATTTCATAACTGAGAGAACAGCACGCCTGCAAGAGAATAAAACTTGACTTGCATAATGAAATGTCATCTGTGTCCTTAGGTAACAAAAGATAATACTGAAATGATGATGGGTATGGAAAAAACTTATTAATAAGGATATACCCAGGCGAACCGAAAGAAGCAAAAATAATAAGATGACAACAGACAGCTGTAATTTGGCAACACTGCCAATACCAGAAGTATAATATGGACACCAGTGTGAATACCCTGCCACAGGGATGTTGTCTGGGCCAATTTTGCTTCCGAGTAACCTGCCTGTCACTTGTTTATAACAAACCTCATATCAAGCCAGAAGAGCTGTCATACTCTTAGCATCATCCTGCAGTAGCCCACGAGCAGTGCACTTTGGTAAATACACCATTACACCAGAGGCCTACAGTGAAGGAAGGCATTTCTCAATTTTCATATAGATACAGAAGGGTCTTGCAGCAGTCATGGCCTCCAAGCTTTTACAAGTTTTAGATACGAAGGGATCAAGGATGACTCCCACACAATCTGTAAAGCATACCCTTAGAGTTAAACACTTTCTGAAGTTCTCCCAGTGATAAGCCTTCTCTTACAGACCTAGAGTAAAAAAAGACACAGCCTTTTGCTAGGTTTAGTCATCTAGTATTTGGAAACTTAAAAACAAAATATGTTAGTCTTGGCATTTCAGTGGGGTTCTGAAATCCTAGCCAGTAGAGCTACTTATTTTTCCTCCTTCCAGCTTTTTTCGATTAAAAAACCACCCCAAAACAAACAAAAAAAAAAATAGCCCAACACAACATAAAACACAGAGTAACTTTTCAGATTACAACACAGTCTAATCACACCCTTACAAATTCAGAACTGAAAAGGCAAGTTTTTAATGCTGCCCCAAAAGCTTTCATTTTGACACTGGCAAGCACAGGTTAAAAAGTATGGTATATCATACTTACTACAATCTTTCTAATGTTTATTTAATAGAACACTATTTACCTGACAAGACTCACTAAAAGTACCCAGGAGCAACTCAGCCAAAAGTCAAGCAGCGTGACACAGCAGAACACAAGGAAAGATCTTCTGGAACAAATGAGCAACTCAGAGTCACATTTAGCCACATTTAGCATTGGACTTTTGTGGGGGGGGAAAGGGTATGATAATATTTGATTTTGAAAAGGCCTTGGAAAGTAATCAAATAAAGATAAAATACTTTTAAGTGAAAGCTGCATTCGGTATTAGCAGTCTATAGAGTCACAAGAAGTCAAATGACTCTGCAGTAATAAAGAAAAGTGCATGCTCTATTTATGAAGGAATGTGACGGAGAGTAAAAAGCCTGTCATAACAAATATGCTGCATATAATCAGTTTTGCACTTCCTGTGTTTCTAATTGCAATTTAAATAAACTCAACTTTATCTTTTGTAAAGAATCATTCGTATATATATTTTCAACTTACAAAACCAAGTGCATCCCACACGTAAGCTCAAACTTTTCTATGTTTAATAGGTTCTTGCGAAAAGCAAGCACACTAATGAAGTTTCAATGGGCTTTTCTTTGCAGCACCTCAAACAAGAAGTAAATAATAATGTAAATTCTGAAGCGCCTTGCATATCTGCATTAAAATTGCACACAGTGTAAGAATTCCAGTTGCAGAACAAGGCCAGACTGTTAAAATTATGTTAAAACTATGTCACTGTACAGCTTTGAAAATTACTGCCCAATCTCCTAGGCACTATACGTGCAGGACACAGCCCCTGAAATACTGAAATTTCTCTGCCAGGACTGCTGTTGCTCTGCCATCCCAATGCAGTCAGTGTACTTCTGGAAGGGCAGGAAAGCAAACCAGCAGTGACAGAGCTGATACAGCCGCGCAGGACTGTCATCACCTGCGCTGGCACCGCAGCCTGCGAGTCAGCATGCTTTATCTGCTCCCCAACCTGCTCTGCCTCTTGCAGCAGCTCCTCAGCCTACAGAAATGGTTCTCCTCCGTATTTTCCCCCTGCAGGGAGCACTCTCCTGAACTCCACCCGCTACAGCCTTATGTAATGAGATGCTTACATTTCTGCCCCGGCACATCATGCTACAAAGCAAAATACAGGTTTATACACACAGCTGGTTTCTTAAAGCAGCCCTCAGGGTGATGAGTCACATCTGTAGTAAAAGTTAATGGTTGTAATTATGGCTTAGTCTCAGAATCTGAAGCAGTTGGACCACATGAAAACGTCTTTCTACTTTAGCTCTGAATCTATGACTTGGTGGATCCACCTCCCCTTTAGATTTTTCCACTATATGATACAGAACAAAGACCTAATGCACATGGAATCAAGACCACAAAATTTCAGTGTAAACATAAGTTGTATCTGGTTTTACTTAACAATCCATGTTAGGTTTTTTGGAAGTGTTAGCGTTGTAAGATAGTAATTTGGCTATAATATAGGTCCCCCAAAGTTCCCTGGTAGATATGCCTGGCTGTAGTATACTTTATTTCCTTTTGAAAAGAAAGAATAGTGCGTGTACTGCTGAACAGCTGTCACGTGGAGGCAAACAGTTATACATTGTTGGTGTATCATGCACAGACACACACAAACCTTTTACATATATTTCCAGTGAAGTGCAGTGGTGCGCAGTGTCTGCTCAGGCAGCTGAGGAAGACAGCAGTTATCACAAATCTACAGAATAGTTTATATGTAAAGCTGTTCATTATAATTTAAAAAAATTCCTTGAAGACATAATTTACAAATACCCCAATTCTAAAAAAAACAAACGTTATTCAGAGCAGCTAGAAGCATTTGTGTTAACTAAAAAGTATCTTGAACAATTGCTTCAACTGATGATTTAATTCACAGTCTTTTAAGAAATAGTCAGGGCTCACAGCATTCCTCTGGTAAGATATAAAGAAGAAATCTAAGCTAAAGAAGTATCAACATCTCCTTCAGAGGAGCTAAATATAAGAACTTCAGAGTTTGTTCCCAAAGACCACGCAGACTCTGGCTATGTGGGAAAATAAATCAAACGATGGTGCCACCTCTAATGGGAAACAGAGAGGCAATCTCACCACAGACTCGAAGAAATACACAGGCACATTTTCAGAAACTAAATAGGGCATTTAACAACAAACAAAAACATAGAGCTTGAGCTCAACTTTAAAACCACATTGGCAGAGAAAGATGAAAAAGTTCTCTTAAATGGGTTGAAATTCTTTATTTTGCTTGTGCTCCCTGCCAGTGCTGTTAATACACAGCATGCCATCTCAGCGATGGCTATTCCCGATTTAACATTTAATTTAGAAACATGCTGTACATTGGACGACCACACTAGAGACCAGAGAGAAGACATTTCACTTTTGTTGTTGTTAAGATAAAGCAAACAGCTAAGGAATTAATTTTTTTTGTCCCCATTGCATTTCAAAAAGAATTATAGCCATGTAATGAAAACTATTTCTTTTGCAAGCAGACGTAGGACAAAAGTACTTGAATAGTTACCAGGAACAGCAAGAAAAAATGGCAACAGCACATTTAATGGAGTCACTGATTTCGTGAATCGCTTTCAAAATTCTCTTATTTTAGCTACTATTCTTAATGTAAACACTGCTGAAGGACAAAGCCATAATACTGTTCCTAAAGTTTCTACTAGAAAGTGCGAAAATAGGTCTTAGGGGAACAGAATATTAGACAAGATTTGGCTAAAGAATGAAGAAAGAAATACAGCATCCTTTGGGATTAAATTTTAAAGCCCAACACTTTCCTGTAAAACACATTTCTTGCATGACTCAAGCAAATACTTTCTATGCAGGAGCCACAGTGTTTCGTCTGTGTAGAGTACATATCTATATGAATACTAGCTGTTAAAAACGCCAAGAAATGGCACAGCAAGGTGACCAGCATTAATGCCTGCCCCCTAGTGACGAGTTTTTTAAATTAAGAAACTGTAATTGGGAGGAAAAAAGTCTTCATGAGAAGATACATCAAGATTTCACATAAACTCAATCATAACTGTTTGGAGAGAAGTATTTAATAAAAAAAAAAAAAACCACAAAAAGAAACAAAACAAAACCCTCAAACAGGCAAAAGGCTTCTACTAGCTAACTCCTAAACCCCTGGAAATCCATCCTTTCGTAAATTCCAGGGCAGATTCCTGAAAACCATACAAACATCGCATCTGAAAAATACTCAGGTCGTGCCCCTGGATAGTTAAATTTAATTTTTTCTTTCACGAGCACAACAATGTAGGCCTTTATTAAAAAAAAAAATACTATGTCTGTGCTTCTGTCCATCTTCAGTGAGCGAAGCT
>JAOXJK010000003.1:21359679-21376201 GCA_025774025.1 Xenus cinereus
GGTGACCAGCATTAATGCCTGCCCCCTAGTGACGAGTTTTTTAAATTAAGAAACAGTAATTGGGAGGAAAAAAGTCTTCATGAGAAGATACATCAAGATTTCACATAAACTCAGTCATAACTGTTTGGAGAGGAGTATTTAAAAACAAACACAAAAAGAAACAAAACAAAACAAAACCCTCAAACAGGCAAAAGGCTTCTTCTAGCTAACTCCTAAACCCCTGGAAATCCATCCCTCCTAAATTCCAGGGCAGATTCCTGAAGACCATACAAAATCACATCTGAAAAATCCTCAGGTCGTGCCCCTGGATAGTTAAATTTAATTTTTTCTTTCACGAGCACAACAATGTAGGCCTTTATTTAAAAAAAAAAAAAAATACTATGTCTGTGCTTCTGTCCATCTTCAGTGAGCGAAGCTGGTGGTGCTGTGGGGAAGCAGGGCTATGCCTGCATTAGCAAGCGTGGCACCACTCACATTATGTCTAGCAGGACACGTTACAGACACGCTCCTGGTCCTCGCTGCAGCCAGGGTGGCCCATGCAGCAATGCACAGGAAGGTTAGCTCTGCAGGCAAGCTCTGCATTCATTAAACACATTCAGAGCTTAAGAAATGCCAGAGACGGTCCTTTTCCAAACCTAACTCGTTTCCCTCAGCACATCACCTGTAAGTAACCCCAAAAGACCCAGCCTGAATTCTGCTGCAAATGGTTTTGGCCAGATTCTGGCAGAAGTGAAGAAATACGGTTAAAATAAAACAAACTAAATGACACTGAAAGCGAGAAAACTAAACTTTCCCAAGCCCTACTGCTCAAATTTGGCTTGTGTTTCAGGCAAAGGAGTACAATTGCGTTACAGAAAATACATGGTTTTAGATATAAGTGTTATTCTATGTAACTGCCTGGTTAGAAGACAACTAGAGTTTGTTTTAAAGGAAAAAAAAACACCCACCACTATATATAAAGCAAAAAGCAGTTAAGACAAAGGAAAGAAAAGACATTTCAAAACACCTAGTTTCAGGTGCACAAAACAAAAAACACAGTAAAAATTACAAGTCCTACTAAAAGATGCTTTAGGACCCCCCAAAAGTCCTAGTAATAAAGGACATATAGGCCGTAAGTGATTGACTGCATGACACACAAAAGGAGGAGACAATTCCCAGAGGTGATTTTCTGTCTATCAAAACAGACGAAAGGGGAGCATAAATAATCTGACAAAGCTTAACTATTTTTATTTATGCTCTTGCAGTTACACACAAACAGCTACTTTCACAACACTGAATTCAACACAATAACGATGTCTTTGACCTCTCCCCTCCAAATATTTTGCTCTACAAAATCTACTCTCCATGGATTTAGAAACAGATAGGTTACAAGCTGATATTACGGAAGGAGCCATGTTAGAATGCAGGAAGTCCTGACCACTACCAGGTTATTTTGACAAGAAGTCCTAGAAGAAAAGCATCACCTATTTAATTGGAAACCTCACATTTAGAAACTAATACCTGCAATATGCCTAAGTCACATAAAACAGTGATTTGCTTTTCTCAGATGGAGTCCTTAGTCTCCTCCAGCTACTAAACAAAGTTCAGCAATAGTTTTCTCAGACTTCTTCCAGTTAATAGAACTAGGCTATTATCAGAAGCATATAAAAAGTACAACTGTTCCTGCTTATTTTACTCAGCAGCCCACTAACGGGCCTGAACACTGCAGTTTGTGTTTCTTTACAAGGAGGTGGGAAGTACAACGTGGAGCCACCAACTTTAATACTAAATGGGAAGTGAACAGCAGCTGTAAAAGTCTGCGTAAGGATTGCCCAGTAGGAAGCTATACAGCTGCTTTTAAAACCAGTAATGGCATCATTTGTATTTAATTGCTCTTGTGGAAGAATTAGGAATAGATATGAATGAGTTAGGAAAATTATTCGAGCAACTTCAAGCAAGCAGCAAGGATTTTTCACTTTGCAGGAATTCATACTATCTCCTGACCAGTTTTAAGTAAAGGAAGGCTCAGGTCTTAAGTCTTTCTTTTAAATCAAGCTGCCATGCTTTCAGCTTTTTCAAATGTGAAAATCAGGTTAAGTTAAATTTATTTCAGAACTCAGAAAATAGGATGAAGCTCCAGCTATATAACTGGCAGGAACTTTCAATCAGTTAGGAAAACTCTGATAGCTGAAAAGCATCACTAGTTTTCCCATGTTTCTACGCAAGCAAGTCTTTTTTTCGCCCTCTACAGCTTCTCTCACATTGACTTTGTAATAGTCAGCTCTTTTTCTAAGTAATTAATTTTAAAGTACAAGAGTTAAAGTAATATCTAATGCTCACCAAGTACAGGCTCAGTTTGGAATACATCATGTCTTCAAATACACACCTGCCTTATGAGCCTGGCAAAATCATCTGATCCTGTCACAGTTCTCTCCCTCAAAACTCATTCCTTTCTTTATTTTATGATGAAATAAACTTATAGTCTACATAACACACCGATACTATGTACTGATCATTTAGGGATCCCCTCACATGAAGAAAGCCAGAGTGAATTTTAAAGTAATTTTTTCCCATTTTTTTTAATACAAAAAAAGAGCAGAACCAGTACACATCAGCCAAATCTGGCCCACATATAAAATGGAATTGAAGTCAGAAGGGGCTTTTTGTTACTTTTGGGTTGTTGGGGGGTTTTGTTTGTTTGTTTAAGAATCGTGTAGACTCTAATTTCTTTTGACATTTTACAATTTCTCAACAGCTATATAAAGCTTCTGCTTTAAATATTGTTTTCCAGAGGCTTTCCATTAGACACCCAAAAAGCTTATTCTTTAAACTCTTGTAACAAGACAGTCTTGGGGCCCTATAATTTTTACTTTGTGAAATCAGAAGGCCTATGTTGATAGAAATCACACACATTCTTACCAGCTGTTAGTATGGTTTTAGCACTCTGCGCTATACTGGAAGATCTCACAATTCCTGAAATGCCTGCAGATAGAAAAGCACACAGATGTTACCCATCTTAGCAGATTCGTGGGGATTTTTTTTATCCTCCAACATACATGAAAAAGTTAAATATTTTTCCAGTTATACAATCAAGGCAGCCTGAAAGTAAAATATACACTTATGCTGAGAAAATTTGTTTCTGTTCTGCTTTGTCGTACTAATTGAAGATATTCTCTAAGGTACTGTAAATTATTTTATATATAACATATAAAAAACCCAAACCAAATCAATATTAAAACAGCTAACAACAAGTAGGAATTGATCAAATTAATTCATTTAATGTTCCCATTATTCCCCTTCTAAGATGATTAGTCACAAAGGATTCAGAATTGTTTCATTTAAGTGCTGGCATATTAACTTTCTAGAGCAGAAAAAATCATACCCATTGTTTACTCCAACATGAAATTGGGATTTTGCACTTCTCTGATCAAGCAGAGCTGCCTATATTGCTCAGTGTTTGTTTGTCTGGCTTTTTTAAATTATCAGCTTTTGGAGATAAGGTTTGTTTATCACTTTGCTGCACTTTTTTACCACTGTGGCACATTCAGTTCTTCTTGTCCAGTGGTTCTTAGGTATTAGTGGAATAGTAAATAAAACATTTTTTTTTTTTAAGTACTAAATTTTATCTGTTATAACACATATATTTATAAAACTACTGTACGTTACTAAGTACTTAAAAATGTAGAAATGCAGCAGTCCCAGAGTTAGTCTTCCAAACTGGAAGTTACTCTTCTCTGTTAGCCAGAATGTAGAATATAATTTCAAATATTATTTTTAAATCCTTCTTTCAAAGCTATTTCTATAGTGAAGAACAAAGCTTAGGGAAATCCATTAATAAGTAACAGGGATAAAATATTCCACCAGAAAATAATTTGTGGGGTAGAGGTGGGGAAGGGAACAAATCACATTGAGCTAATAAAATACCTAGGGACAATGCAATTCAACTTGAGCAATCAGCTTTGTCTCGTAGGATTACCAAATGGCTTGTCCTGTCCTTTACTCAGATTCTTGAATTGGGAAAATCTTTCAGCCACAGAAGTGAAAGAGGGGTTCTGATTTGTTCTCCTAAGAGTACAAACTGCTTGGCTTGAGAAGGCTCGGTCTATCCAATTTTGGTACTGATATGCTGCACCCCTGTGCAGTCCTCAGTCACAACACCCTACCTAAATACCACCGCAAGGACAGTCAGCTCAGGGTAGACAACTCAAGAGCTCACAACCACTGCAACTCCTGCTCCCAGATTCAGCTATTATTACATTACTACCGCACTCCAGCCACAGGAGCGTAGAAGCTGCCACAGATGGACATGAAAGAAGCTGGACACCTTGATGTCCAGGCACAATTCATCCTAGACTGCCAAGGGAGAACTGCAACTCTCAGGAGCTTTATTTCCCCAAACAGAAATCAGCTTAAGGGCTCCCTCAGCAGCTGGCTAGTGTCTAGTGGCTCTCAGGCACCTGGGGAATTTCTGCAGCTCTCAAGGAGCTTGCAAAATTAGCCACATGGAACTAAGATGTGTCAAGTTCTTTCCACATGTAAAGGATTCTTCAAGTCCTAAACGTTTTCATTTTTCTGCAGAATAATAAAACATTGATGTCTGCAACATAAGCTTTAGCCTGCTCATCCAACATTATCTTGCCTCAGAGAAGCTATCTGTGACGATGAGAAACACCTCAATCTTCTCCCTCAAAGCCCAAGTTCTCTGCCAGAGCTCATGTATCTGGACTGACTATGATGATTGGGAAGGGTTATGTCAGCAAGCTAGAAAATTAACTTAGCATTGCAATGTGTGACTGGTAGAATACATAGTTTAGTATTTAGATGAAGTTATGCCAGCCAATGAAGTCCTGAAGGTATACACATCCCAAATGGAGTTAGATGGTCTAAGTAGGCCACACTAATTCCTAAAGACCACTTCTTTGAGAATCTAAACCAAAACATATCCTTCTTTATCAGTAGGAATGCTATTTGCTAGTATTTCAAAGAACCCATCTGCTGTCAAACAAATCCAAACCCATGCTTTTAGGTATGTAATTCAAGACTAACTTCTTGTTTTCTTCTTCTCTAAATCATCGTTCTGAACTAGAAGAACACATACAATAAATCTATCATGTGTTAAAGAGATTAAAGATACTGATCTAGGCCTACCTTGATGCACCACAAATCCGCAGTCAGGGTCATGGGCAACTTGCAGTAAAATTTCTTCCACATCTCTGTTTTTTCCAGGAGGGTCTACCAGAGAAGTTATTTTTTGTTGCAGGGTCCTTGGCAAAGCCATTAGTTGTGTAAATTGACCTTCTGGACTTTTATCAATCTGAAGGTTACAAAAAATAACACAGTAAAAACCATTCAGTGTTAACAACATAAGTTCTCTTTTTCAAGTAAGTCTGAAAAGTCTTTGTGCTATCTTTGACCTCTGATGAGTATCACAAAGAACACAATCCATTGCACTTGTAAAAGTCATTGACAACGCTAATGAAAATTTGCCAAGCACTGGGAAACGCAGGATCTCAGTTCTGAACCTGAAGAATAACTCAATGCAAACATGTTAATTTTTATCCCAGGGAAGACTAATGCACACACATGATCCTGCTGTTTCTGCAAGCAACTTTTCACTGAAGCTGTATCGTTTCTGCTCTATCCAATTTCCTTTGGAAACATAAGTACACTACAATGAAAAAAAAAAAAGAAAGTTCCCAAAAGACCACTTAGCTGAGTTTCTTCTGCCTGAATATAATCAAACTATACACATACACATTTCAAGTTTAGTTTGAAAAACATTTTCTGTGCTTTAAAATGAAACCACATCTGGTTTGGATAATTTGAAGGAAACATTCATTCCACATTTTCCAATCCAAATCAGAAATTCAATGACCCCTTTTTGAATACAATGACACCAACGTGCAGGCCTGTACACATCTATACAAAATCTAAGCACAAATACTGAAAAATGCATAACGGAGCAGAAAAACTGGAGGAAAATATGAAAAGGTCGATCCATCCCACACAACTTTTTAGACAGTTCATGGAGACATCAGACAGGAGTCTAGTTACCCTCTACACTCCCTGTAGTCAATGGGGAGAAAATGATATCCAGATGAATCACCCACTGACTACAGAGGCAGCTGACAACGAGAAGGCTCTTAACATTATGTGGGAGGAATCCACGCCTGAACCAGAACTGTAAGAAGTAGTGTCTGCCTTCAATTGTTTTTGAGGAATCTTTTAAGAAAGAATTCTCTCTGTAACTCTGAAGACATATACTTGGAGAAGGGGTTTCTATTCTGCGCTAAACATCATTCCCCATAGTAGTTATCCTCTTCTGCTTGGGAAATAACTGCCAATAATCAGAGCAAGGTATGAGGAATAAAGCATTAAAGCACTTTGCTCAAAATCCACAGTAAAGTGATGGCATTTGATCAACAGCTTCTATGACTATTATGGAATTATGGACAGACTTACTATCCAACAATGTATTTGTAGGATGCTACCAAAATTTGTTTGAAGGTAACACAACAGGGAGTACTATTCTAACTAGCCATTTTGTTGGAGAAAGCCTTACTGATTCTTTGCAAAATTCATTTAAATCCTTCTTCCACTAAACTGTTCAAAAGCACATTGATAAGAAAACACGAAGACAGCTGCAGTATAATAGAGATTCGCCTACACTGTACTCCAAAGTTTGCAGTAAAATTGTTTACTGCACTCAAGCTTGCTTATATCTGTACTTCAGTTCCTAACAAAGACGTGTCCTAAAAGGAGGCATTCTTGAGACAATTATCAAGGTGACAAGAGTATAAAGAGATACCCATGTCCATGAGACAACCCATGCTAATTGTAACTTCACGTTGAAATGTATAACACACTTGAATATTTACTCAAGGACAAGCATACTACAAGAGGAAAAATTGCTATCGGACCCCTGACTGCGGCATCTCTTCCCGAATTGCAATGCTACACTTAGACCTTATGCCAGAAAGATGGAATTCAAGATACTGGTGATTCTTACATGTTTCCAAAATACTAGGACAAAATTATTTTAGTACGGGTATTTAAAGATAATGCCAGAATTTCATTTGGGTTTAGTCAACTGATCTTCGTAACTAGCATTCTACAGTCTTTTGTGAGATGCAGATTTTGATTGCAGAAAGTTGCACCTCTTAGTTATGGCCTAATCTTTAACACAAACCATATGTTTATTCACGAATTCCTAGACTGTTGTTACCATATGGTAGTCATTAGAACGCACATTTTAAAATTATCCTCTCTTGTTCCTTTGCTAGGGCTCTAGTTCTTTGCCCATATTCAAAGAAAATGAACAGTAGTTACTACATATGCAGAGACTGGTATTTAAGGCAAGTCTTCTGGCTGCAGAATTAACTAAACAACAGAAACATAACAAATAGCAAGTACAGCGACTACAACTGCTCGCCTTAGCGTAGCACGTAATTCTTGCCTTCTGTCAATGTGATAAAGCACTTCCACTTGCTTGTTTTAAAAACGTTTTGAAGAACACTTGCCTCTAGCCTTCCCAGATGGTGCTTATATACCACTTGAGGGCAGTCCTGTAATATGTTACTGTACAGCTTCTGAAAATGGGGAACATTAGGTTTCACTATGTTCTGCACTTTCGATCTGTCTTCTCCTATTACCATTCTGAAATCACCTAGTCAAGAAAAGACAAACAGTTAATTCATTAGGAAAAAATGAAAACTCAAAGAAGGAGAATGTAACAGAAACAACATATTGCAAAGGCACCATCTAAAACTTTATTCTCCAACTCTACTAATGCCTATATAATCCACAATAAGGTTGACCTTCTAATAGTCAAAAAATACTATTCAAATAGCTTCAAGTACAGAAAATAAGATTCAGAACTGTTATGTGGCCTCTTATATGTTGTAATGTCATCAACCCATGCATCCACGTTTTCACTTTGACAACAAAAAAATTCCAGCTGTCAAGTTCAGCCTCAAAAGCAGCAGTAACACAGCTACATTCTTTGCAACCATACGTTAGTTTCAACAGATTACGAAACAGATTGACCAGCCCCAATACTTTGTAGCTAGAAACAAATAACCTACAATTTTCCAATATTGAAAGAAAATAATTTGCATTGTCTCTGCACTTCAAGGGCAGTACCTGAAGAACAGCTAACGGCAGTCACGGTAAGATCACAGTATCCCCCTTTCCTCTTAGCCATGTATTTTGTTAGTAGTCTCAAAAAGCAACTCCTTTTGGCAGCAAAATAAAATATCCACTGTCACATTACTGACCTTTTATGATGACCTTATCACTTTTATGATAGGTGACTGGAAAGTTTCAGAGTAAGTGGTAAGACAGTCAGTCTGTAATAGAGCATTCATCTACCTCTATTACATACCACCCTGGTAGCTTCCAGGGTTACCAACCAGGAGTTAGAGCCCCGTGCAGCACGTATCAACAAACAAAATCCTGGATCAAATAATTTTCCCCACTTCCCCCATTCAGGAGATAAATGTTGTTGCAAGGTGGTAATTTGCTAGCATTACTTGGTTTATTTCAATTTATGCCAAGCTGCAAAACAAACACTTCCCATATAAACGGTACCGACTCACTGCTCTCAAAAAAACGCATACAAAAAAAATTAAAAGGATAAACATTTTCCAAATTAAAGCACAAACAACTCTTTCAGCAGTCTCCAAGGAGACTGATTAGAGTAATGCATAAAATCAATTTTGTCTACTAGCATACTCTCTGAGAAGTTTAAGACTTAACAAAATGCCGGCAAATTAAAATATCCACAAACATGTAATTGACAGATTTTTGCTTGAACGTTCCCAACTGGAAGTCTTACGGCTTTAGCTTTGTTCACACAGTGGAGCCAATTTCAACATCTTACAGCACGGCAAGTGATCTCCCACGTTTTTGGTTAACTGCACTGTTTCAAGGATATATAAAGAAGTATCTCAGGCACTAGTGCCCACCAAAAATCTGGTGACATTCCTGGACAGGTTTCAGGTGGGCAGGTAGGCAGCCCTGTAGCAAACATCCCTGGTTAGCAACCCTTAGCCATCCCACTGTCAGCGTTCATTAAGGGTATCAACATTTAAAGAGCGATGCTGAATTAAATGGTAACAATTAAATCTTGTTTTGAAGAGTCATTTGGGGTAATTTCTTAAATTTTTTTTTCCCATACCAATTTCATAGCTAAAGAAAGGAGAAAATACTCTTACCAAAAAGAGTCCACAAATACCAACCAGGAGGTGAGTGTTAAACATACATTGAAGAATCATAATCGGATCTTTAAGTTAACTAAATAAGAACTTTAAACACAGCACATACAAAAAGTAAGAGATAAAAGTATGGGCCAGATTACTAGACACATCCACATCATACTCAGAGTGGAAAGAAAAATTTTTTCCAAGGTTTTGAACCGTTAAAAACCAAACTACAATCCACACAAACAGAAAAAACCTCTCATTATTTTACCATATTCAATCACCCATAATTAGCTGTTCATAAATCAAGCAGGTATGAGTTTTGCTTACGTGCCTATACCTATTTTCTATGAATAAGCACAATTAGTCTTTACAAGCTGCTCCATAACACAGCACTAAGGTATAGTTATTGGAACATCCAACAGCGTAGGCCCAGAGCAAGAGAGCAGGTGGGTTGTTACGCGTTACACTTCCTACTGTGGTACAACAGCTCCAACTACAGCTTTTCTCCTCGGAGACTTCAGACCCCATATACTAACCAGAATAGGAGAGTCCTGCAATCTGCATATAGAGATCTTCTTCAGAGAAACTTTCTGGTAACATGAGAAAGGCTGCTGTGACCGCACTCTTCAGGTTGCTGACAAGAGCAGCTTGCAGCTTGCTGTTCTCATTCTGGGTCAGTATTTTCACCTGAAAAAGCGGAGTCATTGGAACCCAGACTTCAGGAAAGCACTGCTGAAGATGGAGCTTGAAATGTTAAACAAGTAAGAAATTTATTTAAGATTAAATTCTATTATTATGGTACAATAAAGACTAGAGCATCCCCTTTTGTTTACACAGTGGGAGAGAGAGAGGAACATCTTTTTAAGAATTAATGGCCTGCTACAAAGGGCTGTTTTTACAAACATGTTCAGAACTGCTGTAAGCAACAGCCATTAACTAATCTCACCTTTCCATATTCATGAATTTAGGATTAATCAAAACAGTAAATATGAAGGCATTAACAGAAATGCTTCATATGCAATTATGCAATAAGAAAAAACAACCACTGTTACACTGAAAGACAATGGAATCCCAGAAAGGTAAATTCTCCTATTCGCCTTCATTCTATTTTATTTTTATTTTAATAGAGGACTCCTCTATCATATGCTTCAAGTAGTTTCTTAAGCATTAGTTGTCTAGGCTTTATTTTGCATTTTGTATGAGCACAATGTGAACTCAATGGGAACTTTACATAAACATGAAGAACAGAACACTGAAGTAGAGTGCTTCTATGTGCCACAAAGAAGTTTATTTTTAGGAAACACTCAAACTGTTCAAAACCAATTACAGAATCCAGTCACCTAGGATATGGAAATATACTGGAATAAAAAGCAGATCTTCAGTAAGAACTGAATATAGAAACATATTATTACAGAACATTAGACAGATGAGGTCAGGCTGGTTTACAAAATGGCCAACTATGCTCTTTCACAAACAACTCTCCCAAGAATACCTGTCTGTTATGAGTTTCTGTCTTTTTTCAAGTGTTCTGGTTAAGCAATACTGTCTTGCTTATAAAAGCCAACTTCTTAGTATTTGTTTACTCTCGAATACCATAAAATGCAAACCCACTGGCAGGTATGAACAAATGTATCCAACTTGCTTTTAGTCTCCAAAAGCCCATTTACACACATAGGAGCTGCAGTATGACTTGAAATTCTGCCCCCAAATATAGCCTGAAACAGCTAAGGTATATTTTCAAGTAAATATTTTCCTTTAGGAACATAAATACTCTGTTAATGAAGAAAAACAAAACAAACCCAGATTCAGTAAAGAAAGTAAGAGAATCAGACATACCTCCTACACAAAATTCTTGTTACAGAAAGGACATTGACAAAGCAAAGCCACGGCTGGCCAATAGTATATCCAGAACACAATTTTTAGTAATGGTGAAATCTTTAAGAGGAATAAAGCTAGAATAATATCTCATTTTTATATGGTGGTAAACGCAACACTATACAGGCTCTTGTTTCAATAGTTCTGCACTAAGGGGTGGGTTTGACTAACACCAAATCTATACGATAGTCTGTAATTGGTATAGGGTGGATTTTTGAAGGATATTTTCCCTTCTTTGATTTTCATTTTAAAAATAAAGAAGTCACTGTACAAGCAAACATTTCAGAATTCCTCCTAACTTCTCCTGCAAACTACTTTGTATTTTGTAGCGTTAAAATGAAAGACAATGATAAATCACATTAAATACAATACATTCATCTGCCAGGGAGCCTAGCGTAAATTTTATTTCCTTGAAAACCATGGGAGAAGTTTACTGAATTCATACAGACTTGCTCAAATAAGGTCCAATAAACAAGACAGGCTGGTCATGAGGATAAACTAATATTTAAAATCTCACCAACTAATTCACTTATACGTACTTCCATAACTTGCTGCTACAGAGAAACTCTAAAGAAAGAGAGAGAAGTCTGTGGCACCCATGTAGTCACATAAACTGCTTACACTTTGGGCTAGCCCTGAAAATTACAGCAATATATGGACATGTTTTAAGAACACCATAGTTACAGCTTTTTAAAATGTGGAACTCGGAGATGCTCTTCCTCCTCATGGAAGACCACGGACGTGCTGTAGTAAAGTAAAAGGAATAATCTCCTCCTTGGCTAAAAATACTCTCTAACGTAAACCGGACTTTTTTTTCCCCAAAGATAAATAATATTCTAGGCTTCAAAATTTAAATGCGTGATACACTGCAGGAGTGATAGCATTTATGAACAGATCTAAAGCAGGAAATGTTCTACCTTTCCTGCTAGGAAATTCATACACCAGAAACTGCAGGCATGTACACAAAAAGACTTACAGACAAACAAAATTTCATTAGAGAATGAAAGGTGTCAAAAGCACTACTCCAGTCTGCCATTTAGCCACATGCACACTCTGCTAAATATCACAGTAAGAGGATTTTTCCATTCTCTTTCAAAAAATGTTTTTAGAGATTTGGACAATGGAAAAATTCTGTAAACAAAGATATGCTCTCTCACTCCTTTATGAGAATTTTTGTAAGATAAAAAACATAAACCTCCCAAGATGCCTCCAAAAAGTGCAAGATATTTCCATGCACTATTCATACTCCTCTCTCTCTCACCTCACTTCAATGTATTAAACACTTCCTTCTCTTAATAGTTTCTCCAGGACTACAGTAAATACAGCTGCTTACACTAAAGCAATTACTTACAGTCTATGTTTAACAAAAATTCAGTAACGCTTCAGAGGCTTTTTAACATCTTCTGCCTTTGAAAACCAATTATGGTGTCACTTGTGCTTATTTATTTTACTTTTTAGGTACAGCAGCATTTTTTTTTTTCCTACATGAAACCTCTCAGGTATGGAGAAATTACAATTAAGTTTATTCAATTTTTCAATGGAGTTAAATGGGATTTTAGCTGATCAGCATTATAAATTTCATCTAGGATGAAAAGCCAATAAACTTCTAACACAAAGAAGCCTGGGAAGAAAAGTTAGCATTTCTAAGTGGCAATTCCAAACACCATCTATTCTGCCAAACATTCTGGAAAGATTACTTGGTCAAGGCAACCAGTTTATAATAGAAACAAAACCTCCAGTGAAAATTAAGCCAAGATTTTCAAGCCAGAGCAAATGTTTCAGCTCATGTGCTGGAATAGCTTGGATAGCTTTCACTCAGAGAGCAACAGCTTTGTAACGGAACACCAGAAAGCGCTGGGCTCTTCCTCCTCTAGATGAGAGTGAGGAGGAAATTCCCAAACAAACTGTTAAACAATATTAATCTGGCTTCAGTCAACTGTGTCCAGAACTAGCACAAATGGCAAATGGTATGTAAGAGATTATAGTGTATAAGGAAATAAACCTAACCTTGCGTCCCCTTTAAAAGAAGCTTATTGTACACTTTATAAGGAGGTAATACAAGCTTTCTATCACTGCCACTTACAACGTATATATCAAAACATCAAGCCAGTTGTGAAGTTAGAACCAGCAGACATTTGAAACCTGTATAACAGATCTAAACAATTTATTTGGTCATTTTTGTTCAACACAGTATAACATGCAAAATCCTAGGTAGTGATTTTATAGATTCTACAGGAAGACATGGTTTAAAATTCACCAAGAAATCTTTTGGTCCGATTACTATTTAAGTCCTGTAGTCTTTACTCAATGCAAATTCCTGTGAGCTTTATGAAAATAATCTGGACTGTTATCTATTAAACACATATGTGATATCTCCACTGCCTCGTTAGCAAGTTACACTGAAAATAAATATTCTGTATTCATTGTAAATGTGAAATTCAGAATTCTTCCTTCAGTTACTTTTCTCAATGTATTAAGTTTCCTTCTTTATAAAGGCAACAGCTGTTCTAACCTGTATCATGCTATAACACATCCCTGGAGACAGAGAAAAGCCAGTAGAGCTGAGACAATCTAGTCAAACTTTTACCCCAAATTTTTAGTTAAAAGCATAATTAACTTCTGTTCTAAGACCTGAACAGCGTTCTCCTCTTCTTTGCCACTCCCCTCTTAAAAGTTTTTAAGAAATTAGCACTGCTGCCATCTGCCGAAAGCACACTGAATCAGGCACTCATAGGAAAGCAACGACCTCATATGTTTTATGATACAAACGAGGAGAAAAAACAAGATGCTTAACGCATGGTTTGGTCAATTATAGATACTTCAACAATACAATGAACTAGACAGTAACTGCACAGCAAAGCAGCTTTAGTCTTTGAAGATTTCCATAATTTAACCGTGTTAAATTTTGGCAACTCCTATAATTTGTTATAAAAGGTAAGTATTGTATTTAACATTAAAGGGACTTTAAGTTAATGTAGTCCAGTTATTCAAGATTTACTACAGGCAGAAAACTGTCATTAATATACTTATCTTTTGGTTTTTTTCACATAACAGAGTATCATTAAGGACTACATTTCACTTCCTTTCTGAAAGATTATCCCTCTAGGACTAGACCCCTAAATCAGGGCAGATTTTTTTTTGTTCAATACTGACGCATAGATCCTTAACAGTTAAAGTTACAACTACAACTGATAATTTTCCAGCCCTGTAATTTCCTGCATTTCAAGACAGATAGCTGAAGAGACTAACAGTTACCGGCTTTTGTAGGCGTCCAGCAACATAGAGGGTTTTCCAGTGAAGTAAATCATCAATCAGGGTATCAGTGCTAATTACACCATATTTTATCATCTGGAAAAAAGCAAAATAAAGGCTTTAGAAAAACCATATACCTGCACCATTTTCAATATATGAAACTTGCTGATTGCTTACTTTAACTGTCATTATTCTAAGAAACGCACATCTCCAATAAAAAAATGGATGCATAACATTCAAATGCTTTAATGAACACAGGAGGCAAAAAAAAATAATATTCCTATTTACATGCAAGCTTCTAAAAAAAAAAAAATCAAACACAAACCCTGAAAAAACCTGGGAAGATGCACAGAACCCTCTAAGATCCTTTCTAGAATCAAAGTTACAATAAAGTCACCCCAAGATCAATCACTAAAGCAAAAGACTTTAAATCCCAAGTCTTTCAGAGATCTAAAATAAAACCTCCTGGACATTTATGTGTACCGTTATTGAGGAGAGGGGTGTGTATCAGGGAGCTTTTTCCTTTGCTCTTTGATGTTAGAAAACAAATTGTGATTTTGTAGTTCATTTGTAACTAGAAAAAAAAAAAGAACTTTCAACAGTTTATTACTAATTATCACTTCCTGACTTTCCAAAAATTATCACCACAGCAAGGCAGCCAACTCCAGAATTTCTGTATAGCAAAGGAGCACAGCCTGGCATATGACTGAGTCATTACAGCATGAGATAACAGCACGAAAAGCCAAGAACAACAGAATTTCAAAGCAAAGATCATAGGTCCTTAAAATAAAATCCCAAATCCCTTTTTATATAATGTGAACAAGGTTTAAACCGCAAATTCTTGCCTCATACAGATGCCTTTAAACAAAACAGCAAGTATGGAACAGACTACTTTATCTACCAACTTCTGTGAAGAATTCTGGCAGGCACCCAACATTACTACAACTAGATGTGCTCTGAGAAACTTCCGTTAGCTATATATTGCTCACGTGGCATTTTCCCATGACTGTCCTTTGCTTCAATTTAATTTCCCATGTTTCTTAAAAGAACTTGCTTTCCCTATGTACAGTTTGTTACCACATGGCAGAAGTTACTCAAAATCAACACCAAGACAGACCGATCTAGTGTTTCTCTCCCCTGACTCCTACCTGCACTCCTCCTTACCAAACACAGTCTACACATAGAGGCAGAAGGACTTCTTGGACAAGCTAGTTAAGTGTAGCTAGGTAAGCTAATAAGTTTAATATTTCACACACAAACATTTGATTTAATTCACTCAAACTACTTGTACTTACCCTACCATTACATGGCACTAGAGTATTGTAGTAAATCCCTGCTCCATAGCTCTGTACATTACTTATCTGTTTTGGTCCAAAAACTTTTAGGAAGGAATAATGACTCCTGTTCTTTAACAAGTTCATCATATGCCAGGTCACAGAATCGTCAACAGCAAACACGAAGTCCAACATATTGTTCTGTGGATAAGGAGAAAAGAATTGGGGTTTACATGTCAGGAAGCAAGCAGTGTTAATCTAAGATATGCACAGTATCAAACTACCAGCTAATCATTTTTCACATGAGTAAAAAAAAAAAACAAAACAAAATACAAGCATTAATGCCAAACACAGCTTAAAGGTTCTTATGAAGTTGTATGTTTTCTAGTCAGTGTAGCAGAGACAGCCCAAAACTTTCCTGTCCTGGTTAAGTGCTCTGTGCTTAACACTATGCTATCCTAGTTCACAACTCAGCTTAACAGTTTAAAGTGCTAATGAACACGACTTTTGCTAATATATGAGGCCATGAATTGGGAGATGTGGGCAGAGAAAGCCAAAAAGCTGGCAGCAAGGAACTGCACTTCTATGTGCTTGCTTTTGTCAACAAAACAACCTGAACTCCAGAGGCTCGTAGTGTACAACGCATGCCCTGCTCTTCTGAAGAAATCGGTGCACACGGTCCCTACACACAGACAAGGTGACAGTTTACAACTCATACCTACAATAAACTAACATTTGGAGTGACACTGCTTCAAAATCATTAGGCCTACCGCTCTCTGCGGCTTATTAATTTTGGGCTGCGTTTTAGCTAACCAGTTAATACTACTGAAAAGATACTGTTAGCTACCTTTTCCTTCCATTGCAACATCACACAGCCAAACTCCGCCCTCAGTGTAACTTCTACAATCTCTAAATTTAGCAAGGTTTCTGTAAGCACCC
>JAOXJK010000003.1:21387143-21409640 GCA_025774025.1 Xenus cinereus
GAGAACTTTGTAGAGTAGGGTAGATGGTTGGACTCGATGATCCCAAGGGTCTCTTCCAACCTAAATGATTCTGTGATCTGTAAAATCTATCTTCTTAAGTGTAAGTGTCACAGTCAATGTAATAGGCTCTTAAATCTGGAGAAGCCTTTTCATTACATTAGAAAGTGATAATTCCCCACAAATCTGAATTTTAAGACTTTATCTATCATCTTTGAGATGCTCTTCATGGGAGTGTCAAATTATCTGGCATAATGTTTTAAAATTGGAATGTTTCATGATCTCATTAGTGTTTTATGAAGGAAATGGTATCAAATGGTATGGACAGATATGATTTTAATTCAGGTGGGTGATTGGTGGGTTTAGCAATGATGAATTGAAATTAAAAAAACAAGAGCTGAATATACGTTTTGGGATAAATTATTTACTACAGGCCTACTAGCTTCCTCAAGGAAATGGTAAAAGGTGTATTGCTTCGCACATTCAGAATTATCTCAGACAAGGCAGTAGATGATGAAGAGGAGGGAGCAAGGTTTCACTGGGAGAGAAATACTCCTACAACAAGAGCTGCAATTTGTCCTGGTAGCATAGCCCTTGTGTATAACCGGGGAGGGTAAATCACTATCCAGTTTTGTTAAGGTTAACTTGTTTGAGAGCAAATAGGCAGCTGTGGAGACAGCAACATTAAATAAACCCTTTTTTGGGTACTAACACTGAGAAAAGTAATTCCTAATTGTGGGAGCTTCTCTAAATTGAAGGGATATAGTTAGTCTTTTCCCACTGTGACATGACCATGGTTCATGTGCAAACTCCACTGAGCTACTGTATAGATGGAGGCACGTAAAGCTGAACAGTCAGCTGTCAGTGATTTTAGCTTACTTCCAGTTCTTAAATACTTGTTCACTCTGCGTTCCAGAGGCTGAGAACTACGTAATGAGATCCAGTAAAAAGAAGCAAACTGTGGATAAGCAATTAATTTCAAAACTAAATAAAAGATTGTTAAAGGAGCTTGAAGTAGTTATAAAACTTTTTCTCAGCTCTAAAGCCATAGTTTTTGAACTTGATCGCTTGAATTTGAGTACCATTTGCATGATGCTCTGTTGCCCTGATGTTGAAGATTAGTAGGAAACCGTATTTGTCATCAGAGAATCAGAACTTTTGAAAACTGAAGGAGCAGGATGCATATCACTTTGGTCTATTCAGGTGCACATGAAATGGTTTTTCCGACATTTTCTGTAACGTAATTAATTTTTACTTATATACAGGGTTATACTTAGACTTTTTTGCCCTACATATAATTTATATTATCACTTCCTGTTTGGTTATTTAAGACTACTCTTGTTAGCTAAACAAATAATGCAGTTAGAGGCAATTTTTTCACAAGATTGGGGGCAGCTTTTCCTACTGGACTGGTACCTTGCTTTCCTTTAAATAGTTTTACCCAGTAACTTGTATTAATTCTTTTTCTAATTTACCTTTTTTTGAGTAGTTAGAACATTCAACAAGTTGGTATGTTCTTCCGAATACTTTCTTTCATGTGTTAAGAAAAAAAGTGTCATGCTACTCTAACAAATCTCACTTTGCCAGAAATGAAGAGGGATGGTTTACTTGTGTTTTATTTGATTCCACCAGAATCTTCTCTAGGTGGAGATTTATAGCTATTATCTGTGAGCATAGGTAGCTGTAGAACTAGAGAAAACTGAAGAGTAATTGAATAACACAGGCACATGAGTCCTGTGTCCAGTAAAACCTCGTAAGGGTTGAGATTGTATTTCACTTTAATCTGAAGTACCAATAACATTGAAGTGTTGTAGGATGCACCGACAAAAACTTTCCATTCTTTCTGACCTGGTACCGTTACTGAAATTTTCCCTTTTTTTTTTTTTATTTACTACTTGGACTATTGCTTTTTCATTTTCTGTTTTGTCAGAGCCAAAACAGAGACTTTTACCAGAAGCGCGGAAATGCAAGAAAGCTTTTGCTTAAAAAAATCACTTATAGTTGATGGACCTGGAATACAGATCAGAAGAGTTGTTTTCCCACCAATTTGAACCTACTGCTTTCTGGATGTATTAAATTTTGGATGCTTGCTCCGTTCACTGAATTCCTGAATGCCCTAGCAATTATTTGTTTTCAGGAGAGGAAAAAATCTATTCATCTTAGCTATCCATCTTACTTAGGAAAAAGTAGTTCTTGTACTTGACAGTATTCGTGGAAGAGCACACATTGAAAGCAGTTGTGTTAGTCACTGCTGCTAAGTTAGCACAGAAGGTTCCCACGTTGAATCAGGGAGATGTCAGCTGCATGTCTGGGTATTTTTAGTGCTTTTCTTAGGTTCTAATTAGCGATATCTTAAAACACAGTTAAAACTCAGATGATTCCTGGACTGGCTGTTTATCTTAGCCTCATAGTAAATGAGAATAACAAATGTTTCTTATTAGAAAAATGCATGTATTTGACTTCCCTGTTAGAAACAGTCTGTTCCCCTAATGATGCAGGTCGGCTTCTGTAAAGCTAAAAGGATTTGTGACAGCAGCTCTTGAAAGGGTTGCTCTGTGCTCTAATAATGTCAGGATTTAGATGTGTGTTGATCTTTGAGGAAACTGAGGCTTCTTCTGTAGCCTTTAGGAAGGGACGTATAGCTCTGCTAACTCTTGACCACAGAATTCAACTGTCTGGGGCTTTATTAACGTTGTGTGACCTAATTATTCTGTGCATATATGAGCCACAAACTTTTGACACGCTGTTCTGAGTTTAACCCTTTTTTTCAGTATAAGTGATTATATAGCAAACGTATGCCCAAATTTCTTGTTATATTCTGATGTTGTTCTTGAATTTTGGAAAGCAGTTCTTAAAGATTTGGGCAGGACTAGATTCCTTTCTATATTTTACTTATTTTAGGCTGCTTAGGAGTAAGTGCTTTGTTTAAGGTCTGTATTTAATATCCTGCTAACAAGTCTATAGAAGTCTATAGGGTAGCTATTTTTGCCAGACTTAATTATATATTGCTAAGGAGAAAAAGATTCCAGTGTTAATTAAGTAAAAGACATCTTTACAGCTACCCTGAACTTAAAAAATAGGACAAGGAGAATCCTGTACATATATATGTATACTGGATCATTAAAGGGAACTGATGCTGTTACTGTTTGTCCAGTGACTGGAATATGTTTCACGTGGGAGGTGACCAAGTTTGCCAATGTGAAATCTGTCCAGCTCATAAGTAATTCTTGATGTCTGTATATACCCACAAATGTGTACACTTTTACTATTGTTATCAGTCTGAATAATTAGAATTGTCTGATACCAATCACCTTGTGAGGTGTTTCTCAAGGTGAGCTCTGCTGTTCATTGGCAGAAGCACAGAAATCAGTACAGCAATTTTGTGCATTCCGTTACTGGTCTCTGGCCATGTAGCAGGCTTAATTCTCAAATCTGTTTTTCTGCTGTCTCCCAAGAGAATTGAAATGTCATCACTTAAAACTCAGGTTTTCAGAATAAAATGCACAACCTCCCAAAATACTGTATTGACTGAGTAGTTCACCCACTTTATGCCAGATTTGTAAAGTATTCAAGCCAATTAAGCTGGCTCGGATCTCGCTTTAAGATTCACCCATTCCAGAGCTAGAATCAATGTCAAGTATTCCTGTTGATGTTCTGGGAACTATTAAAAAAAAAAACCCAACAAAAAAACCCCAACAACAAACCAAAACCAAACAAATCAACGGTTTCCTTCACTAATAGTAACAGACTGATATTTTTGGACTACCTTAAGGTTGGATTTTAAAGCCCTCTAACTTGAAAATATTTCATTTTGGGGTTTAAAAAATATTACGTGGCTTAAGTAACCAAAAAACAAAAGCACATTGCCAGTGCAGATACTTCCCAGCTTGGTACTGAATGCTTTTTTACATGGTGACATGTGCAGAGATTCTCAGACAAAAATGAATCATGAAGCAAGTGTGTGGGTTTTTTGGGGTGTGGTTTTTTTTTTTTTTTTCATTTAGAGAGCACTAGGGGAAAAATAGAGCTGTAAAATACCAAAAGATGTTTCCTGCAGGACAAATAGAGGAAAGCATGTTCAGGTTGTCTTCAGCAGAAGAGTCTTAATGTATTACGGAAATTTCTGCTGGCTTATGGCGTAGCTTTTCTTGAGGTCTAATCTGAGCAGATGCATGCCATCAGTAGCCAAGAGCTTGTCCTGCCTGCAGTAGTAATACCTGCTGAGGAGCAGAGTGTGAGTGCTCAAGTGTTTACACTGCCTCTGGTTGTGCAAAACAAACTTTCTGCCTGTGATATACCCTGTGGACATCCAGTTAAAAATCTAACCTGCTAGAAAATTACTAAAATGAGCTGGTAACAGTAACACTGGTGGAAACAGCTCGTTATTAAGTGAGTCATGTCCTTAATGCAGCTCTAGGATGAAGAACAATAAAGTAACGTGTAAGAATACTTGTGTTTTCCTGAAGTGGAAGTGAATTTGTCAAAGTGCTGCAGAAGAACTTGGACATCTACAGCATAACTAGAATTTAAAATGCAGACACAGATTCACTTTTTATTCAAGCATCAAAAATTCAAGTGTTGTGTATTCTGCAGGTAGCAAAAGCTGATTCTGGATTCAGACAGAAATAAACACTATTCCTGTCAAATTTGCTCATGGAAGAATGTCCATCTTTTATTCAATTAAATGTCCGAGATTGTTTATGTGCATATTTCTCTTGGGTTACTTTTGATTACATCAGGTTGCCCGTGTTTTATTTCAGCACCTTCCTTAACATTTTCTTCCCCTTTCTTTCTTATCCTCTTCCTCCAGTGTACCGTTGCAAACTTCCATTCACTTTTTGGAATATAACACTCAATATTTTTTTTTTTTTAATTCTGTTTTCTCCAAGCTCTTATAAATCCTGCCTGACCTTCCACTCCCAGACCTTGCACTGTAGTTTTTGGCAGTGTTCATCTCAAGCTGCTCTGGTTGCCTCGAGGGCCTTCTGCATTGCACAAGGCGACCCAGGGACTCCATGCAGAGTGCTTAGGGGCAAGTCTGGCATTCCCCAGGATGAAGCATCATCGCTCCATCTGTTGGCCCTGTGTTTTCTTGGCCCCATCCCCACTGGTCAGTTTGCTAATACAGAAGGGAAGGCAAAAGACATGGGCAGCTGCAGTTCTGTGCGTGAAAGCAATTGTTGGCTCCTCTCCACCTGCTCTTTGGTCTGACATAAATATTACATTTTTCTTTCTAGTAGCTGTGGATGCTTTCATAAAGGTGAGATACAGAGTCCAGACGGAATATTCCTGAGGTTTCTTGTGCCTTCACTCAGGATGGTTGTCAGGAATCAGGCTAGTAAATGATGTTAGGAAGCCATTTTACATAAGGTTCCTAGTGACCTGCTCGTGAATATATATCATTTGCACTGTGAAAAAAATCCTCAGAGATCCAAAGTTCTTTTAGCCAAAAATATACCACAGTATTATCTAGATACACCATTGATAACCTAAAATATTTTAAATGGATGAGGGTTGTTACTGTCTGCGTGTATTGAGACATACCCTTTATATTTGTAGGTGTTTTTCAGTTACAGGTTTTAATCTTGACTTTATGGATCTTATCCATGAAACAGTGTTTATAACCTTTAGCATTAAAAAAAAAAAACCAAAACCCAAACCTCCAAAATCTGATTTGCTTGTAGATTGTGAAGTTCTCTGTGGAATTCCAGATTGTTGTAATTTTCTGGCTGTGGATTAACAACAGCATTTCTCCCTCCTCTCCTACCCCAGTTTAAATGTCAATACTACATTTACTATATTTGAAAAATATCAGATGATGATGACTACCTGAAGTGTTCTTGTTGATTACGACATAAATATCATTTTGGCCTTTTTTTCTTGTGGTCAGTCCATGTAACCCTTATTACACCAGACTATTAATCATTCTCCTAAAATTTCCTTTCCTCACCCTAATTTTAACAAAAGATTGGTGGTGATCAGATACATTGAGAAGTAGCAAGACGTCCCCACGTGACTGACTTATACATGCATTCAATTCACTTTAACTATCTTGACTGACATGGAAACAAACTATTTCTTTTCAGGCTTATGTATTGTATATTGTTGCTGAAATACTGTGAATCTTTCTTCAATAAGTGCAAAACATAACCTTGTCCTCTGGGATTTTCTAGTGAGAAATTATAATATACTGGATAGCAAGCAGATTTCAATATCAACTGAATATGATATATAGTTTATTTAAGGATATTATTTAAGGTGCCCATTAAATTTGTTTTCAGATCTGATTTTTGCCTGCAGTTGCCAAATGTCTTGCTGATTCGTTTCTCCTAAAATCTGGTATGCTCAAAAAGAACTTAAAAAGAATAATCAGTTCAGTCTTGCAGTTGTTGATCTCTGCATTTATCCAATTTGACCATTTAAGAGAGCTCTGTAAGTGAAATACTCTGTTCCTATAGCAACATATACAGTCTGGAAGAGCTTCTAGGGTGTATAGACTATACTGAATTCTTAAAAACAAACACGAGTTAAAAACAAGAGGTAAGTTTAAAAAAAAAAAGAGTGAATGGATGTGAAGAATGTGGGTTCTGAGACAGCACATATATATAAGCAATAAGAGGACCTACCTCCTGTTAGGCATTAGAATGCCCTTTATTAAGGTGCCCTTGCTTGTTTCTTGGCAAAAGTTTCTGAAATGGCAACCTTGTCTGACTTCACTGAGTTTGCCAAGCAGCTGAAGTTATGGCAGCGTGTCTGACTCAGCAAGGTTACAGCACAAGCCATATATTTAAGTAGTGAGATGTTGGCAAAGAGGATTTTTTTTGTAGAGAATTAGGAAAAGCCTGTTTGGTTGGTTTTTGATGTTGGTGGTGGGTTTTTTTTTTTGATAAGTCAGATTTACCCTGTGCATTGACTTGTTGGAGACCAAGCCTTGAAGTCCAAAGGCACAGGAAGGTGGTCACTTTGTTTTCTTCTTACACTCATACTCCTTAGTTAAGAGAAGAAGCTAGTCCTTATTGAAAGATGAACTCAGAGTGCTCATGAGTAGTAGGCTTTTCTGGTAAACCAAGCTGTACGTCTACCAGTCTTATACAACAAAACACACCAGTAAAATCAGTCTATTCTCATGTGCATCTCAGTGGAACATCAATGGAGAATGAACCTGATAAAGCCAAAAAACAAAGGGTTGGAAAGGCTGTTACTTGAAAAGAGCGAAGAGCCAGAGCTTCAAATAGAGTAAGGGGAAACAAAGGCATCTCTGATAAATGAAGAATGATGTTTTTGTGTTAATAGTATTTCTAAAGTTTAATATAAATGCTGCACTACAATTCAGCATTGCCAAATTTATAGCTTGTTGAAAGTCTATGTTAACAACTGCAGCAGTATAATATGTCCAAGATGAGAAAAATAATGTATGGTTAACCTTTCAAAAATTGAGAGAAGATGTTTTTGTTTAATCTCCAGTTTGATACATACATGATATAAATTATATATAATAGGATACAAATTTCCTCAACATGTAAGAGGAAAAAGCCAAAGATTAATACTAAACAGAGCTATAACTTGATGATGGAGGCACACTGGATTAACAGGTCTCTTCTTATTGAAGGAAGAAGGTCCTGTGACTTCCTTGTCCTCATTTGTTCCTCCCCACGATCCAACACCTCTCTTCCCCTCTCCAGACCAGCTCTTGGGGTTGCCTGAAGGCAAGGTAGGCTGAGTCAGCTCTACCACCTGGCAAACACCATGCTCTGGATTCAGCTGTCACTGCTTCCATCAGCAAACAAGCACCAGACACCCCTCAGGCAAGGAAAAGCTGAATTTGTGTTTGGGAGCTGGGGAAGAAATAGAGATGGGAGAGAAAAACACTCTTCCTCTTTCAGGGAAGCAAGGAGGTGTTTTGCTTTTTCTAGGAAAAGAGAATTATAGCTCAGTCTCAGATTTTATTTATGCCTATAACAGTCTTGATCTTAAAGGTGCTGATGTTTACAAATAAATGCATAGCTAATTTCTTATTTAGAATTTTTGAAACTAAATTTATAAATCAGTATAACTAGCTAAAAATCTGCTAGGCTTTTTTCTGAGCTCTTGCATAGCTCTCTAATAGTCTCAAGTCATACAGAAGAATTCCTCAGAGTGAGATGTGTTTGTGACTGCTGTTAATGGGGTTCTGACAGTTAAATTCTTTGCTTGTATATAGATTTAGCATTAAAGCATTTATAAGGGCCATAACTTATGACTGCCTGCAGTAGCTGGGTATCATATGTTAACACCAAAACAGACTTTATTTTGACTCTCCTTACAGCTTATGAGTGGTGAGGGTAGAGTACTTCAGATAAAATAAGTATAAAATCCTATTAGTTTTAGTGCAGCTTTTTCTTCTGTCTGCATTTTACTTCTGTTACATTGTATATCTTGCGTTCCCCAACTGGACAACCATCTGTGTTTTAATGCACTTTGTGTTTAAGCTAATTCAGTACTTTGAGAATAAAATTAGTGCTCCCTGTCTTAAAAAACTTAATGTGGATTGTAAAATTTTAAAAATGCTATTTGGTATATTAAAAATTGGTCACAGAAACACTCTTCTACAAAATTTTAGAAAAAATAAATTCCCCCTCTTAATTGGGATGAAACTAAGACTTTTAAAAACACTTTTGAAAAGAGTAAGAAAACATGAATATAGTATATAACCTGAACTATAAAGACCTGCCATTCTCTCCAGAAACAGTGATCTCCCATTATACTAAATGAGAACCTTTATGGCTGAGATCTTGTCTAGTTTTGAGAGTGGTTTCCATACAGCTGTCCTTTTTGGAGTTGTATAACTGTAAGTATTCATATTTCCAAGATTCTAAGTAACTTGAAATCCATCCTTCGAAAATCTTTTTCTGAATTGTGAATATTTGCAGAAGATGATATACACGTGCTAGGAAGGAGCTGGCCACAGAGCAGGCCATTGGCTAGTTGTCTACCTTGGGTTATGGGAGAATGACAGAACGAGGATTTAAAGTGGTTTTCACACTGTAGCCAGTTTTCACAGCCAACAGACTAATGAGTTTGTTTTGGCAATTTCCTGACCATGTCTAATTAAAACTTTCTCTGAACAGTCCTGAAATGTTCTTTCACTTCTCTTCATTTAGTGTCATTGTTGATATAAATTAAATAGCTTTAAAAGTGTACTTGTGCTTTTCCAAGTGACTGACTGCCCTGGTCTTGTTTCAGTTCATGAATGCAGCATCTCTGGGTCACTGACCTACAGGAGTGAGGACACCAGATTTTCTCCTTAACCAGGCTGCTCAGAGTTCCTGTGTCCTCTTGAGCAAGCTGTCTGCCTGCAGCCACTGCTTCTATTTTGCCCATCTCCAGCACAGGTAGCTCATTTAACATGCCCTTTTTATGTATATTTTGCAGTAATGGTGAACATACCCATGTGGAAACACTGAGTATTTTTCTTTATGTGAAATAACTGCAACTTTGATGTGCAAAATGCCTTGTATTTTACTGCATACAGGTTTCATTTTGCTGTTGAGTTAAGGTGTAGTGTAGAGCTCCTGAGGAAATTTTGTAATTAAATAGTTTGCTTTAAAACGCAGTGTGCTGGACATAGTAATTAGCATTTATTACTTCTGTAGGGTTAAAAATACTGGGCAAAACAGAGTGTTTTGAGTGTTTATTATTGAGTCACCTGTTTCAGCAAACTGAAGAAGTATTGTCTGTATGTCTAATCTGTGCTAGAGGCATGGTTCTAAGCATTTGCAATCCTGTAGCAGCGTGTCCTGTAGAAACATACAGCATGCTGCAGACCAGCCAAGCTAGAGCTTTCTGGTGAGAACTGTTCCTTGAAGGAAAATCTAAAGAAATCACTGGTTTTTTTTTTTTTTTTTTGCCCAAGTGGTGGACATAAGTCAATAAGCAGAGGAAGCGGCGATAAAAGTAGCAGAACCTTATACTGACTCTAAATAGTTATGCTTTTTAGCTATGCTTTCCAAAGAAAAGTAGGTAAGATGAATGCTAAGAGTTAAATGACTGAGGTACAAAGCAACAATAAATTTTAGTCTAAATCTTTAAGGTCCATTTCTAAGAAAGCTATGGTTAGAGGGCTGGGTGGACTGTATGTCTGTCCTTGCCTGAGCAGTGCTTTCTGTAGCTTAGGTACTTTGAGGTGCTCAAACCTCAACTCTTCTGTTAACGTGTTCCTTTTTTCATGTAGTGTACAGTAAACAGGCGTTTGGTTTGCTCTTCCCAGAACTCTTCCTGTTCAAATCTCTTTTGCTTACTTACTGGATTATCCCGAAACGCTCTTCGGTGGAGCCAGTGAGATGCATCTGATTCGGTAGCCATACGAGCCAGATGTCCCTTTATTTCTGGAGACAGCCCTACTACCTGGCTGCACGCTACCATTTTTTGCTTCAGGGCATAAATTGATTACTGCTGAAATCAGAAAGGAATGTTCTCTTCCGAATCTCTGCCCACTGCTATAGGGAAATGAACTGGACAGATATAACCTGGCAGACTGTGTTTCTCTATTGCTAGATTCTAATTTTGCCGTTAATGTAAAGTTTGTTCTGAGTGTAATTATAAATTGACAAGTACAAATTCATTCTAATTGCATTTCATGAGACTACTTAATCTTCATAAAGACACTAAGTCTGCACAATGTCTTGATGTCACAAGCAGTGACTCATCAAGAGAAGGAGGAAAATACAGAACTCTACGTCTTTCTGGTGCTCTGTGAAAGACTAAATGGGTCTAACAAGGTATTGGATCTTTAATTTTAAAATCAGTCTCCTTTGCAGGGCACTTTAAAAACCTGCTGTTTCATTCTGATATTAGATGTGGAAATAACTTACCATGTATTTATAAAAATATTTGGAAAGTTTTTGTTGTTTGATAGCTGAGCATCAGGGTTTTTCCCAGCAGTCCTAGAGTACTTTCTTTTCCTACAACTTAATGTATTTTGGAGAGAAGAGGGTATGTGCATAAGGGGAAAGAATAAAGAACTTTGTACAGCTAACACACCAAGATTTATAACAAATCAGTTTTGATAATTTCATTATGTTACTTCCGTGTGAGTTTGCTTTCACTAAGATGGTACAGCAGAGAAACTTCATACAGATTAAAATCATCTTCCTAGCTTAATTGATCACTTACTTATGTATTGCTTAGCTCTAAGACAGAAGATTTTTTGAGAACATATTGCAGATTATTCAAAAATGTAGTTATGTGAGATGGGTATCTTGTTATAACTCTGAAGGTAGTTTTTATCAGGGATGGTTCCTGCAAAGAGGCAAGATGCAGCGCTGAACCGGCATTCCCTTAGTCACTTCACTGAAACTTCTTATGTACTTGCATTATTTAGGCATCCTGTTGGGGGTTTAATTAATCTATTACCTCAGGGAGTAGGGTAGTTAATAACAGCAAGAAAGCTGAGAAATCTGTTTAAAAAAAGAAAGATAGGCTTGAAACTGGTTCTGCTGGGCCTGATTCTTACTTTTGCCAAGTTACTACTGGCCTTTTTGTCCTTCTGGAACTGATATTTAAGGACATGCTTATATATCTTGAGCCAGGAACTGGGAAGGTCACTATGAGCATGATGAGTTAGAGGTGATATACTATTTTTGTCAAAGTATACGGGCACCTTAGATGGTGAGCAAATATATCCCTTTATAATGAACTAATGCAGCAGTTTTGCCTAGACCTTAACCCACAGACCGAGATTTTTCCCACCTCAAATGAGGAAAACAAACATGTACTTCAAGAGGGACACTCTTAAAAAAGGCTGAGTCTCCCTTGGGTGGAGGGGATGTCTCTTACACTGACTGAAGGACATGGCTGTCTGGCCCAAAGCAGAGACTTCAAAAAAACCTTTGTTTTGTCTGACTCACATTAGCACATATTTACCACATAAAGCCTAAGAGAGATTCCCCCAGTGGCTGTGCTGCTCCCTCTGGATTGGCAGAAGACAAGACTTTGCTTTTGGAGAAGTTATCTTGGGCTTGGCACTACTCGAACTGCAATTTCACAGCTTCCACCAGCTTGAGTACAGGCAGAGATGACTGTGTAGCCATAATGCTGAGATATCTAGGCAAGAGATCTAACTGGAGTCAGAAATATAGGCTTTGCTACTCCAACATTCCCATGAGTAGCATAGAAGTAACAGAGTGTTGTGCTAAGTTACAGCACTTCTCTAGATCTGTAAGGGTGAAAAAATCTAAAGTATTCCCATAGGGTGTTTTTGAAAAGTACTGGGTGAATAATCGCAGGGCTGTATGACCTCTTCCAGAAACTTGTATTACAGCAGTTAGAAATTAAGAGGGTTATTTAATTGAACTGCTAATATTACTTCATTAATGACAATTTGTTTGTGGCTCAAAGTTAGCGTACTCCAGTGAAAAAATAAGATGGTATTTGTAAATTGAAATCCTACTTAATGACTTAGTAGTTCTGAAATTAGGAACGTTGTTACTTGGAACTTGGGTCAGTAACCTGGCTTGACCAAGTTAATGACTTGTCTGAAATGAAATAAGGAATATTTTCTTCATAGTGTATATTCAGCAATCATCTGTTCTGTGATCTGAATAATCTTCTATCCATCATTCATTTACTGCGGATTTACTGAAAGGAGAGCGAAATGGCAGCCTTTTGCAATGAACTGGGTGAGATGGGATAGAAACAATATTCTCAGTTTCATCTAACAAGCCATGTGATTGACAGGGAAAAGTTAGTTCTGAAGACTGAGCCGTTACTATATGCAGGGCTGAGATGTTTGCAAGAGTTTTACAGAATTGCTTATAAGACTTAAACCTTCAAAGATAAATCCCCATTATATTTTGAAGGGGACCTGCAACACTTTTGAGAGAAAGTATGTCAAAGCACTTTTAGCCAAGTTCCTCTGTAGATGTACTGACTTTTGTAAAGGATGTAGGTTTCCAGGAAACTATGTATTTGGATTTAAAGGTATTTAGAGCTATAGAATCAAGTATACATTTAAATTTTTACCTGCTACATATGATCCAATCAAATTCTGTGAAAATTTCAAGCAAAAAAAGTGTGATATAAGTAGCTATGATTATTGTATGCCATATTTTGAAACATAAACATTCTGCTCAGAGACAGGCCTGTGAGAAGATGCAGAATGAGTATTTTGCTTCCCAGCTAAGTGATGCTGGTTTTCCTTTGCGTATTTCCTTTATAAAGTACCAATTAGGATGTCAGCATATGGTTTTACTCTTTGAACATGGAAAATATAACACTTAACACTGGGGACTGAAGGTCTTAATTCAGTTCCCTGTTGTGTATAATTTGAAATACAGCCTCTAATGATATGATCACATTTGCTTTCTCTTGCACCCTCCTCTTTTTTTTTTTTAATCTTTTTTCTTCTCCCTCTCTCCAGAATGCCTCCACCTCATTGAGAGCACAGACAGCTTGGACAAGATGAGTCAGAGCTGTTCAGTAAACAGACTATTAAATTCCCCTTCCTATGCTAAAAAAAAAAAAAAACATTATATCACCTATGCCTAAACAGACATCTTTTTGAAATTGTAGAAGTGGTTTTCAAGAGGATCTCTAGCCTGCTATAAAAGACCAGTTCCTGGAAAACATTGAGAGCTTTTAAAAAAAAAACAAAACAAGAAGACTGCCTGGACAAACTGATAAAAACATTAGAAAAGCAGTGAGTCATACAGGCCATTAATTGGAAAAAAAATCAAGGGAATTTTGTTAAGACACAATTGTCTTTGTATGGGTAGAAGAAAAAAATCAGGGTAAAATTACTTTAAAACATAGTAGTTGAAGTAAATGATGGTGAAAAGCAACAGGGAGAAAAACACCTTTGTATGATCATAGGTGTTTTGATTTAAAACAGGATGAAAATATTTGTTTAGCTTAGTCTAAACACTTATGACACATTTATCTTTTAAAATGCTTGAGTCTCTCTGGCATTCTTTTACACTGACATATGGAGTGATAAATGTGCCACAGTTTCTCAATTCTGCCCTTTACATTCTAATTAAAGGAGAAACAACCCACTTATCTGACTGTTTTCCAGAAGGAGGGATGATGAAATTTAGGATAGCTTGTGAGTTGGAACCTTCTCTCACTTTCCCTGCACAAGACCTTAGAGAACAGAATTTATTTCGTAACTCTCTTGTAGAGGTAGGAATCTTTTAATGAGAGAATCTTGACATAAAAATATCACAGTTTACTTCTTATCCTGAGACAGGGTAAACAATGAAAAATTTCTTATGTTCTCTAGTAAAGGTGGTATTTTGGATGAGCACAAAATCAAAATCTTTCTCTCATGGGCTAATTTGGCATGTGGATAGTCATTCTAATTGAAATGAAATTAATTTTCCAGTTTTTGTTGCAGATTTTCATAGAGAAAGAAAATATTTTAATATTCTCAGCAGGCATTCTTTACGTATCACTTCAGTTTATCATTTACTCCCAGAATCACAGAATGGAAGGGACCCCTGGGTGTTCCTGTTACAATGCTTTTGATATTGTAATTGTAACTTATGAGACTCAATGCCCACAGTCTGTCCTCTGAGTGTTGCTGCTATTTGTGTGAACTTTACGCTTGTCCAGGTACAGCAGAGCATACAGAAGCCTGAACTAGTGCTAAACAAACTCGTGCCAGAACCAAAAGCAGCGTAAGCAGCTCTAGCAAGTCACGTGAAATCTTGTGTGATGCAAGCGGGCCTTCTTGCTGGGAAAAGGGACCGGCACAAAGGATTTCAAACCAAACTTCATTTGAGATACTTTTCCCAATTGAAAGATAACATGAGAATGTTGACACAAGTCATATCAAAAAATACTGTTTCAGATGATGACCCATAGTGATTATCTAGGCAAAGTCTACAGAAAAGGAATTTTTGTTGAGTGATCACAGAAATACTGGCTGGAGAGGCTCTCTGGAGATCCTCTAGTCTAAGCTCCTGCGCACAGCAGGCTTGTTGCTGGTCCTAGATGAGGTCAGCCATTGCTTCGTGTAGCTGACCCAAAGACAGAGCCTACCATCTCTCTGGGTACCTGTTCTGGTGCTGTGCTACCTAGTGAAGAAATCTCTTGTTCATGTCTAATATGAAGGCCCCAAGCTTGAAGGCTGCTGCCCCTTGTTTTGCTACCTTACAGATTTTGGCCTCTTGTGTTTTAAGTTGCCCTGCAGACAGTAGTAAGCTTGTATCAGATGTCACCATAGCCTCCTGTTTGCCAGATGGATCATTGTATTTCGCAACCACCAACTGATGTATCTTTTATTAAATTATCTAATTAAAAAAATCCATGTTTTAATTTGTCTTCTGCAGCAAGTATTTCCTTTTGGTTTTGAATATAACTCTTTCAAATTTCTTCTCTCTAACCACTGCTATTCCTGGTTGAAGAATCCCTAGTTTTTCAGTCCTTCCCATGTGAAAGCTTTTCTGCACACCTTACTGTGGTTTTGTTTTTTTTTTTTTTTTTTTTGGTTGTGTTTTTGGCTTCAATTCATCTGTTTTTTGAGGTGGGACAGCGGGAAGTCACAGTTCCCCAAAGTATTCATCATGATAGAGTTATTAAGTAGCTGAGCATCTTTTAATCTTCTAGTTTCTTCTTTCCATCATACTTTTTTTTATATTTTGAGTGCCTTTTCACATTGATCTTGCATTCTTAGAGAACTATCAGAATATCCATGTGTTGTGAGAGGCAACAGCTAATATTAAAGGTGTAATTGGGTAAGCCAAGTAATTGCTTTGAACTTCTTGACATTGTGTCTTTCACTTCATGCTTGTCACTCAGAGAGATCCTTGAAGTCTACTTTAGATTTTAGTACTCTGGAAAACTCAGTGGTTTTAGCCCTTTCTTACAGAGCACTTCTGCAAGTGTTCAACGATACCAGTCCCACAAAATGGGCTTGGTGACCTCATTATTAATAATCCTCCTCCGTGAAAACTGACCACTTACTCCTAACCTTCCCCTATTTATTAAAAGTATTAGTCCATGCAAAGACTTTCTTTTTCTTCTAGGAGAACTTATTTTCATTATGAGCCTCTGGTGAGGTGTCAGAGGTTTGAGAAATCCCGTTATAGTACACTTAGGTATAATTTTAACAAATACAGTGACTGATTTCTTTAAAGAACTCCAGAAGATTTCACTTAGCATTTCTCTAATGGCTGTATCTTCCCTGCATAAATAAAAGGAGTGTGAGCATGGTTAAACTTAACCTACTGCATTAATACTTGTGCAAGTATTGCAACTATTTCTTTGCATCTTGAACAGCTTTACTACTCGGCAGCTTTTTGCTTTAACTTACTAATGTTTTCCAGAGAATTTTCTGCTCTCCTGAAGTAACTGTCTTCATCTGGTTTTTGTTGGTTTGTTGGTTTTTTTTCCCGCTTGCTTTGGTCTGGTGTACCTAATAACATGGCTTATTTTAAGAAAATACAAAATGTACAGGATGAGCTAAATGGTTGAAATACAAAAGCTGTCGTTGTGGTTTTTGAAAAGAAGCCAATTAATAAATTAAGCTCCCAAAACAAGATCTGAAATTATTACAGAAACTGACTGAAACTGAAAGCAGCAGAAAGCCTGTGTTAGGTCTGACTGATTAAATAGAAGCATTAAATTCTCTGGACATATCTACACCCTGTAGATACAGAATCTCACAGATGAGGTGATGATTTTTCATAGTTGCACCTATTCTATCTTTTGTAGCTGGTTGCTACTGCCTAGATCAGCTTTCCCTATGGAAGACAGATACTGTTACAGAACTTAGTTTGCTGTATAAGGGTGGGATTTTCACATGAGAGCAATGAAAGGGCTGGTCACTGTGGAGGATTTTCTGATCAATCTTCAAGTGAATTAAGTTTTCCAAGCCACCCATCCCAAAGGTATGGCCTTGTCATTTGTTGGAGTGACACTTGTGATGCCGGTTGATGACTACTGGAGCTGTGAAAATGAAAACACTGCTGTTTAGTTGCTGTCTGGAGAAAAGACCCAACACCCTGACTTTAGTGGTGAAACAAATACCCACATTTAAAGGATAACCAGAGCTACAAAAGGAAGCACGTTATTTCTGATTTTAACCTCTATATTTTCTTTCTAAAACCTGAGATACAAGAGATACAAGGACCGTGTTTCCCATGGCAAACCCAGCATTTGCCTGATCATTTTAAGTTGCCACAGCCTTGGAGATAGGGCTTTTTGTTTTTTTTTTTTGCAAAGCATTAACTCTTATTTGTGATGAGTTACAATTGTTAAAGCACTGCTGACAAACATAGAAAAATCCTGTCACTGTGTTCAATTTCATGCACAGTCCTTAATTTTATTTTTCTCCAAATATGTTAGATACAGTGCAGTAGAAGTATCTGCTACAACATAGGAATTATGAAGAAATTTAATAAACTGTGGATATGAAAGGGAAGAAAGAACTCATGCACTGGTAACCTATACATAAAGGGAAGCAAGTTGTTGTTCTGTGCAGCAGACAGTTACCTCCAGCAGCTGTGAAGTAGGACTGCACATTCCAGACAATAAAACCCCCTCTTCACTGAGTGTAGTGGTTATGCACAATTACAGGATCTAATCAGTTTTAATTTCAAGTACATTTTTTGGTTTTACGAAAAGATGGATTTGGATCAATAGCTTCTAAGTTAGCAATGCCTGATGGATTTGCCAGATGTAGGCAGGGGAAACTTGATTTATAAATAGGTGGTACTAATAATGCATAATCTCTGTAACTGAAAGGTTCCTAAATGTTGATTTTACTAGGCTTTGTTCTTACAAATCACCATCTCTTCAAGTGGCATGTGGTGTGGGAGGGAAACAAGCGATGTAATGTGACTCAGAATGCGACTGATGGCAAAATATTCCAAAAACGTTAAATGTCACTGGAGCCCTATAGATTGAGGATTTCTTTTGTGAGGTTTCTTGGCTTTTTCAGTAGATCTGTGCTCTAGTCTTCAAGATACTACCAAAAAAAAAAAGTCTACTACTCACATTTATTAGGAGGAGCTTACAAATGAAAACATTGTTAGCTAAGGCTGTCTTCATGGCAACATGATACCTTTGGAAAATAGGAGGAAGTATAAGGTAATGAGTTGGTGCATTATATTGGAACGTGAGAGCTTTTAATTAAAAGATGTACCAAAACCTCTGGCTAACCTGCTCTTCCCACAGGTTCAAGGAAGCATTCCTTTGGTCCTACCAGCCAAACCACCCCCAGAAATGTATACCATAGCTGTTTAAACAACCCAGATTCCTTACGCTGCTACCATTGTGTAATCATTCATCTTTTAATTGTTTTAAAATTCAGGTTCTTCTCCTTTCTTTCAATTTCATTATAGACCTCAATTCCAGGTTACTGTCCTATGAAGACATGGGACTTGTTCATCCTGTATCTGAGGTTAGAAGACAGAGTTTAATCTAAAAATCTAACTATCTTCAAGCTTGACTATCTCCCTTTAATAGGTATGTAATGCTGTTATGTAGGTGCAGTATATTCTTCTCAACAGATAACTTGAGTGAGAAAACTATTGGTGACTGATTTGAGGGGAAAACAGCAGCATGAAATAAAAACCTGAGAGGTCTGTTATTGTGACAGATGTAGTTTCTACTACCTTCTGTATATGGTAATTGCTTAAAAAAATCCAAAGTGACTGTAGAGCTAAATTATAGAGAACACTTCTGTTAAGCTGGAATATATCCATTTTTTTCTTCATCTAGGAGAAAAGACAGTGTAGGATAGACGAATAGAAAGAAGCAACCCCAAGTTGGGAGCAGCATGTCCTGCCTCCAGTGACATTTTTGATGGAGTTTGACACATCTAACTGTCAAGCACTTACTGCTTCCATCTCTTAGAGAACAGCGTGCTCTTAGATTGTGGAGTTAACTTGCCCTAGCAATTTTCTGTTCTCTGGTTTGTTGCAACAGGCCTTAAACAGGGTACATGGAACTGGCTGATAAGATTTGGGTTTGGCTGTGTCTGAGGCTTTGGGTTTGGGTGGGTTTTTTCTTGGAGGAGGGGGCTCAGAATTCTGTTTTTTTTTTTTAGCTTAAAACGGAATTGGCAGTTCCTATATCTTACTTGTATTGCTGTTTGGTTTTGTTTGTGTTTTGTTTTGTTTTTTTTATTTTTTACAGATAACTCTTGGTTGTATTGAATCTCTTCTGTTTGAAAAGGTAAATAGAACTGATTTTTCTCTAGTGCGTATTATCTTAAATGAAACATGCTTACGCATTTTAATTTGTGGATGAATTTTACTTAATATATATCTTCAGATATATTCTATAAATCTGTTTGCAGGTTGGTATATAGTTTCTATTAGTAAAAGCTCATAGGAATTTAAGGTTGACTTTGAATTTTATTTTCTTTTTTAACTAAGAGAATAGAGGCATAGATACAGATACAGCTACGTAAGATCCAGAACTTTTTACTCAGAAAAAGAAAATGGATGCAAAAGTATATTTATTTGGGTTGAATGTCAGTTTTTTTCTCAAACCAAAACCCTTCCTCTTTAAAGACTGAACAGTTCGTCTGAAACAGAAGGAACAGAAATGTAAAGTGTATTTATATCTGTCTCTCTGTCCATAATCCCCCACCCACCACCTGTCCTGTCGTTCCTCTTCACTGGTTTCTCCTCCTGTGGAGGCACTGTAACTGGGCCCACCTAAAGCCTGAAATTCCAGTATAAATCCTTGTTTTGCAGGTAAATATATTATGCAGGTGACTACATTTTCTTGCACTACTAGACACCTGCTCTGTGAGCAGGACTATCAAGTACTTTAGGGGTTATTAGATGGTGACAATCCTTCCTACATGCAGTGTGAAGCACAATCAGCTCAACATACCCAGGAAACACTGGCTTTGGTCTCTATGCAGTGCATCTTGCCACAACACTGGTGCAGGGTTGGTTTTTTTCCTTTGAAATATCAGGTTTACTGTCCATCTACTGCATTGGGTCTGTATATGCATGTGTATTTCTGGTCAGGAAATCACAAAAAGCTGTGACAGCCCTTGCCGTGTGAATTTGCTTTCATTATGCATCTTTAACCTTATAAATATTATCTTTCTGATCTTGCTATGATTTTTTTTTTTTTGTCTGAGGAATTGAATAATGAGAACTTAAGCATAAGCACAGTTTGCTGCCTTCCCTTCTCTAACCATCTATTCTGCAGGGCTCATCATTAGAACTGTGCTCCGCTAGGACAATTAAAAACTCTTCTCTAATCAAAGATCCAGACCAAATGCCAAGATTATCCTTTGAGATTCAGGTGTGAAAGAGCTGGGATCTTTTTGTTGCTGTACTCATCTGTATTGCAAAGAGGAGGCAGGACTGGAAGGACAACAAATTATAGCAATCTAAAATTACCAACATATTTGCCTACATAATCCTGCTTGTGTACCTCAGGTTACAGGAAAAACACCAGGCAACTGAAACACCTGCTGATCTTGTCTGTGTTTACCAGCTCTCTTAAATAAGCCTAATTGCAGAATAAGTGTGTTTGCATAGTGTTTAGCTGAACACTGGGTTTCTCTTGGCTAGCATTTTATTATTTTGTGTGGTACTCAAATAGCTGTAATTATGTAAAATGACTAGTGGTGGTTCCATGATGCTTTCTTTAATAAGAACTGAAACTGCCTGAGTTTTGTGTCTTACCATGTGCCTAATGTCTGTAAAATGGCAGTGGTATCATGATATTGTTGAAAAGAAATTTTTTTTTTTTTTTAAGGAGAAATATAAATCGGCAACCTCCATTTTTTATTAAGATTCACATGCTTTTCCTTGAAAAGTAGACTTAATTACTGTTAAAAACTGGTTTTGTATAAAAATGTGTTAGCTATTAAAATTTTTTCCTATATGTTTTTATTTACATCATGGATTTTATAACAAACTACATATGATTTTGTTTTGTAAAGAAAAAAATTTTAAGTGTCATAGCTTGTCCTAATAGGATGACCCATGTAATACAATTTAAATAACTATTTTAAAAAGAAAACAAGCGGTTTCTCTCTCTAATAAGAAAATTTGGGTAGGGAGAAGAAAGCTTGTGCAGGATACTAGTTTTATTAATATGAATGGAGTGAAAATGAAGAAATAAGACAACTGAGAAAGGAGATTTGTACAATCCAAGTTTTATCAAGAGATACTTGAATATTCCTGGTAAGATATGTCTAAGTAATGCTAATTATTTAAGACTTTTGGATACAAATAGCTGCAGGCAAACCAATAAGTACTATGTAAATACTTGAGAAGAAATTTTTCTTACTTATTCATGAAAGCTTATTAAGGATATGGCCATATTGAGGAATGTTTGTTAAACAGCCTGCTCTCACTTGAATTTTGAGTTCTGAATCCTCAGGCAAACCAGGGAATGTATTGTCTCTCTCTCTCCCCCTTTGGATATCTTTTCAGTGTTCCTTATGCTGAGTGCTTCAGAAATTCAGTAGGCTAGAAGTAAAAATCAAATTTATTTTCCCTTTCAAATTTCTTGACATCCATTAAGTCATCTTTTGACATGATGAAAGGAAATGAAAATACCTAATATTTCTGTAAATCCCTTTATAAGCACCGCTGGTCTTCAGTGACATGGTGTCAGAGTAGGTGGAAAACAGATTTATAGCTCTGGCAAAGTGCAGGAACACTTTCCAAAAGAAACTGTATTTCTGTTAGAATTTTGCTGAGGAAAGTGTTCCACACAAACTCCTGGTATCAACATCTGTTTACCAGAGCTCATAGACTACGTGCTGTGTTAATTTGGCTAATGTGCAGTTTGGAAGCTTGATGACAGTCCTGCAACTTTGAGATGGTTAAATAAACCAAGAAAATGTGCCATTTAGCTAATGATATGCCAGCACAAGACCATGGAGATAATGAGAATTATCGTTGGTACAAATAATCTCATTTGCTACTTGGTTTACAGCTAAGTAACTAGATGTGGAAAGTCCTAGGGCATACGAACAACAGACTGGTTTTTGCTGGTCTTATGTCTTCATTTTGTTTTAAGTCTGTTGTTCCATAGCAATATAGAATTGCCTTTGTTAGCTTAAGGGATGAGGTGGCTGTGGTTGGAAAAGGCTTGTGTTTGCAGACCATGTCACCCCTGCTGTAACATTCATACTGCAGCCTGGCCACGTGTTCTCATCTGTCAGAAGATCGTTCAAGTTTGGCTGAAATTGGCCAATGGTCCCAAAAGCTAAGGAGGGAAAAGGAGACATAATAATACATACACCATATGGTTGTACCAGGTTCAGTTCTAGGAAGCTGGATTAAAAATACTTGCCTTTTAATATTGAGTTGACAGAATTCTGGTGCATTTTTTAAAATGCCTACCTATTAATAACTTTTATTTCCTTGTGTAGTATGATATGTCCATAGATCTCATCACCATCTTAAAAGCCCATTAATTTCTAATTCAGGAGTGCATGTGTTCAGGTACTTTCCCACAGGAAGAGGCTTTGAATTGGGGTCAGAGGGGAAAAAATTACTTTGTTTCTATCCTATTGTTTCATGGGTACAGAAG
>JAOXJK010000003.1:21409740-21422907 GCA_025774025.1 Xenus cinereus
CAAGTAGGTAGGAGTTCCATAAACAGCCTGCAAGTTAAGGACACTTCAGTAGTATTAGGTGTTAAACTCAAAACAGGAAATTCAAATAACGCCTGAAAGAATTGTGTGTGACTACAATCTGAAGAGTAGGGTGAGCAGCTTTAACTAAATCCATTTTAGGATTTGGATTTATGCAGGCAACGTGCAGCCTGCAAAGGAAAGAGGTGCTTCTGAGCACCTAGTAGTATCCTTACACCTGTATCTTTGCAGCTAATAACAGTCTGCAATCTATAGAAGGCGGACTTGAGTTAAGCAGCATTTCCAATGGTTGTATAGAATCAGCAGGTGGGTTTTTTTCTCGTTTGTGGGTTTTGTTTGTTCTTGGGTTTGTGCTTTTGGGTTGGTTTTGTTTTTTTTTTTTTTTTTTTTTTTTTAGAACTTCAGTTGGAGAATTCCTGAAAATTCTGAGAGAAGTCAGTGGCTTGTAGATGCTGTTTGGGATTCATATCAAGTCAGACCTCAGAGGGATCTTCTCAGATCATATAGCCATATTAAACAAAAATAGCAAGTGACCCCCATTTTAAGAAAAACCAAACCCCCAAATTAGTTTGTTTAGAAAATTTTAGCAAAAAAATTATTGATAATGTCAATAGTAAAATTATCTTTTATTTTTACGTGAGTAGGGTCAGAAAGCTGTCACTCTTCTGGTGATTTTTTTTTTTTTAATATAGAAAGAGCTGGTAGCTGTGCAAGGAAGTGAAATTATTTATTACACCAGCTGATAAAGGTTGGAGAAGGGAGCTCAAAAATAAAGGCTTGTACACGTGTATGCTAGCTTGGTTTTGTCCTACTTGTCCCAACTACTTCAATTAAAATTTCTAGAAAGGTTGTAGATTAATCACCCTTATTACCATCTTGGACACATTTTTTGGTGTTTCACACAGCCCTTCCCGAAGTGTGTGATTTTGTTAATAATCGGTAGCAACAACAAAAGTAAAATTGTAAAATGGTTTCTGGTAAGTAAGGGTTTTTGTCCAACTTCTCCATCTATAAAGTAAGAATAAAATCCTTCCAATCATCTTTCTCCTATTTTCACTGACAGCAAGAGCTACAAATCATGATCTAAGGATTTTAACCTGTTGAATATAATAAACTCTCAGACAATTCGGAATTGTAAGAAAGAATGCTTTTAAAAAGAAAAGTCAAAACACTTCTCTTAAATTTTTAGAAAACATGCAAAATATCCAAATTTTTTTGTTTGTTTTTTCTTTTTATTATTTACTGTTTCAAAATCCTCTTTCCTATGGGATCTCTCTGGCCTCTGAAATTTGTTTTTGGGTTGCACTTGACAGTCTGTGATGTTTTAGTTCTGCACTGTGCCACGAGTCTGTGTTTGTCTTGAGTGTTGCTTAGACATAGACTATTAATTCCATGACCAGAATTCACGAACCATTTCCTCCGGTATTGATGGCAGCTCCCAAAAAGATTGTGTAACAAGTTAGCTTGGCTACCTCGGCTTATAAAACAGACCTTCTGCTTTTACCACTTCTAATTTTCCAATACAAGAAAATAAGCAGAAAAGTAATATATCACAGCATTTGATGGTGTAAGGTAGTCTCAAATCTCAAATGTATTGTAGTGCTAATATGTACTAAGTCCTAATATTTACTAAGAAATTCCTTTATCCTTCCTTACGTGATACCCTAGTATATCTTGATTTTTCCACAGTGGGGTTTAAGTATATTTCCACATGGAATTTGCAGCATGTCAAAACTGTAAGAAAATATAAAGTGAAGTTAAAGGTGATTCATTCAGCTGTAGTTTGAAAAGGACGAGAGGTTTGTCAGCAGAGCAAGCCTCACAGAAGAATGCTGATAAAAACTATGCGACACCTTCACTAATTATTTTTTGGCAGTTTTGCCTCCTGCTTGGGAGGCCACGTTGACTCATGTAGAAATTAGAATTGTTCTGTATTAGCATAAGCTTTTAGGATCACTTAATTTCCTCAAGTAATTTATCTAAGCATTGATATATTGCATTTTCGAGGGTATTTTTGAAGATATTACTGAAAACGGTGCTTATGGAACCTGCGTAATGCAGAGAGGGTAAGACTGAAGGTGATTGACGCTTAGACAGGCCCTCTCTCTTTTCCACAGCTCCTCGCAACGTGTTTATGTGACATGAGTGTTATGCCTGTATCACAAACCGCGTGCGAACCCCATCCAAGCACAGCCAGACCTCAATCCTGTGGGAGATGCAGTCTTCTCCTTGGCTTTCAGGGGAAAAAGCAAATACAAGTCTATTTTTACAGCATAGGTATATTTCAGCTAAAGCTTTGTTTGCAAAACAGCCTATAACTTTACAGAAAGTTTTGAAAGCCACTTATGCGGCTTTTGATTTTACTATTCTACTAATTTATTGTGAATCAGTAGGAGATGTTTTCTGCAGTTAAGGCATTTGTGGTCATGGATCAGCTTAATGGAGTTTTCCATATCAGTTAAAAATTAAAATGCATTTAATTGCTAATTTCTTAGAGAGGAAAGAAAATCTTGTTATTGAAGACCGTCTAGAATTCTGAACATCCATTGAATGATGACTGTGCCCTTGGAAAATTCATTTACTGCTTATACTTTGGCTTTCCATTTATAGAGGGAAGAAGTACTGACTCCATTCTCTACCTCAATCATCTGATTGTAAGTCAGGACCTAATTTTATGCTTTGGACCATGCCCAGTAGAGAAGATTCAGTACCAGCTGAAGCCACTACATACAGTATAAGCAACCAATTTTAAAAGACCTATTTATTCAATTGGCAGGTTTTTGAGACAAAAGTTGGCATCCAGTCTTTTTGCAGTTGTCATTAGGAACAGACATATTGATACTGACCTAGAGACTCTTCTCTTTGCTGGATTTGAACAATAGAATAAAGCTGTAAACACTCTCCGGTGCGCAGTGATCGGGAGAACAAACAGCATATTGCGTTAATTGGGGCTTCATTATTGTTCAGCCACAAGTTACAGAAACATTCTGGAGGAGTTTTGGGGCTGTTTGTCTTGGAGATTTAAGGTATCTTAAATCTGCTCATTCTGATGTATGTTTTATGTGGGTTCATTTTAACAGATCTTTTTAAAATAAATTAAACCTAAAAGTATTTCTGCAAGTAATACACCTCTTTCTTTTGTCTTGTTTTCAGGTTTTTCTGTAAGTCTAGTTTAGCCTTGTTCTGCACTACAGATGTTCTGAGATTTACTCACATTATGCTGTTTTAAATTCCCATATTATTGAGTCACTTGTCTTTCATTTATATTTATCATGTGAAACATTCTTATCAATCTATCCATCTTTTGCTTATCAGGCTTTGTTTTTTTTACTGAATCACAAGGAAGCATTTAGGTTTTAGGAGGTTTTAATGTACTTGGTCAAATATGTATTTCTCTGTCAGGTGGTCAGCAGCATATGTGAGGAACTTCTAGAAACAGAAAAGGTGGAGTACTTAAGCTAATCAGCCTGAAATGCTTAGCCTGTGGTTTTCATAACGAATTCTGTTTTATTTTAGGTGTTTGGATGATCAGTAGGATCAATCCATAGCAAGTAAAACCAGTCACGATATGTTCTCCTTGCAGGTCACCATATCTCTTTTTTACAATTATTTAAATCTTCTACTTTGAGGGCAGAAAGAACCCCTGTAAAAGTATTATTAGAACACTTGTTATATTCTGCCCCAAGTATGGGATGCAGCTCTTCCATGTTTTCTTGACGATCATAAGCACGGAACGGTGTTATCAGACAAGAGTTTTAAGTATGCTCTACTGTGTATGACGTGGTTGTGGACAGAGAAGGGGAGAGGAAAGAAACTCTGTGTGACAGAGGTTAGTCATGCTATTTAATATAGACAGTGGAAAGTGTTTAAATATATTTTGCTGCCTTCCCGACTGAACTATTGAAAATAGAACAGAACAATGAGGGATATATTTGCTTTGACAAAAAGGTTTGGCTGAATAAATCTTGATTACTGGTAATACATAAAACGGAATCCATCTAGTTTTATAGCACTGACAGCAATGTTTAAAAGATTATTCTATATCTTACTCAAACTCTACTCCTATTATTGTTTGGAGTTTCCTATAGTGATAAAGTGCTTTTCCTCTCCCAGCACTGCTATGCTAGCATAACCCTCATCTTTTTCAAGACTTATTGTTGCAATAGAATGAGTCAGGTAAGAACCCCGGGATGATGGGGCGATAAGCGCTGTGGAAAATGAAAGTGGCAGCACTCAACAGAAGGAGTTTCATACATGACAATTACAATCGAATACATTAATAACTTTTTGACATAACTTATTGTGTTGTTTCACCTTCAGGGTACAAGGTGCCATCTACCAAAGTACCGACATTATTAATAGTTATTTTTTATTTCACTGGCTAAACTGCAGATATTTTAGTGCTTTTCTTGTTGTGAGCAAAAGTGCACCTGTACAACATGTTCCATGCTACTGTTAAATGACTGTTATCCATCATGGTCATCTTTATAAAACCCATCATGACTCAGTGTTTCTAATTCCATACAAAACAATATTCTGCTAGATCATCTTTTACTAATGAGCGTGAGCTGCGTTCAAAATAACAAATGGAAGCTGTGATTCTTAAAGTGTAATGCTAAACTGAGACATATACCAAATGGTAATGAACAGCGGTCCCAGAATGTGCCTACAAGGAAAAGCAGAATAGCAGCCATGAGCTTTTTCCTTAGTACAACATTTACTGAAGTCAAATTGCCTCTGGCTTAGAGAAAATGAAAGTGCCGTTATAAGACTTCAAGAGAATGCTAGAACAGTGTGTGTGCTGTTCCTTTTGAGACTATTTGCTTCCCGTCTGACAGACACATTAAGAACTAAGAGTAAATATTCAGATATCTTAACTATCTTGCTGCCTTTGCTGTGCTTGGTTTTCATCCTGGGAAGCCATACGTGAAAGGCTTGCAGAATCAGCCAGACAGAAGGTCTGGTTTTTCTTCCTAGAAAATAAATAGCAATCACTTCTTAAAATCCAGATTGACCAGAAGTGTGATTCTTGTGTGGTTAACCTCTGATAATATTGATACTGTGCAGCATTAGTTTGTAGTACTTGCAGCTTTTATTTATAGTTAGGTAAATAGGTGCATCTTTGAGGTTCATCTAACTTTTTAGGAATAGGTTAATATTAGAAATCACTAGTAGAGAGTGCATCTGTTAAAAAAAACTAAACTGCTGTTAGATTTACTATCCATTCACTGCTAGCACTATGATGCCAGTTTCTTACTTTGCTTTTCTACCAACGCAAATCCCATTTCTGTGGCTAATGCCATAATCAATGTAGTGAAGTAAAACATGCAATTAAAGTTCCCTCAAATTTAGAGCACATTGTAAAACTAAAAAAAAGGAAATCTGGCAAATAATGTGCATGGATTAGCAAACTGAATGCAAAGTAGAGAGGTGATTCCTAGCAAAATCAAGTTTCAACATCTGATTTAGAAGATCTTTTTGGTAGAATATTTGACAAAATTATTTTGTCATATCTGACTCATGTTGTTTTGTAAGTGTCCCACACAGGTAACAAAAAAGACAATATTGTAATAAAGATTTACTGACAGTTTTTCCTGAGCAATTCTTAAATGATTTCTGGTGCTCTGAGCCTTCCTTACTGGACTTTCACTTTCTCTGCTGTCACATAATCATTTAAGACAAAGCCCACTCTAGTTTAGAAAGGATGGTTTTTGTCTACTGTAAATTGATTTTTAAAATCAGCATTTAAAAAAAATATTAACAAAACTTTAATGCAAGTTAACTAGTGTACTAGATGTGCTAGTCTGACTCTTAGTATTAAGACTGCTATGACATTTAATTTATAAGATGCTAATTTTTGAAGATTTTCTCTAATGATTTGGAGAATTAAGTCAATTTTAGAGAAGAATATAACAGAATAGCAAAATGTGGTGTTTGTGTTTTACAGGTTTCACTTATCATTCCTAAAGTTAGTCAGGATTTTATTTCATTTTGATTTTACTTTATTTTACTTGTAGCTAAATAAAGTATAATATCTCTTTTACAGGAAGCTAACTTCTCAGACTTCAGAAGAAAACTATCTATTAAAATCTGATACCCCCTTGGATTTTATGCCACTGTTTAGGCTGAAAGTAGATGCAACTTTGAATATGCAATATCTCCAAAGTCAAGACTGTAATGGATCTCTAGTGGTCACAGGGCAAAGCAGAATTCCCTTCTCTTCACGTTATTAAAATCCAAAGATTTTAGTTGAATGAAAATGGTTTCCTTTATGTATTTTTGATACTCCTTCATGACCATATTGGATGTAACAGAACAATCATTCTTGGTCTTGTTTAACTCTTTGTTGTTTCTTCAAAGTCAGGAAGTTTACAGAGATGATGATGAAGGTAAAAGCAATCTATGAAGTAAATGAGATTATCCTGCAATAGCATTGCGTAACAGGCTCTCTGTTGATTGAGACCTGTACTGATATCTGGCAGGAAGAATCCCAGGCTTCCAAATCTGTTCATTGGTCCTTGCTCTTTCCTCAAAGCTCATGTGCATTTAACAATAAAGGTAGAAAACTTGGGTTTATATGTCATTTTGTGAACAGACCTTCTAAACTAATAATTAAGCAGCCATTTAATTTGCAATGAATGGTTTGTCTTACCAGAAAAGACTTGTTTTGTTCATGACGTTGACTCACTGTTGGATTTTTTTGTTGTTGTTGTTGTTTTGTTCTATTATTTATCTGAACAGGCAACAATGGGACTGCAAGAAAGCTGCTCCTGGTGAGCAGGGAGCATTTGGGATAGGGAACATCCAAATCCTTTGCATTTTAATCTATCTTAGATTTGCAGAAGAGACCAAAGAATTTTCTGAGGTTCTCTCGTCTTTTCTATTGCTAGCACATTTTGCTGTAGCATTTACATCTAGAGCACTTCCAGACCATCTGGAGCAAAGCTGTGTGCAAAACTAAAAAATGAAACAAACTCTATGCTCTTTATGTAAATCTATTCAGTGAGCCCCTCCTCTCAGCAAGGCAGGTTTTTCTCCTGGTTTTCTTGGGATGGATGTAACACTGCTGCTTATGTAACAATGCAATGAGTTTTCTCTTTTAGAATAAAAAATAGGGTAACTAAGCAACAAAAATCATTCTTGTCCTGAACGAAATTGCTTTCCCATAGTTAGGATACTAACACCAATACTTCTAAGAATTAAACAGAGAAGGTTTCAGTGGGAATAAGTACCTTTCAGCCTTCTCATTATGTTATTAGGTAATGCTCAAAATGTTTTTGAAACCGTGTTTTTGTAGAGAGAGGTTGTGAATCCAGCTCTGTGCTCTGACCTGCACGACTTCCAACAAGAATGCTGTTGTCTTCCCTGGGATCCTGTCTAGGTATGTGTATATCAGAATACAGGATCAAGGGGCTTGGCTTTGTTTGAGTAGAATTTTTTCCCTTAATTCAGACTTTTAAAGGCTAGCACTTGTATGTTATAGAAAAACTTAATGTGAAGATTTAACACAGGGTTTGCTGTTGCCTCAACTGAACTGTAAGCTGCTTAAGCTTGAGATCCTCTCTCTCCCCCCATCTATGTACAGTGTCACACACTGGGGCTGGGGGCTGTGCTGTTGACCTTCCTGCCTGGTGCGTTCATTGCTGAGGTGAATCCAGCTCCCGGTGACCCGGAGCCTTTGCAGAGCCCACCTCAGTCCCTTGATATGAACGTGAAGAGGGTTTAGGTGGTGGCTTTACCTGGGGTTTACTGAGGCATCTCTGTGTGACCGTGCAGGCTTTGTGCCTGCCTGCCAAGGCTGCGGAGTGATGACAGGGGCTTTGCTGGTCGGAACATTGTACTCAGGCTTAAGGAGCTACCTGGACAAACCATTCTCCAGGGCATTAATGACAGTATGGCTCACGTAAGGAACACAGAAGATGAGGGGAACGATCCCAGTCCTACCCTGGCCGCGTGTGCAGGTGGTTTTAACACTGCTGGGCCACTGCAGAGCTTCCCATTGCACGGCACTACCATAGTTCAGTGGGGTCTTGTTCCTCCCTTCCCACTCTGCAGTGTTGGGGGCCTGAGCCTGCTTTCAGGAGCTGAGTGGGGGCCTAGCACCACCTCTCCTCTCCAGATTGGAGCTGGGATCATCTCCAGGCAGGGGCTTTTAATAAGCCAAGAGCTCTGGTGAAGCTTAATATGATTATCCATACACAGAAGGCAGTTATGACATAGCAAGTCTTAGCTGGAAATAGCGTATTGGGAGACACAAATATAATTATACTTTCTTACATAGCAAAGTGTAATGTATATGATAAAGGAATGCAGTTTAAAGATACCACTGGAAAAAAAAAATTAGAGCTTTGTGGTCAAATTTTGAACCACAGGCTTTTTAAGGGCTCTGTCAACTGTGGGGGATGAAAATTCTTCAGACTTATTCCCATGAAGATTTTCTGAGTTAATTAAGTCCTTTAAATTTCTGTTTATGTACTTCATACGAAAAACAGTTAGGAAATTCTCTTTTACAGGTGTTGTGGGAATAAGCTTAAGGGGATGCTTGAAAATTGAAAGAAAATGAAGAAAGTGCTAGTTTGCACGTTCGGGCATGTTTAGTTTGACTGCAAGGTAGATTTAGGGTCAAAAGCCTTAAGCCCCCTTGTTTGTAATCCCACGTGCTTGTAGTGTTGTTAGTGCAAGTGGGAGACAGTAAATAACTCACTGGTACAAAAGCCATATATGCAGTAGCGCTTCTACCTAGCAATGTTTGGAAAATTTTGTACAACATGCGTTGTATGACACAGTGAAGGTTAGAGTAAACAGCAGAGGAATGGGAGGAAGCTCTCTCAAGTGCCATCTTAAAGAAGCTGGATGAGTGGAGTGCTTTGTGGGACAACGTGGTGGGGGATAGGAAAGACCAGTATGGTCACAGAAGGCAATGGTAGGCTGAATGGCGAGTCGGCAAGCTCGTGGTGAATTTTGGTGTTGCCTTTGTTTCTCTGGGGATTAGGAGCATGGATGCAAAGTCTGGCAATGCGTTGGCTCCTCTGTTTCCGAATGCAGACTTTCAGGTGTCAGTTGTTTACCAGTATAGACTGAGAAATTGGATGTTGCGAAAACAGATGTATGCTGATATTGAAAGGATAGGGTAAAGAAGCTGTGTGTTTTGATGTGTAGAGAAGGTTGTCAAATAAGTAGATGCAGATTTTTCTGGAAACTAGCACTGAAGAAACTAAACAATATTAAGAGTGGAAGAGAGGATGACGGAAAAAAGGTAAACAAAATGAGAGAATGTACTTAACAAAGACCAGTCTGGCAAATTGCCGAATAAAGAGTAAGGATCTGAAATGGGAAACTGCACAGGGCAACTGGAGGCAGAGGTAACCATCAGTATGGAACAAGAGTAGTTCACATTTCACAGTATCTGAGCGATTGGGACAGAGAAGTTGAAGAATAAATGACAAATGAGGAAGATCCTAAATACAAGGAACAGGACAAGGTCTATTGCAGTGGCACAACCGAGCAGTGAGCTGTGCATGCAGACCCAAGGGAGAGCGTGCTGTGTTTAGTATGCATGCATGCTTGGACAGGATTAAAATAACATCAAAGCTGGAGTAAAGAAATAGGATTTGCAGGAAAAGTTGTGCGGAGGATGAGATCCTAACCAAAATAGTCACGACTCTGCTAATTGCTGTGTTGTGCTGCACTGCACTACACTGACTGCTCTTAATGGGAGGAGGGAGCGAGGGCGAAGTGCTTAGTCCAGCAAAGAAACCCATGTCTGGGACACTATTAGCAAGGTCTGAGAGCAGAGGATGGGAGTAGGGTGATGGACGATGGAAGGTGAGCTGAATATAGAAGAGAAAGAGATTAACTCTCTTAGCCTGCTCTCTCTTACTGAATCTAATAGTTTCATGATTTATAACTTCCTTCTACGGATATTTTGTTTCAATTTGTCCTTTTTATGTCACCTGTGGGTCTGTTCTTGCCAAAGTACTTTCACTGTATCCTTTTATTTGCTAAGAAATGCCACATCTCACTGTGTTATGACAATTCAAAACCTTGGGAAAATCAATAACAAACTGAATCTGACCCATTATGATGGAAGCAAACAGTTAAATGCAGCTGCGTTACTGCATCAATAACTCACTGAATTTGTAGTACACTGTGTTTTAAAATTAGCATCTCTATCAGTTTTGAACGAGTCCATGCAAAGCCATTAGAGGTTATTAAAGTGCAATTTCCCAGACTACTAGGAAGACAGCAAAATGAAAATCCAGAGCATAATTATGATTTAACCTCTTGGTGCCTCAGTGAAACGGTATCGGTTTCTCCTCCCAGGGATACCATATTGCTTAATTAATACTTGAAGCACTGTGTGATTTGGGCAGGCTTGTTACACAATTATGAAAATATGAATTTATTTTTAATGTTGACCTCGGAACTTTAATGTTTTTTTCTAAATTTTTCTTTGACCCTCCTTTTGCTATACTCTGCACCAATTTCTGCAATTCAGCTCTGGTTTTCTGTGTTGTGCAACTGGACAACTGCTCAAGATCTTTGCTGTTCACTAAGAAATTGATTGCTTTACTGAGACTAACTGAAAAACATCCTTTCTAGTAGGTTGACATCAATTCATAGTTCAAGAGAATTCTAGAAAGGAAAGGCACTGATGTTTGTTGTTTCCTTATGGCAAACCCTCTGTATTTCATTAATTCATTGTGTAGCATCATGAGGAAAGGACAGATGAGGACCTTTATCACAATTCTTACATATTTTCCCTTTTCCCCTCAGAAAGTATTTTTGAGGGCTTTCACTTAGAGAATAATTCATACAGTTTGTGTTTTCTAAGAGTATGGAATTACTTTCAAATGAAGCATGTTGTGTAAATATTCTGAAGCTTTTGTGATTATGTTTTACAAACTCAATAGAGACCTCAGATTTTCATGCCTTCTATTTCTGATTTGTCATTTTTGAATGATGCCAAATACTTCATAGCTTGTCTCAAAGTAATTCCAGTTACCTGCTGAAACTGTGTGTGGGATTTATTAGCCTGCCCTCACAAGCTGTCATACAAATAGCCATCCTTCTTACAGGTTAATGTTGGGCTCCCCTGGGATTATTTGAAGCAAGTCCTAAATGTTATTTTACTTATTTATCTTACTTATCACCTGGGAATACACATCTCCCCGTGTTTTCTATTATCTTTAAGGCAGCAATCTATCCACCAGAGGCCCTTCGCTGGCCGAAGAAGGCTTCCAAGTGAATTGTCCTTTGTCTGTTTTACCTGAGGTGGCTGTGTTGGGTGCCAAGGGGTGCGGGAAGTGTGGGGCACCCCATGATGGCTCCAGCCCATCGGGGAGCTGCGGCAGCCCCTGGGTCGGTGAGCCCCCACTTTGACGTCAGTTCTCCCCCGCCCCCCCTATTTATTCAGGGATCAGAGTAATAACAGTGAAGTCATCCAGTTTCAGAAAACATGGAGATGTTTCCCGGCTTTTCTGCTACATATTGAATAATCACTTTTTGGTGTCTGTCTTTCCCTCCCTGTCTTGCCGTTTTGCCCCCAGGTATTAATGGCCTCCCCGCAAAGTGCTCTTTGCACATCACCCAGCTATCTGTGATGAGAATATCCACTGCCTTTGTAGATAAAGGAGAAACAGGTGATATTTCTAGTTCCTCTGAAGTCATGCTTTTCTTCCCTCGCTGTCTCTAAAGAAATAAGGGATAGGGCTGTGTTGATTTGTTGATGCTTTCATATTCTAAAGGTGTTCCCAGTCTTCCCCAGGCTGTTTTTTAATATGTAACTGTCCCTGTGTGCAGCTTCTCCTTTGGCTCTCCATCAGCCGTTGGTTTTTGCAGCTGTCTGGGACAGAGGCTGACTCACGGCTCCAGACACCTTTGCTGAGTTGAACCAGCCAACTATGTATTTTCAGAGTATTTCCTCTTTCATTCTCTTTTTATAAATAAAGTTTACATGTTAAACACTTCCTGAGAGGAAAAACTGTTACAAGATAGATTGGGAGTGAAAGTGGTAGATACTGAATAGGATTTAATGGAAATTAAATATTTACAGAGCAGAGACTTGAGGGCTGCACGGACTTTTCTGAAGAATCTTAGGGGCAGGAATCATCTTCTAGATGGCCTTGAGCCAGCAAAGTGCTTAAGGCACAGAGGTAGTTTCACTGAGTTAATTGAGAATATGTTTGTGTGTTTAAGTGCTTTGCTGGACTACAGCTTTGAAAACACTATGCTTTCATTTCAATTACGTTTTTAGTTTTTATTTTTATGTAAGGATATGAATCTTAACTGGTTCACTGCCTTATATTATGACACCAGCAAGACACAATATTCTGTAAGTATCAATCAATACCTACAAATTGAAATGAAGGCTGTTGTTGGGTTTTTTTAAATTTAAATACTTAATAACTATCGTTAAGAGCCAATAAATCTATTCTACTTGTAATAAATGACTTACAAAAGCAAATTTACCTTCGGGCTAGTATGTTTTCTTCTGTGATGATCAGCTTTACGGGCAGGGTAAAAAGCCAACCAAAAAATCCCAACAAAACAACCCAAAATTTAATAGCTTACCTGAGTCCCTTTCAGCTACTTGAGTTCACACATCTGCTTCAAGGGGAAGTTATTTCTGAGATGTGCTATTTCATTTAAATGACTAATTGCAACATAAAAAGTATGGGGTGTGAATAAAGTGTATTTGTATAACCAACTCATTCCGGTCTGTGCTTGGATGTGACTTTAAAGTAGAGTTTCTTTGTTTAGCCCCTTTGGTGAAGACAGTAATTTGGTATTTCAAAATACTGATTAATACTAAGTCATTCCCTGTTAAAGCCTTATTGGATCAAAATAATTACCCTTAGTAAAACTATCATTAAATGAATATTTTATTTCAATCAAATGACCAAAGTATGAATGATTAATTTACACAATGAAATGCTGAAAATGTCAATTTGATTTTAAAAACAAACAAAAAATCACCCACAAAAAAGATATTGAGGGGCTGGAGTGGGTCCAGAGAAGGGCAACGGAGCTGGTGAGGGGTGTGGAGCACAAGTCTTGTGAGGAGCACCCAAGGGAGCTGGGGGTGTTCAGCCTGGAGAAAAGGAGGCTGAGGGGAGACCTTCTCGCTCTCTCCAACTCCCTGAAAGG
>JAOXJK010000003.1:21424835-21443444 GCA_025774025.1 Xenus cinereus
AAATAAACAGGATAGATATTACAAAGTTGGTTGTTAATGTTTCAACACTTTATATGTTTGCACTGAGACAAGATTATGGAAAAAAAGTCAGAATAAAAAACTGTGAAAGGCTAGAATTGGCATGGAAGAATACAGAAACTTAAAATACTTAAAAAATGCTTTCTGAAAGATCAAATGACAATATGAAAATGAACTGCAGAGTATTTAATAATATTAAAAACCTCAATTTATTTGAAAACTAGTTCCACAAGCTTTTTTCACAAATATTACATACTGGAAGTGAATGTTAATTTATAAGATGGATCCTTAATTGAGGTCTCAATGTGTCATTTCTTTCAGCAGCTTTTCTTTTAGCATGATCCATCCAATAGAAATAATAAGACAATTTAGTTATTTAGGACCTAGCATGGAAGATAGTAAGAATAATGACTCAGCAAAACCTTTAAAGAATTTTTCACTTTAAGGATGCAGTTATGAGTCTTATCGACTCAGGCACCTACATCTTGAAAAATCCTTAGGTATTTGGAATAGCCGTCGCTTGGTATGTATGGTGGGCTTGGCAGTGCTAGGTTAACAGTTGGACTTGATCCTGAAGGTCTTTCCCAACCTAAATGATTTTGTGATTCTATGCAATCTCATAACTGTCTGTCTTAAATATGGGACAATCTGGTGAGTAAATATTACCATACCTTCAAATACAGTTACTGAAAATCTCTGTACGTGGGCTGTTTGGCATTGTGGAGCTGTCTTTGCTGTCAGCGAGGGAATTCACTTGTCCTCTACCCTGTTCCACCTTCTCTCAGCCCTCTCTGACTGTATGCACAAGGTGTGCATCAGTAATTTTTGGTGCTGCGCAGCAGTTAGGAAGTGTAAACCCCTGTCTATATGAAACCTTGTGCTATATCCATACCCTCACGTGGGACCCAAAGTGATGGGGCAAAGAAAGGTCTTGTCATCTTTGTTCCAGCTGGGCAGATTGGTGGGGAGCTGGTTTCCCTTTCTTATCCGTCTTGAAATTGTGTTTCCATGACGTGTATGCAATATCCATAGCTTATAATTAAAAGGAAGAGGTTTTGAGACAGTCTGGCAGTTGAGTTTTCATCAGGACCTCTTTCTGTAGTGTGCATTTTTACCTGCTGTGCAATGCAATTCAAGCCTCTCGCATACCTCGTTGTTTTATGCTTATGCCTATGCATTATTTACATATGTCTATACAAACCCACTGTCTTCTAAAGGTTTTCCCATATAAAAGCTGATGTGAAATGCCAGAAACATGGTTGAAAACTATAAAAAAAGGCATGGAATATAGATTTTTACAGCATTTTTACTGTGTAGCTCCTTTGGCTTTTCAGAGAGAAAACAAACTAGGCACTGACTGCACGGTTGAAAATTCAGCACACTGAAAATTCAGCCGAGGAGGAAAGTATGATTCTGGCTGCATCACTGGAGCAGGCACACTTTAAGTATGTTACAGCTTTTAGCAGTCTTGCTGGGGTTCTGCTCTGTTCCTTTATCTCGGGTAGTGACTCATACTGCAGTGCAACGAGAGGCATCGCATTCGCATCACCTATCAGCTTATTACTGAGGGCACAGTAATTGTTGTTGGCGTGTTAAAATACTCCACTGAGTACTTCATACTTCATTTATGAAATATTTGAATTTTCCTTTGAACCAAATCTCTTCAGCCTAAATCAGCTTAATGTGTCTATGAAACCCCCCTGGCTCTCTTATTAATGTTATTTCTAATAATACACTTTTTTGTTCTGCTGGTTTTGTAACAGCTGGCAGGGGTGAGCTTGCAGTCCCAAATCTTATCTGAAGGTGCGTTTCTACAACATCAGAAGATAAACACGGCTGGAACCTTGTAGAACTTTCCAGTCTGTCTTCGGACTGAGATTTGCTAATGGAATATATTGCCAGAAGTAGAGAAAGGTTTTCAGCAGGACTGGTAGATTAAGAACAGAAGCTGGGAGATTTGGAACAAGCGTAATGGTGAATTTCCTTGGCAAACTAAGAAAGTGCCTTTTTTTTTTTCCCTCCTGATTAAATTTTCTATATAAAATTCATTCTTTATATTTAAGCTGAAGTTTTTTTGTTTCTATTTTTGCTTGGAAACTGAGCCTTGTGGAATCTGCAGGTCACTGAAAGTATGGAAACTAATTTTCTTATATATATTTTTAAAGTGGCTTATCCTTGTTTTTTTGCAAGGTTACTCTGATTATACCAATAATCTATTGGATGACTTTTACTCTGCTAGTATCTGCAGGCTATAATTAAAGGGATTTCAGAACTAATCATTTTCCCAGATATTTTGCTTTCTTAGTGATAACACACAAGAGGAGAGCGAGACCAGCAAATGGAAGCAAGTAAGATGCAGAGCCAGACACAGCAGCAAATCTCGTAATGCAGTCACACAAATAGTAATGTCTAGCATGTTTCTACATTTCAGAAATGTTCTGCTTTCAGATACATTCATTCATCAATATCCAGTTAAGTTGAATCCATCTCTCAGGACATGCTACTGTTTTGCAGGGATTGGCTTCCATAACAGGCAGCTTAATTACAGTAAGATTCTGCTGCAACTTGGTTTGTTGTTTTTTTTTTTTTTTCTTCATTAACTGCCACTAAACCCCTATGACTGGCCTAGTAACGTTCTTCATGTTCTCCCAAGCATGTTTTATTATGTTCTATTTCATTATCTCTTAAATTTTCTTTAATACACATGGAACCATCGTCACAGGACCCATGCTTTCATATTCTTCTGTGGTGGGAAGGCAGTCTTGGCTATGGTTGTATCAGCCTGATTATGAGAAGTCAAGTTTTGTCAGCACTGAAGAATGGAGCTACAAATACAGAAAAGAAACACAATGTTTTGGAGGCAAACTGATTGACAGGGCTGGCAGGTATTTCCTTTGGTTACAGGGCAGTCACTAAGAAGCGGTCTGTTACTAGCTAAGAACTAGAGTACTTCTGGAAAGAAGGTCACAATTTTGCACACAAATTTGGTTAGGATTTTGAATTTTCAAACAGAATTAAGATGCCTGAAGTTACTCTCTTGCTTGAAAGTGTGCAGTGTGCGGTCACACTTTAATGATCATTGCTCAGAAACCAGTGGAGGAGAATATGCAGGTACATGTGCATGCATGCACTGAAGCAGCGACTCCCAGATCTCTATGAACTATCACCCCAGCCCGCATTGCACTCTTCAATTGCTTTCTTTGGCAGTACTCCTCCCCCCGCAGTGCTGCCTCCCTGGATTTTCTGCTCTTTTGCGTATCCCTGGATTTCTGCAGTTACATTATGATTTGTCCTCTCTCCTTTCCTGTTTCTCCTTTTACGCCCATTTCACAGATCTGCAGGACGCTTCTCTTGAGCCCATGGTACAGGCCTAACCTGAATGTTAACATACCTCACCAGCTGGGAAATGGAAATCAGAATATAAAGCCAAAATATAGAATCTTCTAGTTTTCAGCCTATCTGTCATTAATTCTCTGTTTTGGAGGAATTCTTTTCTTTTAAAATGTTCATTTCGGATACAAAATTTATTACATATTCACTTAAAGTAAGGGTAGTCTAAAGTAAATCAGTTTTGTCATAACTGCTGGTAAGCTTCTGAATGAAAAGGTTTTCGTTTATGTGTTTGTGGGGTTTGCTTTTTTCCCCCTAGCCCTTTGGGCAAACAGGTATATTGGGGAAACCAGTTACTCAGCTCAACTTTAAGACGTTTTAAAATTGTAAAATCTATTGTAAGAGTTATTTGTAATTACCTTAATGTATTTGTTGTTAATGTATTTGGTTAAACTTTCTAAATTTTTTGCAGTGGAAGCTTTTGATTATCAATTTGATAACTTTTAACTGCCATTCCAGTTCATTATCAAACCTCTCCCAACAGTCGCACATTTGAACATTGTTTTGTTCAAACAATGAACTTTCTCTCTGTGCCAGAAATACAGTAACTATGAATCAGCCAAATAAGGATGGTTGTGAGTGAGTGGCATGTGCTGAAGGTAGACTGGAAAACAAAGCCATGTGGAATAATCCACAATTGGAGCAAGGCACTCTGTTAATAGACTGCTAATTTGTTCCTTTCCTCTTTTGTGAATTTTAATAAAAAGACTGATGTTTGCTTTTTCTGTTTCCTATTTATAAGTATTTGAACACCAAATGTAAACATTCACTGTCATCCTCCTGTTTCTGTCTTTGAAAAAAAAAAAAACCCCAGCTATTCTCAGAATGCTGCTGTGAACAAAACTATCTTTTTAACAAGCAGCAGCACTATGACTGAGCCATCTGGTTGTTAAGAATTTCAGTGGATATTTCTGACCTATGCTTTAAATTGGTTTACTAGCTAGCACAATTAATACCACATTACAAATGATAGTGTACTAATGTTTTTGTAGATATACTGGAAATAGCATCTGTTTTGGCTGTGACAAATTAGTTGATTAGTAAAACAGAACTGCAATCTTGCAAAATATACAAAATAAATGACTGAAAATGTAGGCATTAATGTAGTTATGTTGAATGTGGCATTTACTAACTGTGGAAAACTCAATCCAATTCACCGTAGTAACCTGGTGAAGACATGTCCATATATATCTTATCTTCATGGTATGGATCAGATCTTCATGATCCAAACAAATAAATTATTAGTGATGCTAAGGGGAAGGTATCGTGGCTGATGTGAGTAACGTCTATTGAAATGATGGAATACTTCTCTTTATAAGTAGTTGGTTCTGGTTTTCTGAAAACGCAAGCCCAGTTATCGACATATTTTTCATTGTGTTTGTGTCTTGCAGGGTACTTTGTAGCCTTGACATTGAGCAGGATTTTCTGAATGAAAGCAAACCTGGATGCTGGAATCCAATCAAAGAGTACCTCCGTTCTCTTTCCCAGGTAATGCTTTTCACTCATGTCTTAAAATAACATAAAACTGTCCAATCTGTGCTCATCAGCTTTATGTTATAAAATGCACGCTGCCATATTATATTTTGTCACAAATCTTAAAATAACTTCTCTAACATAAAGAATTGAGCTTTCATCTTTGTAGTATTTAGGAAAAGATTTAGTAGTTTGTTATGTGTTAATTATCAACTGAATGCCCAACTCGCAGACTTGTAATTTGTTTGTATGTCATACTGTATTCCGATCTCCTGCACTTACCTGGCACTGTGCCTTTCCACAGAACCTGCTGCTGTAGTGTAGGTGCCTTTTCAAGTAGTAGGTTGCATCATATCACCAAACAAGAAACCTTGCCTTCTCTTTTTCAACCAAAGTTTTATTCTCTTGGAATTCAAAAACTTTGCTAAAAATTTATTTTGTGACTTGATTAAGATTAGCCAAGTGATGAGACATGACTTTATACTGTAAAGGTAGTGATATTATTTTAAGCCTTTACTTGTTTTTTTTTTTTCCCCAAGGGTATTGGATCATACTGCAATAAACAGTAGGCAATAGTATTTGCATTTTATGTCTGGGGATCAACAGGGGAGCGGTGACAGAGTGGGCAGTGGAACCCAGCCCCTCTCTGATCATTCCGCTGGATTTCCTTTGCGGGGGAGAGTAAAGTTAAAATTACTTTTCTGTTGTCTTGAAGTTGTCACCCCTTCTCCCCAGCAAAATACCATAAATCTTTGCAAAGTTGTGATTTCAGTACAATTAGAAATTGCCTGAGCAGTGGCGTGCCAATGTGGTGCTAACCCAGCCTGGACACCCGTGCTGTGTGTCTGTTAGTTGGGCAGACAGCAATAGAAAAAAATAAAGGGGGGGAAAAAAAGAGGGACTTCACAAGTACACTTTTATTTAGGTATGTTTCTTCCCGAAGGCCCTACAGAGCTAAACCCTTTAACCCTGTTAGGTAGTTGGTTAGGATTTGTATTCTCTTCACTGGTGTTTGATCTGTAGCCTTGGAAATGAATTGGAAATTTAGGGAAATGCAGCTTTTAGTGACCTGAGCCAGTAAAGGAGAAACATTTCGCTGTAGTATGAATCAGGACACAATAATCTGTTTCTTCTAGCTATTTACTTTTATCAGGGATATATTCTTTAAAACTATGGAATCCTGAACACTGTTTAAGAGGCCCTTTTGTGAAATTTTCATCCATCTAATACAATAGAGAGCTACTTGTCTGGGATATATTGTAGGTATTGTGTGTTTAAGTGCATTCAAAGTACTTTCTATACCTGTTGCAGCTGACAGGCAAGATCGTATCAGTCTTAAAAATAATGCAGTACTATAGTGATGCAAACATCTAAATCATAAATGCATGGGAAGAGACAGTACAATGACAGAGATCTAGTTCTCTGTTCCAAAATGTGAAGAAACCATAGAGAAGCAGCTGCTGAATACAGAAAATCTTAGAAGTTTACTGTATGCTGCAAGATGCTCTCACTCAAACAAGATAACTCAGATGACTGAATTCATCATCCTATTTTAATGTCTTTTTTTTTTCTAAGGGCTATAATCAGAGCTATTTGTGAGCCTTCAGACTCACTACTGGATAAAAGACAAGGCTGTGCTACCTCATTAATGAACTGAGGGCTGTAAATAATATCCCAGTAAAGGCTTCTTGGAGACAGAGACATCAAATTTAAGGGTTAATTTACTACATAAATACAGCATCGACTGAAACTCTTGCAGTGTGCAGCAGACTAGTCTATTTTTACGACTTAACCTTTACTGATCTGCATCTGTTGATCAGCTCTATATTATGCAGATGCTATTTAAGTTTATAATGATATAACTGAGTGGCCTTGGTGCTAAAGATGCAAGATTTTTGGATTCTGCTTTTAATCGTATTCCTGGATGGCGATGTCCTCACCTCTTGGATGAGGCAAGCTAATCTATTTGCTTCCCACTGAGAGAGGTCTGTTTCTACAATACAGTGACTCAGCTAATCTAAAGTGTTGACTCTTCTGCCTGAATTTGAATCTCTTCCCTGTATATGAAACCAAAGCATAGGATTTTTCTGTAAAAATATGCGGTCTCAAAAGAGAATTTGTATCGCACGTAAAACTAGGTAATTCATTTCAACTACTTTGTCAAATGCTGTGATAAAGCTAGACTTCTCGCAAAGTATAAGCATCTGACTTTTTTTCTGTTGCTCTCATTGCCTTATATTTAACATAAATATTTATGTGTGGATTTTGGTATGTGAAGAAGCAGCTTGCGGAAAGCACCATCAGTCCTTGACAGAAGTTAAAATTGCTATGCACACAGGACAAAAACTAAATACTAAATATTTTTCTATAAATACAATTTTAAGCAGCGAAATAAAAATCTCCCCTGTAGCTTTCATACTTGGCAAAAATGATGCTACCTCACAACTAATTATCATTTTAGGATTCCTACTGTAGAGAAGCCACCCGTGTTTGCACAATGAGTTCCCCTGTACGCTGTAGAGACAACAGCTGTTATGGGAGCAGGCAGTTCTCATGCTGCGATGTTCTCCTGGAAAATGTCCTGCCAGCTGTCAAAGTTATTTATTTACTTATTTACCGGGGGAGGGAAACGAGTATAACTTGGGTGTCTCTACTTGTGATAAAAGATGGCAGGGAAAGAGGTACACCCTTGGAGTGATGCCCACATTTCTGGATCGGAGCTAACATCAGTGAAATAAGTTGGCTAAATGTATTTTGAATAGGACCTAATATGTTGTTATAGAGAAAGTCTTCCCGAAGAGTTCTTATCTCAGCTCTAATTTCCTATCTCATGACATTTCATGTGTCTGTCTTTCATGCTCTGGTTTGATTTTTCTCTCACAAGCTGTAATAGTGATTGTGCTGCAGGGCAGGTGGTTAGGTTTTTCACCCCAGACCATTGCAAAAAGCTTTATGTTCAAATCTAAATATAAGGTATTAAAGTGAAAACCTCAGAACAACCAAGCAAAGGTCAATGGCTGTTTATGCAACTTCTAGATATATAAGGTTTGGGGAGTTCCATAATCTATTATATTGCTTGAAAAAAGCTCTAATATTAATCCCTATTAAGCAAGGAAATATTGTGTAAGCAGGAACAATGCAACTTAGTTTATGTACTTTGTTAGTTTTATTTCACACTGAAAATAATAGGAATAAGATAACTCTAGCATAGCATTCTTGTAGGGGATGGGAACAGGGATTATTACATAACTTTTAAAAAGTTTTGTAGCATTTCCCAGTGTCAAACGTCAGAGATTATCTCTTGCTCTCCTTCAGTTCTGTAGAAGAAACAGAATTAATCTCTAAAGCCTAAAACGGCTCTAAGAAATCAAATGCTTAAAGCACAGTTGCCCTTAGAGTGATTAAAAATGTATGATTAGTGCCATGCAAGTGCATGATGAAATACCTATAATGTGTTAGAAGCCAGAAAGTCTTCCTGATTTTCTAAGACATTCAAATCCTGATAAAGACATAAACCTGCTGTTCTGACTCGCACCTTCATCTTTTAGCCCTATTGATTGCAAAGGGCGTATTGGAAAGGAGATTTCTTTCCGTTTTTGTTCGTTCGTGGTCTCTGAGAGGAGTATAGCACTTAATGAAACAGATAAAATTTAAATTTTGATGTGACAGTTTTAAGAGTAGTTACAGCACATTAACAACCATTACTTTATGAGTTCAATTCACAACATCATATAAACATGTCACTGTGATGCGCTATTCTTCTTGACAATACGAAAATATATTGGGTAGATTGGTATCCATATTTTGTGTAGCTATTTTCAGATATTTTTAACTAGGAACCATTGTAAACATTTGCTTTTTAGAAAGCATTCAGACATGTATTTTATGTCCAACTAATTATTAGTGGGATCTCCATCCAAGAGTAGAGTAGAACATATACGTGCTGCAGTATTGCTTAGTCTTTATGATTAGTCCAGCTAGTATGGACTGGTACAGAGGTCTCAATTTTCTTGGGAAATTAGGAACCTCTGAAATAAACTTCTCATTAGTGGGCAATTAAAGCAGTAGCAGTTCTTTAGGTGGTCATACATTTATAGTGATGTAGGCCATAAGAATATTTCAGAGCATAAATGATCATTATCCAGATGATGATAAGAATGCTTCCCTCAGTACAGAACTTACTATATAATAATTTTTACAATATTATTTTTCCTTAGCTACTACTGGAGTTACTCTGGTTAAACACAAAAGGAAAATTACCTGATAACAGCAAATACATTGGACTACTATTTATTGTGCACTCTATTGGACAGATCTAAACAAGAATTTAGCACAAAGTTATCAAAAGATACACAGTCAACTTCAGTGCAAGAGAAGTGGCCTTTCTCACTTGGCCTTACTCTGTGGTTATGTTATGGGGACATTCAAACTTTTAAATCTCTGTAAAGTAGAAGCTGTGTAAATTCTACAGTTCTCGAATTTGTAAAAAAAGAGGAGGATCTTTTGGCTCCTCATTGAGCAGTAGCTTGTCCAATTCACATAATTTTAATAAGCAACATGGCAAACTGTTTCACAGCCTAATACAGCATAGTAAACTTATTCTTTGGATTCTTCAGATCACTTGCCCTTATTTTTGCTAGGATAAAAATTCTGAAGCGGAATTTTCATTGCATAACAAATGGATGATATTAAAGTCACTACGAGCAATTTTCTGGAGAAACCTATGAACAGAGACAAGAAAAAACCTATGTAGATTGTTGAAGAAGATTATAATAGTGTATTTGGCAGTGTTGCAAGAAATGACGCAAAAGAGGCCTAAAAATTTTAAATATAGCGTTTGCTGCTTTTAATTGCAGTGGTTATGTAAGTCATAATGCTTATGGGCCCAATCTCTGTTGTGTTAAAAATAATTTTTAGGAATTAATAAGTCTTAACTGCTTAAAAAAAAAATTGAAAAAAGTGAAGAAGTTTTAGCAATGTTATATCTTTGGTGCTGCTGTACAAGGATATCTGAGATACAAAATTTCAGGTTAAAAGGCAGTTTATATACATTTGAGGAAGAGAAATCACACCACAGGTGTGTAATACGAACTTTCGTCATCTTGATCATGGAATTAGTAGGGTACTTCCTTAATTAGAAGTCCCAATTCATTAATTTTTGACTTAAAAACAATAATGTACTCAGTGTTTGTGACCTGTGTTTTCTAGGAGATTGTGACTGAAATCTTGTAATAATTTGAAAAATAATTTAAAACTGAGTATTTGTGTTAGTTTTGAGGGCTGCGCTATTTTGTACACGGTGTATTAACTGAATACTAAGTCAGTATGCAATTCTGCAGTAAATGACTAAAATTTTCTTCTATACTAAGGCACTAAAGACTGACAGAGAAAAGCTTGCCTTCCTACTCTAGTCTCACCAGAAGCTTTGAATTATGCTCTGAATGCAGTTGTTTGCACAAACTGTTTCTTTAATAAGAATAGAATTCATAGGTGCGTATTCCCACACTTTTCCTGAGACTCTGATTCTCAGCCTTGCAACTGAAGTCCTACTATTACCATGTATTTGTCAGTAAGTGATATATTATAGTGTTCTTTGTATTACATAGAGCTGTGGCTTCCATGTTTTAAAGGAGAATTTTAAAATAGACAAGTGCTTGTCGAATAGGATGCACTAGACTTTAAACTGGCTCCCACTGTGCCAAAGGAGGTACGGTAGTGTTTTGCCAGCAGAATATAGCCAGCTGATTGCTAATCATAAATTCCAGTTCTGCTATAAAAGTAAGAAATACAGTAACAGCTAAAGGGTTTGTGAACCAAGTAATCCTGAAGAAACTTTGTTATTTTTCTGGAGGTTTTTCCCCTTATTTTCACCTGGAGGATATCTCAGTCTCTTAGCTTTTAGGATCTAGCAATTTGAAGGATGCTGTATGCATGCATTTGCATTTGATGAATGTGAAAGTCATCACACATTCCAATGTATGTCAATACATCTATGGAATACATGAACCTGCACATATGTTTATACATACAATAATCTTTAAGATTGAACTTGAATAGTTTACATATTACTTATAAAGTTGTTTTTTGTTTTAATTCTCTATATTGCAGCTGACTTCTTATGTCTTATTTTATAAAACAGATCAGCGTTCACTGACAACAGTGAAATGAAAGGTAATTTTTGAAACCTACACATATTTCATAGTACCGGCTTTTAATTAATTTGAGAAAAATTACTAGCAAAACATAATTTTATTGCTTCGTTCATGTGCTGTCATCCTTTCAATTCTTTGTTCATCTTACATGTTGGACATTAATGGCTTATCTGGTTTTCACATATGTGGTATTGAGAATTAATTTGTGGTAGCTAAAGCAGCCAAATAATTAGGTAAATGTGCATTCATCTTAATAATTTGATAAGTCATTTAAAAAGAAAATTACAGTTATATTTTGAGGCCAGATTGGATGTAAATGCCATTTTTCGTTTGCTGCGTTTAATGTAGAATTGTGGTTTATAGTGTTTGATGCTTTTTCATTAGGCCCAGCCAGTCCTGGGTTTATTTTTCACTACATAACTGTGTTGAAGTTTCTCTCATATTTATCTATTCAAGCAATTAGAATATGAATCAGAATGGTAGGAAACTTAGACTCTAAATTTCATAACATAAAAAAATTGCAGAAGAAAAACCTTAAAAAAGGTTTTTTTTTTTTTTTTTTAAAAAAAGACCAAAACACTTGCGTGGATTAAGTTGAGTTTCTGTATGTTTTAGCTGGCAGACTTGTTGATCTTCAGAGGATGTTAGTTAGCATCTTATTTGGATGATGAAAATTTTCTTTAGATATGACTGGGTATTCTCTGATTAAGAAAATCTTCAGGTTTTAAGGGAGAAAAAAGCCCATTGCTGTGTAAGCATGGTCCACCTGAGTGTATGCATGTGTGTACCTAGTTATACCTCGAGCCTTCTGCTCTGCTCTTCTTAGCAGATCAACATTTGTTATCTTCTGTACTTTTGCTATAGCATTTATGTAGTGTTCCTTGTTAATTTTATTCCTGAGATATCAAAGACAGTAAAGTTCTAAATTTTACAGGAGGGAGAAATGCCTTAAGTAAAGCCTATGAGGAACTTATATTTTTCTGGGTTTTAGAAAGATGTTTATTCTTCTGTCTTGGTCAAATTCCAGTGTAACATTCACTGTGACTATATACCTTATTTTTGTACTCGTAACATCTACTATTTATTCCTTTTCGTAATGGTGGCTCTCCTCCACACTCAGAAATGCCCAAGTTTTGCTGATAGGATTATCCCTATATAGTTTGTAAATAGTTTGTCTAGAAAGATCTGCATTTACTCATCTGCAAAACAGTAAATGTGTCTTGCTAGTTGAGACTGCTCCGGATTACAGAAAATCAGCAAATGAACTGATACAGAAATGGTCTTCTGGATTGTAAGCGGAAACACCGCTCGCTGAGATGCAAAGAAATAAACTACCTGGTTTTGAGATTAGTACAATAATGAAGACTATGGTTTCAAAACCAAGAGTAGAAAACACAAGAAATATAGCAGGTCATATAGGCGTACTGCTTTTATTGCTGCATTCCTCTAGAAATGCAATGCCAGTAACCAGTGTTATATATAAACTTTTATATTTGTATATTATCACATAAATTTAAGGTATTTATTAAACATGACTCTTCTTCATAGATTAAATTTGTCAGCCCATGTGTGTAATTGTTGAAAATTTTTGCTATAAATTGTATTTAAAAGTTAATTATTTAGACATCAGTGGCTTGAGTTCTGAAATATTTGCAAGATTGCCTTCAGCTTTTAAGGAAGTTTAGTCTGAGTAAGGCTGGCAGTATTTGAGCCTTAATTACATGGTAGAAAGCGCTTGAAGTTCTTCTGTATTTGTATCAATGTATTTTAAAAAAGGTAAAAAAAAAAAAAAATCCTGAAAACACAGGATCTAGTGAACCAAAAAATCAGATAATATGTATTTTAGTAGGAAATAGAAAGGCAACTTTTCCTGCTACTGTAACTTCAGATTTTGGAAGAGAGGCAAACTATTTTAACATACTTTTATCTCCTGTAATCATTTATTTGACCTGTAGTTAACACTCATGTAGATTGCAGCTTGTCTGTTTCTATTACAGGTTGTTCTCATGTCACACACAGAATGGTTTTGAACTCCCTCCTACATCTCAGCGAGCATTATTCATGAGACTACAAAGCCCTCTTCTGCAGTACGAATCCATCCGTGTTCAAAGCCTGCAAAGGTAAAAGTCTCTAATAAATTATGATTTATTAAATAAATTTGCCATGGGTTTTCTACACAGGATTTAATGGACTGCTGAGCACAGAGGATGTACAATACAGTACATAATTTTCTTTTCAGGAATGCTGTGCCCTTTCAAATTTAAGGAGATGCTGCCAGAGTCCCTTTGGCTTCTGTACTGACAAGGACAGGAAATGCATCTTTTGACGTTGGCACGAGTGTGTTGGGTTCAGTCCCCGAGCACTTTAGAGATGGCAGCGTTTCCTCCCGTGCTCCTGCAGACCTCCCTTTGGGGTGGCTGGGGCAGGGGAGAACCTTCTGTCTCGGGAGCACAGCGGCTGAGTGGTGATTAGCTGCTCTCCAGGGGCAGAGGAGGCTGCTTTTTACCGCCTCCTTACACACCGTTACAGCCATCAGGTCCTCTCTGTGAATGCTAGAAGAATTAGTACAGTGTATAGAACTGTTTGAATTGGTATGCTTCTGAAATGTGAAATTACATAAGACCAGATAAATATTTACTAAACTGGCATAAATAAAACACAGAGACCCCTTATATCTTAATGCATTTACTTAACAATTTTGCGTAGCAACCTGCAAATATTTTCAGTTAGTATTTCAAGTTCCTGTTACTTTTTTTTTTTGTGAACTGTCTGTAAATTAAAAGTCAAATTTCCCAACATGATTCAAAACATGTGTAGGTAGGCATATCAGAAGAAAATTATGCTAATACCAAGGGTACCATCTAGGTAAAAAAAACTTAAGATGTTTAAATCACTGTCTGACAAAAAACTATTCTGGTTAATTTGTGTTCTCTCTTAACGTTCATAAATCAAAACATGAGAGGTTAGATTTGGGAAGGGAAGATCAAGCTGATTTTGTGTCCTCTCTAAAGCAATAACTGAGGCGGTTTCTCCCCGGTGTGCCTGTTTCTCTCACATCTTCATATGGTTTAACTGTACTTCTGCCACCTTGGACAACAAAATCCGAGGAAGATCAGAAATAGAAAGCTGACGTGGTTTTGCTTCAGGGGCATCGTAACAGCAGGAGCTCTGGGGGAATTCGGTGAAGCTGTCTAATGAAACTAAGGGAAAGTGTGGGACCGCTGGAATAGGTGGTCAGACACCTCTGAGAGAAGTTGTTATGATATGCTTGGAAAACTGCAAATTGGAAAATTGGATATGTGTTTGATAGAAATGGTACAAACATTAGAGTATAGAACTAGCTTTTAAGAAAAGCATCACAGGGGAACTATCGGTTTGAAATTTGAATATTTAAAGATGAGTAATATTTCACGAATTCAGCAAATCCATTTCTGGACAAACATTTTCTCTCACATTATCAGAGCATTGACATAAGCAACTCCATTAGTGTTTATGAAGTCTTGGCTACAGTAAACACATTAGCCTGTCCTACTACTTGGTGCATGTCTTTTAAGGCAGAAAAGTATTTTAAAAATCAGCTACAAAGAAAACATGGAAAAGGGTGTATAGTGGTATTATCAACATTGTGTCTGTTTAGTGACTCAGATGTATGATTAAAGATGGGTGACAGTATTGTACGTCACCTTTATATACTGCATGTAACATCCTTGGCATAGAGCAAACATCCACTTCGGCCCCCGTTTCTGCTGCATTTTCTTTATATGTGTGTATTTTCATTATCTCTGTGACAAACAAGTGTCGTATTTCTACAGAGTTTGTAAGAAAAATTTTAATGACCAACTAGCATGGCTTTAAATAAATTATGAGGCTTTTAGAAAGCTTCGTAATGCTGATCTCTCCGGGGATTGCCAGGTGATACCCTCCAGCCCAGAAGAGTACTTTCTGTCTACAACTTATTTTCAGCACAGAGATTCCATTTAGCATTTATCATGAAAATAGGCCTGAGTACCTGCTATTCCAGGCTCGCTTACGCTGTCATCTGCCAACAATGTTCCCTCCCCTCCGTTTTGGCCTGTTCCCATTTTCAGCAGGTCAGTGGTTGGGAAATGTGCAAATTACTTTTCTGAGGCAACTGTTGTCACGGTGGACAACACCCTTGCACTCCCCTCTGGTACAGGCAGCTGTGTTCTTCCTTCTGGTGGACTGAAATGAAGGTGTAGACCTGAACGTACCATTTGGCTGAAAGCAGGGCATGAATGGACACATGCAAAACACAATTAACTCACATAATAGAACGGGTTTTTTTTCTGAGGCTGTGAGGCATAGAAGTCCATGTGGCTTAGAACATGTATTAGCACATAAAATACAAAGAAAATGCTTCCCTGGATTCTTCCCGTTTCTATTATCTGTTACTATCTGCATAGTATGATGCATACAGTAATATAGCATACACATCAGTCATTTTTTTTCTTCATCAAATGTAATTGCATTTTTGTAGACTTGCATATTGTTGTAGGTGAATAGCTGATAACAGGAGATGTTAAGCAGTTTTCACTTAAAATGTATTAGATTTAACCTGCTCAAGTGATAGGTAGCCCCAATTTCTAGCATGTGTAAGTTGATTCGTTTCCACCACGTACGGTTATCAGAAAGTTACTTATCTTAAATGCTAATATAATTTTAAGAGGCATTTGATCAGACTAAAGTTCAGTTTTAAATTATAACAGCAAAAGAATATGAAATCATACTGGCCCTAACCTGCCTATAAGTTTATTTTATTATTATTTTTTTTAATGTGAATCCTTCTGTAGTTGTTTCTGTGTTAATACTGGTATGTAGATGTGATTAGGCCATTCCAAAGTATACTACTTAGGATGCTTCATCCTTTCTTTTATTTCTTTCCCTCTCAGCTTGCCAATGTAACTAATTCCCAGGAATTTGATCCTTTTTTGCGTAGTGATTTCAATGTTAGGAAACAAGACTGGATTTAAGATTGCTATGGTACTCTCTGCTTTCATATTGACTCAACTCATGACTTTTGTCATGTAACATACCAGCAGTTCAGTATTCTCACTTCCCAATAGACACAATCATGTTGAATTACCTCACAAAGATGTGGTGAGGTGTTGAAGTGTCATCAATAGTAGGTTGGACAAAAAGCGCTGTTAGCTCTTTCTCAGGCACAGCTTCATGTACTATTACATTTAGCAAGCTCCCTGTAATATTCCATCCATACTCTTTGAACAAAATTCTCCATTTACAGTAACAAAAATGACACATGAAGAACTCTGCTTTTTGTTTTGTCCTGGACTAGGGACCAAGCTCTTTGAGACTTTGACCAAATTCAGTTGCCTCGGGGCAGTTTTGGATTTATAAGGTTGTTACAATACTCTATGGCATGTTTCAAAAAACTCCCAAACCTCTGAAGTGTAGCATTTTGAGGGTGATTGATATTTTTTTGAAAATTGTAGTCAGCATAGTGATAATGTAAAGAGGTAAAAAAACCCCCAAAACCAAAGTACAGATTTCTGAGAAGATGCTCAAACGGAAGAGACAGTACACAGTGACTAGGGTGTGTAAGGTGGGAAATACGGCTACGTAGATGTAGGATGCTAGAACAGAAGGTAACATCTGAGTGCCCAGGGAAGGTGAACGAGGCTTCTGCTGCTTATCCAAACATCTAACAGTTCGTGAAACCAGAAAGGGCAACCAGATCAGAGTCTGTTGGCCGTGATTACCGTCAGAATCAGTCCGTATAATCTTCAAGTAATCATTTGGCTGCACTGAGAATATAGAAGGTGGTGCTATGGATGAGAACTAGATTTCATCAATCGGAAAACAAAAGTTCTCCACGCAAATCCGCTAACAAGGATAGATCTTGGAAACTGGAATTTGAGCCGCCTCACCAGTCTGCTTAATAACTCCTTTCTTCCATTTTATAGCGATGGATCCTGACATTCAAATTGCTCCCTATCATTTCCCTTTGCTACGTGTGTCTTGCCTTCCTACCCAGGGTGCAGCTGACACGGAGGACACATTTCAGGGCTGTAGTAGAGACCTGGTTAATGATTTTGTTAATGCGCCCAGCAGAATGTTCGTTCTGCTGTGCCTAATGCGGCGCTGCAGGACCGGCTGCTTTCTGTCAGTAAAATAAGCAGGTTCTGAGTGTGTCTGAAGCAGTCTGTCTCTAGACAATCACCCTTCAAGCTAGAGCAGTAATTTAAAAAAAATACCCAAATACCATTTTTCATTATCAGACAAGTTGAGTGTTTTTTCAATAATCTCTTTACAGGGAGGTGAAATGGTTTGAATCCTCTAAAAACTCGTCTTGGGAAAAGTATGAGCAGCCTTTTTTTTCTTTACTTCGGCCGCCTGCTTTTTAGTTGAGAAGGGAAGGGGGATTGTGGCTGCAATTTCTTAAGCAAGGATGAATGAAACAATTCCTCAGTCTTGCCATTTTAATCATCTTTGCATGTATAGTATCAGTAGAAATAGTGTGTGTGCCCTTGCCATGGGGAAGTGCGGTGTTCTGCCTCCGTCTGTGAATGAGCTGCTTGTGTGTGTGTCATGTGTTGTAGATGATTTAACTTGAGCTGCCGTGCTGACATAAAAGATTTTTTAGACATAGGAGTAGCCCCAAGATATTTTAATACTACAGAGAGAAATTTATTCTCTCTTGCTCTCGATTGATGGAGATATCAGTGCAGTTCTCTGCGGGCCAGGGGTCGGTGGGGTGACGGGAGCATCCTCGCTGCCGTGGAAGCCCAGGGTTGTTCCGCTTGGTCACGTTTTCCATGTCTTTCATGCAAAACGTGGGCTCTGTGTGTGTGGGTCTGTGTGGCCCCCATTCCTCTGTGGTGTTTAAAAATGTCAGCATCCTTTAATAGCCTCCCTATTTAACATTCCATCATTAATATATGAACTTCTGGAAAATCAGCGATTCCTTAAAAAAAAAAAAAAAAAAATCCTGTGCGTTTCTCCCTTTGAACGTGTGAACTTGGCACTGAGCGAGCGTTCAGCATCGGGGTGGTTTTATCAAATCTCCCCGCTTTAAGAAGGAATTGCTGGCTGGGTTTCGGGGCCGTGATGAGGCAGCACCTGTTACTCGCAGCGGGGCCTGCAGAGACGAGCTGCACACCCCGCTGCAGGAAGGTATGTCTGGGATCAAAGCGTGTGTCGCGCGCTGAGGCTGAGTTATGTATTTTGTGCTAAAACACAGAGCGCTTATCCCAAAACTCCAGGGGAGAGAGAATTCCGATTTCTCTTAAAGCCTGGCTTTTAAGAGATGAAAATGCGCCGCTCCCTTCTCCTTGCCGGTGTGAAACAGCCTGACGCCACACGGCGCTTCACGTGCATTGGACTCTTTGGGGTGTTTTTAATGAAACGAATCGCGGCCCCCGCTCTTTGCGGGGCCGCACGGCCTCCGCCCCTCACCCCCGGGACCCCGCCGTGCCGGTGCCACCCGTCCCCCGCGCTTTCGGCGCGGCGCTGAGAGAAGCCGCTGCCGCCTGGGGCCGTCCCCGGTCCCCCCCGCCGCCGGTGCTCCCGGGCCTGGCTCTGGGGAGCGGCGGGGACC
>JAOXJK010000003.1:21443544-21462483 GCA_025774025.1 Xenus cinereus
TGCATCATCTCCAGCATCCTGAAGATTTCCTCTGAAGAGGGCAGACACAAGACCTTCTCCACCTGTTCCTCACACCTTACTGTTGTATCACTGTATTATGCAAGTGGGACCTTGATTTATGTACAGCCAAAATCCAGTAATTCACAAGACACTAAAAAAGTCCTAGCTCTCATGTACACGGCCATAATTCCCACATTAAACCCCCTGATTTACAGTCTGAGAAATAAAGATGTGAAAGGAGTACTAATCAAAATTATAGCTGAGCTGAGGAAGATATAAACTTATTCTGCTTGAAAAGGATCTTTCTTCTGTTGTATATACTTGGATTTTTTGTTTCTTTTATACTTGACTTTTATTAAACACCCTCATAACTTTGAGCACTTGGAAAATGAATGTATCTCAAACTCCACTTAGGGATTTTGTGCTTCTTCTGTCCATTATGAGTGTATATGAATCTTATTCCTCCGGTATTTGTGATATACCACCTTGCACTGTCTGATGGAAAATGAGGTTTCAGTCTTTGTTTCCAATAAAATAATATTTTATACAGTACAGTCACTGTAACAGAGACTGCAATATGTCTTGGACAGGCATCTTGTCACCTGGGCCATAGTGTTAATTTGTATCTTGCATCTCTCTGTTACTAGTACTTCACGCCACAAATAAAATTTTTTGAGATGTGCCTGAGAGCCTCATTCGAACAGTCACAGATAAATGACTGGACCTTGGACTCACCTATTTTCTGTCATTTGGAAGGGGGGATGAAATCAGCTCTAGTTTTGTCTGAGAGAGTAGGAAATTGAAGGCAGTCTCCTACATGACTAAGGTTTGTAAGTGCCTGTGTGGAAGTGTGACATCTGCCTGTATGTGCCTTTTTATCTGGTATTGCAGAGAATCTGGGTCAGATTTCCTGAGATTCATCTGTCTCATGTTTTAGCTTAGCACACAGGCATCTTCCTTCTATTTCAGCAGCCTCCAGAGACCAAGACTCATCACTTAGTCTTCCAAGAGTGAGTGGGAGAAAACATGACATTTGTTAAATTTGCTTAAAAAGACAAATGATCATAATGAGTAACAAAAACCTCTCATGGGAGTTGTCTTCACTGAGTTTTGCCTGTTGTGTTTTAGGGACAAATATTAAACACAAGCATGACTGCAGTTGTATGAGCTGCCTTCTCTTGTAATCCAGATGGTACAACCACCATGTTATCATGATGGACTCTGTCAGTCATCTCCAGTGCCAGCCTTTTTCCAGGACGTCCTGAGGACTGAAAAGCTCCTCCAAACAATGAGATCTCCAACAGCTGTTGAATGTGCATATTTGTGTGTATGCATGTAGATGTATGCTTGTGTGTACGTGTCTCTATCATCTTTGCTCAGACCCCATTGAGAACCTCTTTTATAATTGGGTAGGTGGCAAAGGTGCCTGCAGTGTGCTTGGACTGTGCTCAGTGGAAAGAGGTTGCCCTTGCCCTTCTCAGCTGGTGCAGGGAAGGCCTACCTGCTGTTACAACATCACTTGCCCCATGAGGAGTAGGCCTCTCAAAGCTCCTGCTACCTTGAGTGACATCTGTGGAAGAGACTTCTCTGCTCTTCTCATCTCTCTAGTGCCCTTCATTCACTTTTTGATTCAAAGCCTTCTGCACTTTTGCAACACTCCCAATTTCAGAAAAATGCAGTAAAGACATCTGCTTTTTTTGCTAGCTGTCCTTTTTGTCTAAATAGTGAGGAGAAACAGGCACTTCTTGAGAACACGTAATCTGTCCTACTTTAAATTCCTAGTTTAGGATCAGGGCCTAAGAGAACACTGTGTCCTTTTCTCTCTAGTGATATATCCTATTAGAAAGGCCATGGAACAGTCAATCTAAACTATATCCATAGAATATAACAGAAACATATGAAAAAGCTTTACAGAAAAAAAGCTACAGAAAATCACAGAATCACAGAATGATATGAGGTTGGAAGGGACCGCTGGAGATCATCTCGTTCAACCCCCTGCCAGAGCAGGTCCACCCAGAGCAGGTGGCACTGGAACGTGTCCAGGTGGGTTTTGCATGTCTCCAGAGAAGGAGAGTCCACCACCTCTCTTGGCAGCCTGTTCCAGTGCTCTGCCACCCTCAAAGGAAAGAAGTTCCTTCTCATGTTTAGATGGAAATTCTTATGTTCAAGTTTGTGCCTGTTGCATCTTGTCCTGTCACTGGGTACCACTGAAAATAGCCTGGCCCCATCCTCCTGACACCCACCCTTTAAGTATTTATAGGTGTTGATCAGATCCCCCCTCAGTCTTCTCCAGACTAAAAAGACCCAAGTCCCCCAGCTTTTCCTCATAGGAGAGATGTTCTAGGCCCCTCATCATCTTTGTAGCCCTACTGAAAAAAAAAGCGCACCTCTGATTATTCTCACCTCCTCCAGAAGTGAGGTTCTTGGGAGCCCAAAGTGGGGAACTCCACCTATTTCCCACAGGGGTTTCAGAGGACCGAGGGAAGGCGGGCGCTAGGATGTCCGCATGGGCGATCAAACCCGGGCGCCGGTAGCCCCCCCGGGAAGGCTCGGCGGGGCCGCCCTAAGGTGCCGGCGGCGGGCCCGGGCGCCGCCAGCCCGGCTCGGGCACCGTTCCCGTCAGGCCGGCCGGCCCTTCGCGTCTCCCTGAGGAGAAAGCAGTACCGCTGCCCCCTTCGGCACCCACCTGCTTGGCCCCACGCGTGAACTCCTCCACGCTGAACTCCTGGTCGAAGTAGAGGCGGATGAGGAGGTAATAGAAGCGGGTGCGGAGCCAGGCGAAGGGGCTGGTGATCCTCACCACCAGCACCCGCCGCTGCGGACCCTCGACCTCCGGCCCCTGCCCGGCGCTGCTGGCGAACCGGGCGGCGACCTGCAGCGGCCGGAGCCGCAGCAACCCCCGCCGCCGCCTCCCTCGGCTTCCTCGGCCCCTGCCTCTGCCTCTCCGGCTGCCGAGCGCCGGCAGCCGCCGCAGTCGGCTCCCCCTCAGCAGCAGCCGCCGCCGCCGCAGCAGCAATCGACGGGCAGCAGCTTCTTCAGCTCCCTCTCCAACGCCGTGAAGCAGACGGCGGCCTCGGCCGGGCTGGTGGATGCCTCCTCCGCCGTCTCCTCGGTTGCCGGTAGAAAGTTCAAGCTGCTCCTGGTCATCGACGAGCCGCACACGGACTGGTAGGTGCCCCCCGCGCCTCTGCATGCCCCTCCGCGTTCTCTTCTTCCTCCTCCTCCTCCTCCTCCTCCTTCCCCTCCCTCACACTGCGGTCCCGTTCCCCCGCCGGCTCCCTCCCCGCTCGGCGGCCGCTCGCCGCTTCCCCGGCAGATGTGGGCTCACCTGGGGGTGGCCGGGCGCCCCTCGGGCCCCGGGGGGGTGAGGAGAGCCGGGGCTGGGGGGGATGGCGGGAGGGCCGCCGGGCAGAGCCGCCCCCCGCCGGCGGGCAGTGGGTTCCCGCCGCCCGGCCTCGCTGAGGCGGCAGCCGCGGGGCTGGAGCGAACGAAGCGTTACGGACTGGAAGACGGAGCGAAAACCAGCGAGCCCTGCAGCGCCTGACTAGGCATGAGAGCCGTATTCCATCAAAACGCTAAATAAAACATGTTTACCGCCCTGAAAAAAAAACATATCTTGTGTTTTCTAGTGAAATAAAGAGCTCGTGCACGGGTACAGGTAGGATTTAGGTGTCTCAGGCACGAATTTCTGTTTTGAACTGCGGGTGGTTCGTAGCGTTACGTGTGGTAATTCATATTTATGAGCGGGCTTGTTTTCGCGCAGATCCCACTGCTTCTGTTGCAGCGTCTGAAATGCATGTTTGGGTGAAGGTCCTTCAGGATACTGAGCACCAGCCCTCAGTTTCGCCTTTAGCCCTGTAAATTTGTGCGATTGGGTTAATTAACTTTGCAGGGTTTGGTTTGGGGTGGGTGTTTTGCTTCCAGCATCATAATAAAAAAAAAATAAAAAAAAATGTGGGATTTACAAAACATAACTTGTACGTCAACTCGTTTCTTCCTGTGCCTGGCTGCCACCAGTAGGAGAGGTTATAGCTTTTTCAGACCTGTTTATCACGTATGACTCTGCTGGATGCTGCATTTTATAGGAAGGTTGTATACCTATTGATTGTTCACAGACTTCTTTCCCTATAACGTGTGTTTACACATCAGGCTGTGAATCCTCTCATTCGCTGTTGCTGATTACAGTATATAAGGTCTTAATAGTGCCTTAAAACAATACAGAGTAAAACATGTTTTTATAACACTGACATCATTCAGTAATGGATTGTGGGTTTGTGATTTTATTGTCAGTTTTTCAAATTTGTAGTCTCACTGTCTAGATGGACTTGTACAGTTCTACGATTTGATACAATTTGCCTTAAAATAGTATTTTAATAAAATACTTGAAACAAAAATGTAAGCCTTTATCTGTAGCAAATATGTTACTACTGTTAAGATGTTACCTGTTGGCTTTTTTGGATGTTTTCTTCTGTGGTTGGTCTTGCGGTGTGTGTGGGTTTTTTTGTGGTGTGTGGTTTTTTTTTTTTTTTTTTTAAATCCAAGGTTGTTGTATCTGCTGGACTAAGACAGCCTCTGTACCTACGTCATGGAGATGCATCCATGGACACTGCTGACTGCTTTGCAGACACATCTATTTATTTAATAATCTATGGTACACAAATGTTTGCTTGGTAAATTAAATAACTGTATATATTCATAAAGTTTGTTTCTGGTAGAATTTTTCTATACCTGCTGAAGCCGTCCTGTGTATTATAAACATGGCATCTTTTATGTACGTGATAAATGCCCCCCAAATTAGCACAATCTGTCAGCAATAACCTCTGCATGGTGAATGCCTCCAAGAGCACTCCAGGTAGGAGACTAGATGCATTCACAAATTTACACAAGGTTACTCATGCCTGCTTACTTTTTCTTATTTGGTTTTTTTTTTTTTTATATTTCTCATAGTATGTGACATGGATATGTAGTAGTTCTAGAAAGAACCATTTGTTGTTGTATTGCCTTTTTCCCCTCTAAAAAGCTAATAATTTTGTAAATGAAGATTTTAAAATAAATTTTGAAAAATATACATATGTATTCTGATAATACATACAGAGAAGTTTGTTCCATGCCTTTGGAAGTATGGATGTCCGTATTGACAGGTATTGAACTGCTATAGAGTTTGACTATATGGGCTAAAACGGGATATGTATGATAATTTAAAAAAAAAAAAAAAAACATCCTGAAAGGTTGGAACTGGCAATAGATGCATTTCAATGGTCTGATGGCCACCACAGTAGCTACCCACCCTGGTGTGATGCACTGACGTACGCTTTGACAAGACGAGGTATGTGGAGCTGCTGTCATGTGACACACTAACCAAACCCTGGCAATAGCAAAAAAAACCCCTACTAAATAAATCTCTTGGAACCTCCAAAGAAACTATTTCAGTTTATTTACATTTATTCAGTGAGGAGGATCGTATGCTCTGTGTTTTGTTTTTGTAGTATTTTTGAGCTGCGTTGTGTTTGACTTAAATTGAAAACGTATGTATTGCTTTTGGATTGCAGTTGCAATATAAATAAAAGAATTTCAGTCTGGATCACACTGAAACCCTACTAATTCAGTACCCTCTTTTAGCAAGGGCCAGAGGAAGCATTAAGCACCTTCTTCTGTCAGTAAAGGATGCCTCTTAACGCTAGCATTAAAAGGACATTTTGTTTCTGATATATTTTATTTCTATTGGAGATTGACTCATACTTGAGGTCCAAGGTTTAGTAACGCAACATTATTATTGTCGTTAATGGAATCATATGGGATATTCTGCATATAAATAAACGGTCAGTTGTTGCTTGCATTTTTTGATCTTGGTCTTGGCGACTTCTTTTATAATTTTCTTGCCTTAAGAAGCTTGTACTATTGCAAGTTTTGAAACTCTCCTTTTCAGTTTCTTTACTTTTATGGTATAGGATAGAGGAAAAATGGGTGAATAACTTATCTGTCCTAATTTGTATATTTTTACCGTGTTATATTATCTGACTTTTTAAGGAAAGAGGGCAAATACAGTCATTGTGTCAACCATGCTCCTTTTTCCAGTAACGCTGTCAATCAACAATGTGTTAGAGCTGTGAAAGACAATTCTTTTCCTACAGGTTTTTTGGAAGCTTGCCGTGATGTAGATGGGAGAGACCTCCAAGGGTTTCTATGAAAGGCAGAACCGCAAAATAAGCTGATAGCAAAGACTTTCTGCCAGCTAGTAGCTTTGTACGTGCCTCAGTGGCAAGTGTAGGAGAAAAATGAAAACAAAGTAAACCTTGTAGAGAACTGCCAGCGACAAATCCGTGACAAGCAATCTTCATTGGTTCTGGTTCTCATGGAGTCAGTCACTTTATACAAGAAACGATCCTTTGGTCCAAAGGTGAAAGCAAATAACTAGTGTTCATTTTCACCAATCATCTTAGAAACCTTCTGTCATTCTAGAATATCACCATAAAGAAGGGGTGACCTGTAATGCAAACGCTTCTTCCAAGGGAAGAGTGCTATTAATTTATATAAAGGCACTGGAAAAGCTAATTTTATTTTCTGGCCTATTCTTTATGCATTTTAATGTCGCGTTCTTTTCAGCTGCAGCTGCATACTGAATAGACGTTTTCAATACCTTAACTGGTGTCAAGAACCCTATTCTGAGTTACCACGTCTAGTGAGAACCTTACCAAGGTATTTAAAGATATAGTGGAAAAAGGTCTGATTCACAGACGCCTCGTGGATCTGTTGGGGAGGGGAAAGCTTCAGGAGCCCCTTGTTAGCTTTAATAATGATTTTATATAATAGACTTCAATGATTGTTTTTCAGCCTTAGGTATCTTTGGTGATATCTTTGCAAATGGAGGAAACTAAGAACTAAAACGATTTGTTCAAGGTCATCCAAGAGGCTAGTGTCAGAGCTAAATTAAAACCTAGGCAGCTTGCTTAACCTTTTCTTTTCATTCTCCTTTCCTAGCTACTGGTCTGCATTAAGCATCCAAAATTTTCAGCTAGCTAAGTTTATTTTAAAATGTATTTAATTTTCTCAAAAACTAACCATTTTGTTCTGTATACAAAATGTACTCAATATTCAGTGCTGAACAAGCAATTGATTAGAGGCCGTGCATCAGTGGCAAGGTGCCAGAACGCTGTGTATATAGATTATTATCTTTATTAAAAGCTTATGTGTAATATTTAGAAAGCTGTTTCAATATTGGAAACTAATTATCGCTTTGTCTGTCTTGTGCTTTAAAGCTTGAATATAAGACTCATTGGCAGTAGTGATGAAACTATAAAAAGAATCGAGTGGAAAAAATTTTGCTCTTGTTTTTTAAGCAGAGATCTTGTTATAAGTATCAGTTTCTTTTTTCCCCCGAGAATTATGCATTCTTTGTAATGTTTACTGCCTTAGTCATCTCATGATAGGCCCGAGAGGCAATGCCCAAATGGCTGGGGCAAATGCTATATGAAGAAAAAACTTCCTGTTTTAAAATTACTGAGTCATTTAAGGGCAAATAATTATCAGAGATGTTTTTGATAGGAACAGTATTGTCATAGTGCAGAAATGCTGGTTTATAATACAAAAATTTATTGAAGTGAGCAGAATTGGTTTCTTGGGGGTTTTGATTTTTTTTTTTTTTTTTGCGTTTACTAGAAGGTGGAAAAAAGTTTCAATTAAAAACAGCTTACATGCTGCAACGAAAATGCATTGCTTTTTTCCTCTTCAGTAAGGACGGTTCAATTGTGCATAACTCATTAGTATTTCCTAACTCCAGTTGAACTAGAATTCTCATTTATCTTATTTGATAGTAGTATGTTGACTTAGTCACTGCGGCGTTGATTGTATTCAGTATAGGTCTTTGGTTAACGAGTTTTCCAATTTTAGAGGGTGTCAGATTTTAGTATTGCAAAAATGAGGGCAGCTGCTTTGCCAGAGCTCTCTCGGGTCCTCTGGGAGGACACTGTCTAGAACAGTGTTCTTGCCAGCCTCCTGGTGTTGCGAAGGACACAGCTACTGGTGTGAAGCGTAAAGCCAGAATAGAAAAAGGGGAGGGAAACCCAAGGCACGGGCAAATATGGAACTAGTGGTGATTGCACTTGGCGCTCCTGTAGGGGCTGAAGGTAAGAAGTTTCTGAAAGCAAGTCAAGAAAAGGGGCAGCAGTGTTGCTGAGGTATAAGGAGACTGATTTTTAGAAAGGTGTAAGCTCTCAAGGTTGACCAAATGACTAAACGTAGATATACACCTTCAGGCAGCGAGTGTAAAGAACAGGTAATCTTATCAATATATGTATTTTACATAGGAAGAGAAGACATATCATAAGTTGCTTTAATTAATTTTAAATACGAATTAAGAACCACTGTGCCTTTTACAACAAGAAACTTGTGATCTTAAAGGATGAAAACACCTTGCATTTGGTGTAACACTGTAATTTGCCACAGAAGGCAACAGGTTCCTTAAAACCCCTGAAATTGAGCAAGAGTGATAAAGATGTTACTTTGGTTTAACTTTTGCTTCATATGAAAATTTCACATTTCAAAATTATCTTTGTGAGAAGTTTGATCTGAATCTTTTCAAATTTGGCTATGTTGCCGTCTGATTCTAGTTAGGCCTTTGGACTGAGTTCTAGTACTCCAGAGACGAGCTGGCAACCGGATTTTGGATGAAGACAGTATGTGCTTAGACAGCTTCTTACAACCAGGTCATTAGATCAGTGCTACTTCCCAGCACGCACTGCCAGTTTTGAACTCAGCCTTAAGGGCTCTGCATTTTTGCAATCAAAATAGTAGGATAATTAAAGGAGAGATGGGGTCATAAGCAGGGGCTGCCGTGAGCACAAACAGTACATCTCTCTGCCAGCTGGGAGGGTGCTCTCAGGCACACAGGTGAAAGAAACAACGTGACTTTCTGTGAAGCGAGGTAAACTTTATTCTGAGCTCTGTCTCCTCATCAAGTGTGAGGGGTGGAAGTGTAGCTCGTTGAGCCATGTTACTTGTTCTTTGTCCATTTTTTTTAAATGTTAAGTCCGTGCTGGGCAAGAACGTGAGAGCAGGGGCATGCAGCTGGACTCACTGAAGTGCGTAACATAATGTGTTAGCAAATCTGAATTTGTAGCGTACAACAATCTCATGCAAATTGTATTTCTCATTGGTTCTCTGCAATAGCCAGCTGATACAGTTCTGCACTAGACAACGTGTGTGCTAGTATTTTAAGATCATCTAAGAAAAAATTGCCATTTTTTTCTGTTTATCTGTAGTTCTGTCATGTTTAATACTTGTCTATATTAGTATAAATAGTAAAACACACTACATGTAGAGATTGTCTTTTTGACTTGATATGAAAAAAAAAAAAAGCGCTTTTAGTGGAAAATGCTGTGTCCTCCAGACTCTGCGTATTGCTTTATTTAAACAAGCTTTTACATGCTCTAATGTTATTTTAGGAACTTAGTGTGTATGAGGTGCTGACTCGGAATTTGGGCAGATTGTATCTGGTGTCAGCCCCTGTCCAGTCCCTGTCCAGTCCCTGTCCCCCATGCTCAGAATCTGAGTGAATGTTTTTTTTACTTGCTCTCTGAAGAGACCACAGCAACTTCTCTGAAGCTTAGTGAAACCTATAGTAACATGGTTAGTTGATAGGTAATATTGAAAAAAAAATGTGTTTGCCAATGTTTTGTTCTGAAGTTTGCCTTAATGGAAAGGAAATAGTGAAATTGGCAAGGAAATAATGAGTTTTAGGTAAGTATATTTCAAAGTAGCAAGACTGAAGCAAGAGAAGCAAGAGATAAATGCAATAGCAAATTGCTTTGTAGACTTTAGACCTAAGTGAAATAAGAAATTCTACGTACAATCTATTCAGAATTTGGTAATGATTTACCAGTAGCAAATTGTAATTTGTTGGAAACAGTACGAAACAAAAGGTTATTAAAACCTATATTATTAGATTCCTTGTTGTTCACCTTGAAAAAGTGTGTCTGGAGGGCTTACTGTATTTTCAGCTGTATGTATTTTGAATGGATGTTACTTGCCATTCTGTAAACACCAAAGGACACTGCAAAACTACACGCGTTTTTGTTGAAGCCATGTTTCTCCAAAAGCTTGATGCTAATTATTCTCACAGCATCAATGTATTCTTAAAATAGTAAGCATTCTTAGCACCCAGTTCTTAATAGTACCATGCGATAGTCGCCCTCAGTTGTATTCATATGCAATATCACATAATTTTATCACCCTAGGCTCTTCAGCCAGCCCACCCACTGGGAATGCTCTAAACTGCAGAAATCTATATTTAATACAATTGAAATAGACTGGTGGTTTGGATTTTCATATATTTGTAGGTAAGATACATTGCGATCTGCATTAAAAAATGTAAGACTTTGGTGAAAATACATCCTTGAGTATAAGCTTGCGTCTGAAGAAGAGAACAACAAACAGAGGAAGTCAGTTTGGGATGTACAGCCTCTCCAGAAGGATTCCAGACCTGGCTGGATGAGCGCAGCAGCAAAGGATAATTACAAGTAGGTGGGAAAGTTGCAAAGAATGGAGAAGAGTAAATTGGCAAAGCAAGTGGTGGTGTAGGTGACAAAAAGTACAGCAATAAATTATGAAGCAAATGTTACCTGGAATAATGATAGTGCTTCTAAGGATGAGGCTACTTATGTTGCGGAGTGAAAAATGCCTGTAATAAGGTGATAAGACTTTGCAGATGCCATGGGTGGGAGGACAGCGTCATACCTTGGTCTAGAATGCAGAATACTTGCTTGATTGCACTGCTGCTTCTGCTAATTAAACAGCTTTGTCTGGGCTGAGTCAAACTTCTCGGAGCTAGTGTGCTTTTAGAGAGCCAGCTGGAGGAGAGGAAGGATGGGCGTTCGTGGTAACGTGAACTGTGGACTAGTTTAAGGTTTCGCAAAATGTGGAAAGACTTTGTCAGTTTTACAGTACCCACTTTCACCACAAGTGTGTCCCTACCCGGCAGAAACAGAAATATTAATGAACTCTTGTTGTCAAATACACTGATTCCTAACAAAAAGTTGCTGGCTAAGGTCAAATCCTTGTTTATGTGTTTGCAAGCAAAAGCGATAGAAATGTTTAATTTGGAAGACACTGAATGTTAAATCTGAAGAGGCTGAAGAGGGCTGGCCCTCAGCTGGAGCCATGGCTGGGTGGACTTCGCTTCAGCAGTGTCAGACAATAGTGTGGGATGTCCAGGGCTTGTGCTGTGGTTGTGGGTGCCCAGCGGCAAGCAAGCTGGCAGGGTGACAGCTGATCGGGGCCACCAGCGTATACCTGCTTATGGTGCTCCTTTTTGAATTGCAAATGGTAGTGGGATGCATTTAATTAATGCATCGGTCCAGCAGACCAATCTGAAGTGATCCAGTAGACCACTGCTGAGGAACACACAACTTCGGGTTTTGAAGAACCTATTTTTTTCTGAACGGAGCAGGGATCTTTATCCTTCTTCCTCTATATCTGTGATTGGCACGTGAGCTGTCATAGTGTTGTTGCTTAAATGCAACTGGGAAGGAGTGTGAACAACATTCTCTTCATTATTTTCACCTCAACATCTCTGTTTGCTTGGTCTCAGCCCATTTTTTATAAGTTACTGTGACCTCCACATATGAGAGGTAGGGGCAGGAGAATAGAATTTCTTTCCTCCCTCTGTGGAAATGTTGTCCAGGTAGATAATACTTCTGTGGCTGTAGTTTTCTTCCTCTGGTGCTGTTGGGTTGCACTGGAATAAAAGGAGGCTCTTTCATTGTGCCACTGGAAAGCCACTCGGGTGTTGTGAAGACAGGTCTTCATGGAGAATCTCTTGTATGGGTTGTAATGACATAAGGCAGGATTTAGAGATTCAGTGTTTTGTATGGGGTTGTACTCTACCTTAGTTCCTTTAGTTGGACCCATATTCTAGAATTTTTGTGCTGATTCATTTTCTCACTATGGAAGAAATACCTGGTATGAACTAGCAGCAATTCAACATACAAGAATATAAGATTAATTTTCTTGGCAGTAGTTATACCTTAGAGGAGTTGAGAGACTAATAGAAAGTATAATTACTGTGTATTAAAGTTTACATTATTGCTATTGAAATAACTTCCATTGGATTGGTCTTTGTTCACGGAATGTGTGGGAAGAAGCAGACTGCGGGTCTGTTCTCAGGTTGGTAAGGATCTTATGGCAGTGCTTTTCACGTTAAGTCTTGCTGTGATTGTCTAGGTTTATGTTTGCTGGAGGACCTCTCCAAAAAGCTAGGCAGCTGTTGAAGTTTTTGGGTTGTTTGGGGTTTTTTTTTGTTTGTTTTTTGGTTGGTGGTTTTTTTTCCGTTCTGAATAGTGTGACCCATTTTAAGTATGCATTTGAGATAAATCCTGGGCTGGTAGGTGCTGTATTGATGACATATCAGTCCCAAGTAGCCTTCAGAGTAAAAAGAGTTGTTACTGCTTTTGCAGGTGAATTGTGCAAGTCCCTTGGGGATTATGTCCATATATTTCAAGAACAATACTCTGGAAAGCTGTTGATGTAGAAATCCAGGCTGTGTGTGATTTTTTTTTTCTTTTTTTTTTTTTCCATTGTAACAATGTAATTAAATTGTATTTTTCTGGTTTGCTATGCTTGAAGTAGCTTGTTTTTGGGCTAATGTAGGCTTTTCCTGAGCATTAGTTAGTCATTTCTTAGTTGGATGATTTAGAACAATGCATTTGTGATGTTTTCCGTGGAACAGAATTGCAGTATTGGTTTCAGCCTTTGAAAAAACATATGGCAAACTACTATCAGTCAAGATGGTATGAAGACTTGATGCATGTAACTGCTCAACAAACACTACTGTAAGATACAAAGCACAAGTTACTTCATTTAAATGCTCATTTCTGGTTTGTGAATTTTCAAATGCGTGTTTGAAAGGAAGCAAAGCTAATTGATACTGAGAAAATACTTCTTTTTGAGGGGCAAACAGTAATTCTAAAAGAGAAAGCTGTAACTTTTCAAATACCTTATCAGGGTTATTTGTACCTAGAGATCCTACCCAAGGCAATTATGTTTATAAATGTTAAATATTTTTTTCAACTGCTTTTACTGGCCTTATTGCAATTATTTGATTAAGAATTCAAAGAATTTCAACCTTACTGTATCTGTCAGTGCTAGGATTTTTGCTTGGAATACCTGAGGTATTCTTCTAACATCATATCTTACATCAGCAATATTCAATTCTAACCACAAGATTATTTGTTTATATAGTACTCAGTGTATTTATGTCCATGCATATGAAGTTACGCAGTGATAGATGGGTGATCTTATTGCTGTTTGCTGTAAGTGTAGAGCCCCATCTCGGGAAGTGACACTGTCACCTTGTTTGGCAGTCTGCCTGGACGCTGAATTGAGGACCACAGTCAGTGGTACACAGGATATCTGCACTGGATTATTTTGCCTGCAGGTTTGTCGTAGCACTTTTGCAAGTACTGAAGTTCCCCCAAAAAAGGATAGTAAAGTTTCCATGTATGATTTTTGTCTTATCAGAACAAGTAAATATCAGCTTTTCATGCTGGGTCATTGAAAAGATACAGTCGTCTTTTAAAATCTATAGCTTGGACAGGTAGTGAGTTAGATATTGTTATCATCCTGTTACCGTAACTAGTAGTTTTCGAATATATGGTAAAGTTATTTTTTAAAAAATAATAGAAGCAAAAAGGAAACTCTGAGTAAGCAAAAGAGAAGTTTTAAAAAAATCAGTATGCTTCCCATATGCTGACATATGTACACTTTTTGATTTACTAATTGGATTCTTCAAAACTTTGTTTTGACAAATTATTACAAAGATAGAAAGTATACTTTTGTATTTCTTAAATTAGTCTGTATTTTAGAATAGGTTTTTGATAGACGATTTAAAAATTTTTTAGCTCTAGACACCCTACTCCTCAAGATGAGAATATTTTCAGTTTGGGGACTCTAGGAAATAAATTTCATGGTGGAAAACAGGATTATGTGTAATATATAAATCAAAGTAAATGATGTTAATCAGCAAAAGCAGCTTGTTCTAATGCGTGGTTGATCAAAGCCAACATCTCTGCTGCATCTGTGTTTGAGGAGTGTATTGTAACTGATAATCTAGTTAGCATACAAAACAAATTGTACTGTGTGCACCAAGATGAGAGGGCTTAATATGCATGTGTGTGAAGTTATGCATGTATGTATGTCTCTCTGCAGTAAACCAGGGGTGTTTTCCTGAAAGAGCTGTCGAAGGCATAAAACTACTCGGCATAATGAGGACAAATTCTTCCGTTTTGTCTGAAACATTGCCTGAAAACTCAGGGTAAAAATCCATGACTGTAAGGCTCGTAGCAGTTCTTTAAGTATGTAAATGGAAAATAAATTGATTAGAAACAGCTTTGATCAGATAGTTATATTATAAATACGCAATCATCTTTCATACACTTTGAAAAAAAATAAATCTTTTTTGGTGCCAGTATACAGGGCCTGCCTATGTAGGTCCTTTTATTTTTTCCAAATGGAATAGCTTTTTTTCTGTTCAAACTCGAATTAAACTGAGATAAAATGATGCACAGTTACTGTCATTTGCAATTCTCTTTGTCAGCTGTCTCCACTAATATTGCTAAATACATTTTGAGGTCAGTTAGCTTAAGTATATTTAAAAAACCCAGCAAACTTACAGAACTATTTAAAAGTTGAAATTTTTATTTAATAAGAATATGTCAGAACTTGCTTTTGTTTGAGTCAAACATCACTGAAATAGTTTGGAAAGGGTGAAGAGGAAAAATTGGTGTTTTCATGTCATTGCCTTTATCTGACCCTTAAATTGAAACCAAAGCTGAACATTTAACATGAAATTACTGTGGGGGCTTACAGCGAAAGATATAAATAGTTAGGCGTGTACTGTCACAATACCGGTGTTTATTTACTCTTGTAATTTTTCCACATGAGCAGTTAAGTATCTGCGTGAGTTAGCAATGATGTTTTGGAGAAATAGTGTGGTATGGTTAGTTACGAAACGTTTACTAGTTGCTACTTTTTAAAAGAGCTATTTTCAAACCACTTCTTAGCAGTTAATTTTTCGGACAGGTTTATTTCTGACTTTAATTTGTCATCTTTTATTTCAAATAAGAAAAATTTGTGACATGCTGGTCATAAATTTCTCGCATAAGCTATAAACTAAGGTAAGTACCTCCAAAAAAATAATTCTGAAGCTCTTTCAAGCAAATAAAAATATTTATTGAACAAAATTTACAGAAGTGAGTGGAATGTTGTTGCAGATTCAGCATCGCTCTGTGGCTGAGGAGGGCACCACTCAGATGATCATCCTGGCATTTCTTACGGTTTCACTTCCTAGCCATTAGCAATAAACTGTGGTGTCCCTTACCTTTCAAAACAAAACACATAAGGATGTGAAAGTCAGAGTCCATTGGGAATTTTCAGTTAGGAAATTCTTTTCCTGCTCACCTTTTCTTTTTCTGGAGTCTTTGCATGGAAAAGTTGGAAGTGAATAGAAAATTTAGGGTCAATAATTCATCACAGAATGAAGAATTACTTAATTCTTAGTGTACATTTAAAATAATTGCAAAGAAATAAAATACTTGTCATTATTCAAACACAGTTTCTCAGAAGTACCTTTCTGACTTCTGAATAAACTATCTATGTAACTAATGGAGGTATTGTTTTAAAAAGTATTTCATCTCCTCTCTCCAGTATTTTGGTGGGATAAATGTGTTTGACTTGCGTGCTTTTCACTTTGAGAAATGGTACATCTCTCTCTATAGAGGTAGCACTTGTTTTGAAAAAAAGGTGTACATTAAATGTTTGTGACTTGCTATTTGCTTATTACTTAGCCATTGATTCCAGCTTTGCTGCAATTTATTTTTATTCAAATAATGGGGATTATGTTTTCTTATTTTTGTAGTCTTCCAAGAGCCTGTTATGAATAGCATTATAAATACAAAACCACAAGAAAATGGAAATTGAGCACTCTGGACAGCCATAAGCTGTTTCCTCTGCTCACTTTGCTCCCTCAGTTCATTTTGATACGTACATTTATAGCAGAGCAAAGTTTTCCCTAATATACCTTTCTTGAGAGTTTGGTTTTGCTTTCCCCTCCTCATCCCTTCCCCTCTCCCAGTCTTATGGAGAGTGTTTTTTTCCTTTGGTCATTCAGCTCTTTGTGATTATAAGTACATGGCTTGTTGTGAAGGGGATGCAAGTAATTTGATTCATGAACTGCAATAATGTGTCCTTTTTCAAGCTGTAATAATGGATTTAAAGATTCTCTTGACTGGTTATTGATACACACAATGCAACGTTGATAGGTGGAAATACATTCAGTACCTCAATAGATGTATATATTTTTTTTGCTATATATTTAAACTACAGCGTCATTTGCATTTACGTTGTCATAATTCAAAGTTCTCTCCTTGTGCTCGTGCTGTTTGTGTGAAATTAGCTTTTCCTTTTTACCAAAATTTATCAAAGGTAAAAGTACTAGCGCTTCTATTTCATTAGAATATTTATTCATAAGAATCTATTATTTACTCATACTCGTGTTCCCCTGTATCCCAGTATGTACTCCTTCCTTAAAGCCAAAATTACTTGCCAGATTTCCTATGATCTTCTTAGTGTTTAAAAAGAATAAAATTAAGGAAATATGTCTATGGTACTTAAATTTAGACATTGGTTCACATGTGGTACTTAGAAGCGTCTTGTAGTTTCGGTGAAGTAGACCTTGGTAGCAATTTGTTCAGTTTGTTTGCTCTGACTGAATAGAACTATACAGAAATAAATTGCTGTAATATCTAACATCCTAAACTGTTAGCTAGTGAGTTACAAATACAATTGGAAGAATATTGAAACCGTATTTTCATGAGAGTGTTTGAAATTTGCATCAATTTCTTCCAATTTTTCATGCCCTTTTGTTTTGCGTGTTGTTAGCATTTCAGCGTGAACTGCTTTTGAGAAGACAGATTGAGCGAGTACTAAAATTTTCAAGTATATTGCAGGATACTCATGGAGAAGGAATGTACATTAGTAATCTCAAATTTTTCATCTGACTCCTGACTGTGATTGAGGACAAAATAATTTGCAAGAAGTAATAACACTCTTAAGCAGCTTATTATGTTTTGCAATTAAGACCAAGAATGATTAGAGAAGCAAACCCTGACGGCAGACTGGGGAATGTAGTGAACGGCTTATTCATCTTCTGAAAAATGGTAGGGCTTTTCTGAGCCAGTTACTTGGTGCTGGGTTGTGCTTGATTCGTACAGCACAGTGCTAAAAATCACAGGATAATTCAGGAGCAGGATGAAAGTGTGAGTTGGACAGCTTTGAGTTAAGGCTTCGGTTCTGCAAGGATGAGCGGAGTTGAAACAGATGAGAATTATGGTCAGGTATTGACCCAGGAAATTACTTAGAAACACCACAACTTCGTGTTTGTAATAAATACAGGAATTGTAGGTAAACCCATATTCTCCTTTTTGTTGTGGTTTTTAGTTTTCTTACAAATCAGGAGTGCTTTTGGTAATGAGAATTAGGGAACTCTCTCAAATTTCAGAATTTTTTAAATTTAGCAATAAAGGATTTTCCTGTGAGTGAGAAATTTCATCAAACGAAGCATATGGACTGAAATCCTAGTCAGAGGTGCCTGCTTCATTGAGCCGTGTTTCCCTGAGATGTGTGTACAGAGGGAATAATACAGTTCAGGTAAACATATGTCTGCTAGTTCAGCTACCTGGAGTAGGAGCCCTGGAAAATCAGGACTGGAAATTAACAGCTGCAGAGCAGGGCACAATTGAGGTGCTGCAAATTTGTGCTGAATCCTGCTAGTGTATCACAGAACGTGTGTAATAGCTTCGTTTGAAGGAAGGAGGAGTGGTAACTTTCACTCAGTAATAGTAATTAAAAAAAATAAAATAAAATAAAGCTATTGTAAAACAGGATAATACTGGGAAGTGTAGGAAAATGCAGAATTTGTAATTTAAAGAAATTGAATTCTGAATTGTACTCTGTATTCCAGGATCTAGGTGTGCACGTCCTATAATCCATTAAGAACATTGTAAAAATAAAATACTAGTATTTTTTAAATGCTTAACTTCCTATCTGTGCACTAAAGTTGACCTTTAGTAACTTATTTTTGGAAGATTATTTATTTGTGGAATATAGTGACATCATATAAAGCAGTCAAATTTAAAGTAAAAAGAACAGTTTCTGCATTGAATTATTATTTACCATTATTTCTTAGCTGTTTTTTGAATGCTTCCAGAATGAGCGGCACAACACACTTATCCCCACGGGAGTCTAGCAATCTTAGAATTAAATACGTAAATACTAACATAGAATTTTCAGCTAAGTAATTCTAATGAGATTTCAGTCTTGCATTCCATATGTTAACCGTCTTGAAATAGTAAAGGTCCTCAGGTAGCAAAGAGTGTATTTTGTTCATTTGACTTTTAAAAAATAATTTTGCTTTGGTTTTTTTTAATTTTTTTTGATGATGTTGATACAATTTCTGCAATTCTGAACCTTGCCTTTGGAGGCTTTTTTTTTTTTTTTTCACTTTTCCTATAATTTGAAAAGCCTTGCAGGGAAGGTGGAGTTGATCTCCTGACAGTTGATGACAGTGAAGACTAAACTTTTTCCATTATATCAAACAATTGGAACAGTTTTGATACTTTTCTAAAGTAGAGGCTTCTATTGCAAGCAGTTCTATCATCGAAAGTACAGAGTTTGGATGTGTCTTCTGAATTTCCAGGGCTGGTAAACATTTTGTGATTAATATAATGTTGTGCATATTTGTACTATATAAAATAAACAACTTGAGTACAAATTCTTTGTATTTTAAATAAATATAATTGTTTGTATGAAATTAATGGACCTGGAAGTTTCCATCGATTTTTTTGTTATGAAAATGTGTTTTGTTTCATCCTTGGATTTCGGCAAAAGTCT
>JAOXJK010000003.1:21462583-21472960 GCA_025774025.1 Xenus cinereus
AAAAGTCTTAGAAGAGATACTGGGGGGATAAGGGGAGGGTAGCATTAACCATTCAAATAGGAATAAGGATGTGTTGTTAATAATTCCTAAATTAGACGTCAAAGTGCTGGAAACTCAATCCTCTGAAAACGAGAAATTAATCGTCACAGCAATGTATCTCAGCTTAGAGAAAATCCCTCTTCGGGGTGGAAGTCAGCACCGTGACTCAGCTGCTGCTCTTTTCTGATAAAACGTGTGTGGGTGGTTACGCTGCAGTGAGCTCTGTAGCCTTCCCTTCTGCCAGTGCCTACAGACAGTTTTCTTACACCCACGCATGTTCTCTGCTTCCATACAGGAGATTAATAGTTTCTTTCTGACGCTAGGAAGATGTATATAGGAGATTCTTTTCTCTATGCATACAAGAGATGTAAGTTTATTGTTTTAAAGAAAGCGCATTTGTCGAGCAAAGCAGATTTGATCAGTAAGGTGGAAAAATGTAGAAAGTAAATCTTTAATGTGAGCATCAGGACGTCTCTGTCCTCTGTAAACATTAGGAATGTACCATATTTCGGGGGGAAGTGTATCTGTATTTTTCTGCGGCGTTTTTTTTTTTTATTATTATTCAGAAGAAATCAGATCAAAAATTAAATTTACTTTTTCATGCTAAAAGATATTACAGTATCTTAAAAGCTATCAGATATTTTACTGAAACTATTATTCTTTAAAAAGCCAAAGGTGATGGATAACTGTCAGAATCTTCAGGAGGTAAAGAGTGGAGAATTGAGAAAGATGAGCATTGCTTGTGTTTTTGGGAAGACGTAGCGAATGTTACACACTGTCCAGGCTCTGCAGTGCTGTGTCATTCTGAATGAAATGAAAAATGGGTATTACTTCTATCACGTAGTATGGCAGCTGGTAGTTCTTGTCCAATTGATTCTGTTCTAATGTTTGGGTTTTTAAAGTTCAGAACTAGATTATACGACAGTCCATAAATAGATAGAATGGCAAAAATTGAAATTATTTATTGAATTGGGAATCATTGATGATGTGTGCATTCAGTCTCGTCCATTCAGAGTCTTCCAAGGCAGCTATTGCCATGGTACGGGTATTACAACGTTACCAGATGAGTCTAATCTCTAAAATCTTGTGGGTTTCCTAATCACTATTAACATTTTATCGGGTAGAATTGACCATGTGGAGGTTACATAGCTAAGTCACACGTCACTCACCAAGTATTCAATACAAACCAAATTCACCAAAACGTTCAATACGAACTCTGTAAATCTACAGCCAAAGTCCAAATTTTCTGCTTTATATCCATTCAATATTGCAGATGGCTGTTGATCAGCTTTTCATAATGTTCCCGTTTGGGTTTGTATCCACGCTTAGCGGATTAAATTGAGACTATCTCTTTGATTTACAAATACCTGATCGGTTATTACTTTTATAAATTACTAAATACAGTATATTACTTTTATAAAAATTCCCCTTCTCACTACACTCACTGAACAGCTTTTTTAACTCTTAAAACATTGATTCTTCATGGAATACTTGTAAATTATAATGGTCATTATAGTAGTTTGAAAATACCTTAGTGGTGCTGACATTTTAAACAATGTTGTATAGATACTGGGCATGCAGCAAAGGTCTTAGTTTCCAAGATGATGCTAATCTGATAGGCTTTCTAGTGTTTTTTTTAAATAGTGTCAGTTGGGAAGATGTTTTGGGAAGCTTAGAATGAGATCCTGAAAGACTTAGAGGATTACAGCTTTAGTTTGTTTTCTATACAAGTATTTAAATGTTATCTAACAAATTATTCTCGCTCTTTTTTTTTTTTAAGCTTCCTTGGCAAAAACAAACAGAAAATTCCCCATGCTTCATGCTCTTTTCTAATTTAAGTAATTAATCAATTGGATCTGAGCTGATTGTAAAATAGTTTTCCCCAGTCGATTGCTCTCGGGAAATATTTTTGTTACGGTGAGATGTTGAACTGTGAAAGAATTGGCCAGCATATTTGTAAGCAACTTTGATTCCAGATAAATTTTCTCTGGGAAATGACTCGGACAGGTTCTGCTGAGGGGTAAGATGATGCTTGTGATTTCTCGGTCCATTTTAGATAAACAAGTGGCAGCAGACGGGTAGTTTGAGTGAATGTTTTATTGCAAACAGAAAGAGTAATATTTTAGATTTAGTTCTTGTCAGTAGAAGCAACAATTTTAAAGTATGGGTTGCACAGAGTAATTTTGGATTGAATAATCACAGATTTATTTAATTTTACTTCAGAAAGGCAGGCATTAAGAAATAATTCCCTGTTGTCTAGTGATTGAAAATCTTGGAGACATGAACTTCTAGTCTTTTTGAAATTCTTGTAGCATATATTTTCATTTTGCACTTGTATTTTCTTTGTATTTTCTTCAGATTTGATAACTTTACAGATGTTTTACTTTTCTAAATGGCATCCAGGTTTTTATTTTAGTGAGATTATCTTACTGAGTAAACCACATTTTCTGCTTTTTCATAGAACATTACATTTCAAATGTGTATTTAAAATTTCAGGATTTGGTTTTATTCTTTTGAAACTCTGCAATGAGAGAAGTTTTGCATGATGTGCCATCCACTACACTGCATTTGGTAACAGTATTTCAAAGCTTATTCTTATGTGATCGAGCTCTGTTATGGGTATTGCCATTAATGGAGAGCTTCTTGGAAAAATTACGTTAATATGTAAAATTTTTCTACTGTTTGCAAAATAACCTGTACCGCCATTTTGAATAACAGGCTATTTTTTTCTAAGTCAAAATTATTTCAATACGGTAACTTATCTATCTAAATTTTTTATAGAAAGGAACAAAAACTTACTAACAAAAATATCAAGGATTTAAGCTTTACTTTATATTCTGTTTGCCCATAAATCTTACAAAATCTTTGGAAATTTCTTTAGGTAAAGTGTGCAAATTTAGTTGTTGGGTTTTTATTTCTTTGGGTTTGCTTTTTTTTGTGGTTGTTTGCGTTATTTTTCTTTTTTAATTGTAATAGAATTAACATTCTGTGAATTCAACCCTTCGGGGTAATTCTTGATATATTTAATAGTGCGACATAGTGACCTGCGGATCATTCTCTAGGAAGAAGAACTCATCTACAAATTAGTTAAAATCTTATTTAGTGGCAGAAATCGCTTTAAATCCTGTGAGTAATGAAGACGACTGTTGAATGTTCTGTTCTGATTAATTTGTCTGTGTTCCTATCAAGAAAGCCTTCTGCCCTCTCTCAGCTGTTGATAAATTCCTGTTGCGTCTGGTTTGTGTTTTGATTCTGTTTTCTTACATGAATTAGGGTTATTAACATTTTTGCAACTTAATATGTCAAAAAAATAATCATCAGTTTGTTTATAGTTCATGCTTATTAACTTTTAGAATGTCTCTGATACAAGGTTCAAATTAACCTTCCGATTTTGTAGAAAATTCCTCTTTTTCTTGATACTTAAACATTCTAGGGCCAGGCACAGTATTTCTCATTGTAGCCTCCTTGTAATTTTTGGAGAGATGGAGAATAAAAATTGGCAGGCTGAATTTTTGGCGTAGAGTATCCTAATCAGATAAGGCTGTCAGCTCAGGTCAGTTAACAGTGTCCTATAGCGAAAGTGACAGCTTTACCCTTCACTCCTAATGCTTAGTAAATAGTAGATTCTGTTGTTCTGAAGGTCATTCCCTGGAAAACACTAAAGCTTGAATACCAGGCTACAATTCTATAGGTGAAAAAGAGGAAAAATAGGAGAGTGCTTATTTTTGCATGGGTTAAAAAGTGTAATGAAAATAGTACCTTTTTTTTCTCTTATGGAACAAATAAATTGTAAATGGCTATCAGACTCTTCAAAACTATAGCAATTGTGGACTTTAATTTATAAAATCCTTATTTTCTCTTTTTGTGAGAAGGAGATGATATCATAGACACTGCAATTATAATATGCTTATATAGATATAACAGCAAGACTAAACCAGTAAGCTATTTATACATAACTAAAGGTATTGTTGCTTCTTTCTATGACTTCTGTCATTAAATCTGAGTTACTACAGACTCTCATCCAAAAAAATGAGTTATTTAATTTTACATTCTGCAACCTTAAACAGAAAATACTGGTTTTCATGTACATACAGAGAACTTCTGTGAATACAGTACCCCTTGTGTGACTCCAATATTACAAACCAAAGTAAATCACAAGAGTGGGACAAGAATCTACAGAAAACCAGAAAAGGCAGTTTAGATTTAAAAGCTGTCCAGTCACACAGCTCACATGCGGGGAAATGGGAAAAACTTTTTTATTAGCTCATGCTACGAGAAAGAACATTATTGTTTTGTAAAAGCACTGGTCAGTAAAAATGACCTATATCTCTGTTTTCAGCTTGTCAGCTGCCTTCTTGTGAAGTGGCACGGGCCCCCTGAGTCATTTTCCATTTTCCTGGTGGTAGTTAGGCACGTTGAGATAGGTCTGTTGCTCCTCTGTTAAAGAATAGCAGGTGAAGAGATAGTCAAAATAGGTGTGGATTTTTTTTCTGACGGTACATTATGATCATGTCTTTTTTTGTTTGTTTTGTTCTTTAAGGCATAGTAGATGGACCACAGGGAGACTGTTTACTTGTGGATGCATAGGAAATCCCAGTGATCTGTGGAGGTTGTGTCATGAAGAGACTGAAACTATTTTTTCAGGGAGTTCATAGTTTGTTTGTGAGAAGTTCTGTGTTGAGAAGCTGTTGGTACAAGCGGAAAATGTGTCCTTTTTTCAGTACTTTAAAATAGGCCAGAGAGGTGTTATTTCTCATCTCACTTGGTGAACTACTACTACATGAATACAGAATGAAAATTGAATTTTCATCTCATAAATTCTTTCCAGATTGTTCATGCTAGTAACAATCATGTATCTTAACAAAATGGTTTCAAAATACGTGCCAACTTTTATCTTGGAAGTAAAGGCTTCCGGTAACATTTGTGTTCGGGTGGTTTTACAGGACATACAAAGATTTTTCTTAGACCATTTACAAACAACATTCATGACAATAGAGTAGTTGATCAAGGTTAGGTAAGTAAAATATTAAGCATTGTTGAGAGGCACTAAAATGCTGTTAACTTGACTTAATTAAACTTTTTTCCCCCACTGTTTGTAAGGTGGGTAGTGCAGAAAAGTGTTGCTTCAGATGCTGTCTTGACTCTGTATGTACGTCTCCCATTCTGATTGTGCCTTAGTTTGTCTCAGTAGCTCTAACTCCCTTTGGGCTCTATAAAAGCCAATGTAAAGGTTATTTAAAATAAGCAAGTTTCATGCATTGACCTATATAACACATGCATGACTCTCACCAGCCTTCCAGGCAGTTTATTTAGGAGTTACTGTCTGGATCAAGTCTTTAGTTGTCTGCTTTAACTGACATCCTTAATTCCAAATTGCTTCCTACACTGTTACAACGTATGAAAGTGTGTAGAGGAGATTATTATGTAAAGGATGGTGTTATAAGAAAAAATACCTATGACTTTATGTCTAAAAATCAGACAACAGTTTCTCCTAATAATAGTAATGTCATTCCAGAATTGGTTTGCAAAGAAGGCAAGGAGGCAAAGTTACATCCACTATTGAAGTAATTTATGGTAGTTTCCTGTGTAGTGACATATATGTTGGAATATTTCCTTTAATGTAGTATTTTTCCTTATGTAAGCAGTCATGGAATCATAGAATGATAAGAGTTGGAAGGGACCTTAAAGATCATTCGAGTTGCAAACCCCCTGTCCTGGGCAGGGACACCTCCCACCAGACCAGGTTGCTCAAAGCCTCGTCCAGCCTGGCCCTGAACACCACCATGGGGTATCCACGGCTTCTCAAGGGGCAACCCGGGCCAGGGTCTCACCACCCTCACAGCAAAGAATTTCTTCCTAATATCTAGTCTAAATCTTCCCTCTTTCAGTGTAAAACCATTACCCCTCATCCTTTTGTTCCTCTCCCTGATCAAGGGTCCCTCCCCAGCTTTCCTGGAGCCCCCTTCAGGTACTGGAAGGGGCTCCAAGGTCTCCCTGGAACCTTCTCTTCTCCAGGCTAAATAATCCTGACTCTCTCAGCCTGTCCTCACAGCAGAGGGGCTTCCAGCCCTCGGATCATCTTTGTGGCCTCCTCTGGACTCACTCCAACAGTTCCATGTCCTTGTGCTGGTGCCCCCAGAGCTGGACGCAGTAGGGAAGGTGGGATCTCAGTAGAGCAGAGTAGAGGGGCAGAATCACCTCTCTCATACCTGCTGGGGATGCAGCCCAGGGTGCAGTTGGCTTTCTGGGCTGCCGGTGCACATTGTTGGGTCACGTTGAGCTTCTTATCAACCAACACCCCCAAGTGGTTCTCCTCAGGGCTTCTCTTAATCCAATCTCCATCTTGGATTTATGTTTGGGATTGCCCTGACCCACGTACAGGACCTTGCACTTGGCTTGGTTGAACTTCACGAGTTTCACACAGCCCCAGGTCCCTCTGGATGGCATCCCTTCCCTCCAGCGTGTCTGAGGGTGCATTCAATGTCAACATCCATGTCGCCAACAAAGATGTTAAATAGTACTGGTCCCAGTACCGACCAAATGTATGTACATGCTTCAAATGCTACTGTAGACTGTCACAAAGGCTCTAAATGCTTGGAAAAAATGATTGGCTAAAAAAAAAAAAAAGTTGAGCTGATATTGGGCTTAAAACCAACATATTTAACTTGATTTTCTTTATTGGTTAAATGGTACAGAATTCATCCTAAAGGTTTAACTGTGCGTTGATGTCTTACTGTGCTTGCGTGTGTGTCTTAAAGGGATGGTATCACAACTTCATAAGCTGTTTGTTTAAGTTCTTCTGGTGAAAAACCTGTGAAATGTTACTTACTCCTAAACACCCACAATAGCCATGAAACCATAACGATCTATTACTTTATGAAATTAGTGCATTCCAGAAAGTAAAAATAGAAATTTGTGATTCTCCTAACTGCTTTTATTTCTCGAGCTCAATTAGACTAGCTTGTTTTTGCACTATCCAAGATATAATTACATTAATTATTTTTTCAGAAGACAGTTTTTGACAGCAAACTTTGCTCGCAGTGCCAGGAGGCTGCTCTTGCCTTTCTTTACTGCTTGTTCTCCTAATTACTGTCAGCATTTGATGGATAATGTATTTAATAATGTCCAGGATACTCAAAGACAGGTTTCGATGAGATGGATGCAGTTGTTTCCAAAACTGCCTGTGTGTTACTGCTAACACCACATTTAACTGTATGTAATATTCATTTCTGCCTCTGTTTACTATGTGTGTTCTAATACATTAGAGGAAAAGTATAAACACTTGGAACAAAATATTTTTTTGCATGAAAAATTGGATGGAACTTTGGGGAGAGGTATAAAAAAGTTAAAAGGTTTTTTGCAATGACTCAAGAAATAAAGGTCACTGAAAATTATACAGATGGAACATGTATTTAAATTGTTATGCATGGTATTATATATAAATTAATAACAAAAGTGGTACATATTTGTATTTTATTTGTGGGGTTTTTTTTATTTTTATATATATTTATTTTTAGAAGTAGATAATGGGCTGTACAACACCTGCATACAGGTTCTGGTACATGCGGGATGAGGATGGAAGCACAGAGATAGGCCAGCTGAGTAGTTGCTATTGAAGCCATTAGAACAAAGAGGTTAATTTGGAAAGCACCTCAAGCAAATGGTAATTCATTTTGAAAACCAAATTGGAAAGATCAAGTGATTATTTCATTACTCAAATGTATTTTTTACTGCTGATTCTGTACTTGAAAAAAAATATTAATGAAATAATGTGTATTTTCTCTAAAAACAGCAGGATAAGAATATTTCAGGCAACAAATAGAAAATAAGAGATAAGAAATATCGAGTACAGTCATTCTGTGCTTGAGAGAGAAGAATGTTGCTCAATAAATTTTATTAGCAAAAAAATAAATTGTAATGTGTACCCATGGATTAGTGAAGAAGATTACAGTTTTTTTTATCTCCACCAATTTTGGTCTCAAAACCCCCTAACTGAGAGTGGATTATTCACATTACGAACTGTCAGTGATGTTCTGCTTGAGCAAATCCATGTCTTATTACTAGTAAATACATTTCACTAGTTTGCATTTTTAGACAAATTTGGAAGAAACAGCCGGCATTTGATACAATGGCTTCAGAAGAGAATTTTAAATGTACGTGAAAGAATCTTCATAGCCTTAATTTTAGATTGTTGCTTTTGAAATTAGGATCTTGAAAGAGTTTAAAATAGATTGCAATATCTAAGTTCCTCCATGCTTGGCAGAACAGGCTGTAATTGCTTGCTGAAGTTGTTTACATGGGGTATGGAGCTGCTGACTGCTTGGATTACTCACAAACTCAATTTATCCATGACAGCAAAGTGAACGCTGAGAGATCTCCTTCTCTCTTCTTCCTGAAAAGAATAGAGATGCTGCTAACTTGGAGGACCATCTGCCAGTATGAAATGGGATTTTCAAAGACCTTGAGAAATGCGTTTGTCTTAATCAACTGGGCAGCACCCAAATGCCATGAGAGGAAAAAGTGAGAGGTGACCGATGCTGTGCGACACTTTAGTTCAAAAGACAGTTTTCAAACACAAGTCACAGGTTGAGCACCAAACGAGAAGACAAGGCCAAAATTTGTCTTCTTCAGCATTCCAAAAGAAAATTCATGTCTCTACTGTAAATATTGTTTGGAATGATAATATCTTGCTGTCTGCCTCAAAATGGCAGAGAATTGGGAAAGCAAAATTTGTGCAAGAGAAGCTGCTTTTTAATTGGTGTTCTTGTAATTTTTGATCTGCAGTTTGGTTCAGCATCTTAGCATTATTTGATCCCGTCTTTAGCACATGATTAAATTTTAGCAATTTTACCAATATCTAAAATAGATGAGAAACAATTAACAGAACGTAGTGTTCTTTCATTTGTAAACTCATATAAATATTTATTCACTTTTAAAACTTTTTTAATTTTTGTCTTCGTGGATGTACTTGTTTCTTCAGGTAGGTTTACAAGAGGGGAAAATAAACTTTTTGCAGTGAGGGGATAAAAATTGAGAAGTCTGTTAACAGAACAGAAAATCCTAACAGTGGAAAGCGAAACTTTAAAACTTTGGTTTCTAGCGTATAAGCACTATGCTCTCATGAAAATATCTGTTACCTGGTTTCCCAAACAATCAATGAGAATAAAACCTAAAATAATACTGCCACTTAAAAATTAAGACTTATGCAATAAGTTGATGATGGTAAAATCCCATTTTTCAGAGCAGTACCTATTTTTCAGAGCAGAAGATATTATTTCCCTAATGAAATTCTTTATCAGAAAGAATTTTTGATAGCTATGTGCAGTGACTGAATATGTATGGAAACATTTTACAATGGTTGTAGATATCCAATAGTGACATCTTTCTGTATTATTACTGGGTTGTTCAGTTCTGGAGAGTTCAGTGGTAACTTGCGGCATCAGAACAGGACGAGCAGGTAGGAATCGAGAGCCAGAATACTTTGCTTCCAGGATACAGTCAAGGGGTTAGGACATGATTATCACCCTTCAACAGGATCTGCAGTAGCCTAACTGTATGTTAAGATTGACTTTCATTACCATGTGAGACCAAATCAAGGCCAGGTGACCTTTGGCATGACCCAACATGTTTGTTCTTCTAAACAGTCATCCTTACTTGCAGATCTTAATTTTTAGTCTTCAGTGGGTATTTCAGTGCATTTTTATATATCCTCACATTTTTATCTGCTTTTAGTAACGTTGTAGTACAGTATTAGTGGTCAGCTGAAAGCTTATTAATGTTTAAATGGCTAAATGGCAGGAAAAAGCTCTTTTGCATTTAGAAACATTACATCAACAGTGCTCTATGCTTGTAAAGAAAGAAATGTTCATCTGATTTGACGTGATTTCTAGTATTTTGCATCCAGATCCTTGCCTGAACTCCCACTGAAGGAGGAAATAAAAATGGGACATTTATCATTCTAATAATTTAAATGTTTTAGGTTGGGGTTCTTCCTTTCCTTTATCCTGTGTGTTCAGTATGACTACTTAATTGCGTGTGTTTATTTGGATTTTTTTCCTCCCTAACACTATTTCAGTACGTTTCTGTTGGTGAGGTTTGTGTGTATACCTGTCAGAAAAATGACAGGATAGTGTAAGTTCTGAAAGCTCTCTCTGCTAGGTAACAAAAGAACAATGTTGGTGCTGCAAAAACATTTGATAAGAGCCTGACTACCATAAGTTGCCTTTCCAGCGAAAACGTCTAATGCTGCCTGTTTCTTCAGATGTTGTGGTTTATCAGTCTGACTTGGCATGACATGGCATCTTGAGTTGATGAGAGTCCAGTTATCACAGCAGTCCA
>JAOXJK010000003.1:21473060-21491318 GCA_025774025.1 Xenus cinereus
TGCAAAAACATTTGATAAGAGCCTGACTACCATAAGTTGCCTTTCCAGTAAAAACGTCTAATGCTGCCTGTTTCTTCAGATGTTGTGATTTATCAGTCTGACTTGGCATGACACGGCATCTTGAGTTGATGAGATTCCAGTTCTCACAGCAGTCCATACTCTGACAAGGAACTGTCGTATTCCAAGCTGAATGGAAGTGGATCTCCAATCCTGCAGTGTGGGCTGGTTATTTTTGTTTGTTTGTTTTAATTTTCGGGTTTTCTAAGCAAATGGGAACTCTGCTGTCCTTGAAAACTGTGCCTCCAGAATCATGTTCCTTACAGTGCCTGGCAAAACAGCCCTGGGTTTTCTGTAGGTTTGAGATCAAACAGCTTTACCGTGACCTGAAATGACTTCACATCATGTACTAAAAGGTGTCTGGAGTAGCTGAAGTTGGTTCCTTTACCAATGAAATCCATAGAGCACTGAGCGTACTTAGGGATGTGTGTTGGAGAGAATTTCTTGAATTAGACTGTTAGATGGCTTGTCCCTGGCATACTGCTGCTAAAATAATGAATTAACTGAGCACGTTTTGAGCAATATGCATTAGTGCATGAATGCATATAAAGCTACGTATAATTCTTGGCTTTACTGTTCTCAGTAGTACATGTAATCCTACCTGTGCTTTGTTGCCACTGCTGGATTTCCAGACGTATCGCCATATTGTTCTGCTGTCTAAAGTCAGAGGAAGTTTAATACATTGCCTGACTCCATATAAGCCAGTAATTTAGAAATACATGTATCTCTACAAAAGGGAAGGTGGTACCTCAGAAGAAAAACCTGGCCTTGGATCAACTCTCTTTCCCCCCGCTATTTATTTTAATTACAGAGTCATTTTAATAGCGTGTGTAATAGGTGGAAGTTAGGTACTGTGTCAGTGATTGCACTTGATAACAGGCTTGGACATAAAAAAAAAAGCATCTCCAGCTATGATAATTATGTGAATGTTGATAAATCCTCTTTCTTTTCTGCAAATGCTGTGCTTTCCTGCAATATAACCACCCCACTGCAGTTTTTGCTTTATGTTGGGTTTACTCTGGTATGAATAAATCTATTCTACATCTCCTGTGGTGTGTTTACTATGTTCACTCACTTTCCTATTAAAGTGACAAAATGGGACATGGACAGCAGACTTCAGTGCTGACAAGTAAAGATTAATTCTCTACAATGCAAAAAATACAAGTTAGGCAATTATAAAATGTGCAGATACTGTCAATTCTATGCATTATTGTAAGATAGTAGGAATTAACTCACCTCTAAAGAGCGAGCTGTGTGGAGTATCTAACTGGTGGTCTGTAACATGGTTTCTTTTTGTTGTAATGCAAAGTGTTGTGGTACTGACCCAATGTGGCTTTGATAACCACTTCTGCCACACTATTTTCCACGTCTCTTACCAGTGAACTGCAACAAGGTTTGGATTTGAAAATCAGCAAAATCAAATGTATTTTAGTAAATATGCCAGAGTAAGAATACAATGTCTTAAAGTGATTGCTAAACACCCATAGGTTTTTGTACTAGTCACCCTTCTGAAATCAGGAAATAAAGATCTCAGGAGGAGATTTGCTCTTTGAAGTTTCACTAGGGAGATTGCTCGAACGTCCATTTCTTTAAAAAGCAATCAAGGCTTTGTATTTTTAAGAGAGAAATCTCCTGCCTTGTGATGATGCTGGACAATTACACAGAGTATATTGGGGGAGGAGGGGCTGGGAGCATGAAGGGTGACATACAATAATTATTGCATGTTTTTCTAGAGTTTATAATGGAGAAGTATTCCTGCTGTCATATGTACATATAAAATATAGACTGGATTTTGAGCAATTTTAGCTCATCAGCTCCTTAGGCTCAGGGAAGCATCAAGGGTGACACTTTGGCATTCTGCATTCCACATCAGCAGACTGTCATGGGGTTTTGTCAATAATAGGCTTGTACCTCTCCAGCTGAGGATTTGCAAATTAGCAGTCAACACAGCTGTACCTACGCTGCTAAACTATGCCATGTTTGTAGATATAAATGCTTTTAGAAATTAGTGTTTAGATACCAACTTTTAAAGCATTGTAGAATGTGTTATGAAAGGAAAATATGTGCGATTTTTGGCTTTTCATCCTGTATTGTTATGCTCTAGGGACTAGTACTGTCCGGGGCAGCCCTCTGCAGTAGAACTATTGGTTCTTTGCCATAGTATTGGACAGCAAGAAGGAAGCAAGAGGGGGAAAAAAAGGATTTTGTAAAGGTTAGCGTTACTGGTGGGGAATAAAAGGAAGAAAGGACCTGTAGGCCTGAGAGAAAACACAGCTGCAGATAGAGACAGGAGCTACTATGACCATGAAGCTGAGGAATGGTTTTATGTTTATTTTGCCTGTTAGGAAAAAAGACTTAATCCAAATTCAGTTTGTTATGTTAGTCTTTCCAGCAATCATACACATTTATAAACGTCCCAAAATCCATTAAAGTTGTAGAGAACAAAGAAAAATAAATTGCCTTTTTAGTATGTGCTATGTGCTAGTTCAGGGAAAATATTAAATGAGTAAACAGCAGAGCTGCTAATAAATTTGGATGATTTCAGCATAAGCTGTGTTCACATCACAGGAGTTGTATGCGTTGCATAAACAGAAAAGGGGCAAACTAGTGCTTGACTGACCATTTCAAGGTACCTAAGCCTTGTTTAAGCAGAACTTAAAATGCTGATGGTCACATCTGCCATTGGAAAATCTAAAAGAAATGTCAGTCCAACTACTGCAAAGATGAGCCATAGCAGTGACAAAGGGCTTGTTTTTCAAATATAGAATGGGAACACATGAGAGACATGGAAATTATTTTCTTATTCTTAAGAAAGAGGAGGTTATAGCTCTCAAAGGTCCATGGAAAAAATGAAATACAGTCTTTTCTGTTTACAATTCCGTTGATAAGAATTAAGGTCAGGAAGGGAAATTAATCCTCCATACCAGTAGCTGTCCACCTGCTTCAATGATATTTTTATTTATTTATTTATTCCATATCCAAATTGCTTACTCAGTTGCAGCTGTTTGAGTAGAATGGGGATGGAGCTTCCTCTGATACACAGGAGTTTGTATTTCAAGTTGTGCTGAGTAGATGCTTGGTATATTTCCACCTCCCTTAGCTGAAAAATAGGTTTGTGGCAAGGGGAATGTAAGCTATGCTCTCAGCAGCTCCATTTCTTGAAATAACTATATTTTTAAAGAAGAAATGGTATTGAAAATACCCTCTCTTTAAAAAGAGGAAAAGCCTTTATTTTGTACACTCACTTACATAAACCCTTAATGAGAATTGGCTCCAGCATATAGCTATTCTACTGAAATATATTTTGTATTTTCAGCTATGCTGGATCTGCATAAGTTATTTGGTCTAATGAGTGAGAAATGATTAAAACAATACCAAGCATGTGTCAGAATGGTCAGGTACTAAGAGGAAATTTAAAACTGTTTGACACTATAGAAGCGGGTCTGCTTACACTCAGGCACTTTATTCAGCATCAGACTCTGTGTTGCTCTGAGACCTTTTGATAGAGATTGTAATAATATTTTGCCCTCAGTATGCTTTTTCTGTTGTGACTGGTTTGTATAATAGTGACACTTAGGAGCTTGACTTTTGAACCAGAAACACATGGCATGTGCTAGAGGCTGGAAAAGCACCGAATAAACACCATCCTTTCCGTTTTAAAGTGAACTTTGGTTTCAAAATGCATTGTACATCAGTAGACAGATGAATTAATGAATATTTTAAACTAATTACTGTCATTCTAACTTGTGCAAAACAGCATCACAGAGGCTTAAATGAAATCTGTTGTGTTTGCGCTTTTACTGGTCAGAATTGAGAAGAATCTGGTTCCATCTTCTTTACTTCATCCCGTCAGGGATTTGTACACATTAAGTTCCCCCCTGAGCCTTCTCTTCTCCAGGCTGAGTAGTCCCAGCTCGCTCAGAGTCTCCTCATGTCAGATGCTCTTGTCCCTTAATCATCTTCATGGCCCTTTGTTGGACTCTCTCCAGTTAAGTCCTGCTACTGAAAGTGAGGGACGACTCCAGGAAAAGAGCTGAAGTGTTTATTAGTTATCATCCAGGCAAGTGTTTTGATTCTACAGACCATAAAATTTAGAAGCACATGGGTTTCTTCAATGTAGCACACAGTTTAAAGAAAATAATTGCATAAAAGGTTGCAATGTAGAGTACACACGGTGGGCTTCTCACCTTGGCAATTTGCATGCTGGGTGATTTAGTTGAGAGGCAGAAAAATCCCAGCAAAATGCTGTTTGACTTTATTGTGAAGCAGAGACTGGAACTTCCCTTATGTCTTGTTAATGGCAAGTTGGATAACATTTACTTCAGTTTTTTGGTTTGCATAGAATGTGTTTGCAAATGCTTATGAACTGATAAAACTGCAGTATTTGTTCAGAGGGGATACAGTTCTGCCCTGTGCGATAGATGGGGTATTTCTTTGCAGTTATTGGTAAGTTCTGCTTATGGTCTGCATATTCCTTATAGCTGTGACCAAGGAGCATGAGGCTTGAAATAGGTTGGAAATTATCACAAAAGAAAGGTTTTAAGTTAGTACCTTGGTTGTCTCTGTGATCATAGGACTTCCTTTGGCAGAAAAGGATTTGAATGTTAATGAACTCCAGGAAAAGCTCAGCAATCAGGGTTACATCCATCCCTAAATCAGAATCCTCTTCAATAAAAGCAAGTGTCAACTTTAAAAAAAAAAAAAGTCTGGATTGCAGGGACCAGGATGGGTAAGTCCTGACAGAGAGGGGAGGGTCTGCTTTGAAACTTGCTTTTTATTATACTTTTCTAAACCCAATATATGTTGATAGTCTGCTTAGAGTGAGTAAATGTATTCTCTCTTGTACTCTACTGCTTGCTTTTATGAAGGGTGATTACATTGTTGTAGCTCAGATCAGAGGGTCATTAAAAATCACGGTTTCCTGTTTTGGGGTTTGGATTTTTTTGGTTGGTTTTGTGTTGTTCTTGTTTTGGGGTTTCTTGGGGTTTTTTTGGTTGGTTTTGGTTTTTTGGTTTTTTTTACTTTATTAGAGATAAGTTTACCAAAATTCACTGGTATTATGTAGATGTTATGTAGGAAGGTGATTTTGTTTATCTTCTTCCCTGGACTGTGGCACAGTTTATTCCCTGGGCTGGACAGCTAGTTGCAGTAATGAGCAATTAAGTGCTACAGATACCTTCCAGTAGGACAATTTCATATTTGATTTTCTACAAAAAAAATTCTTGCTTGGAGCAGATTTTTGCTAATACTAACTAACCCAATAAAACTGTATTTATTTATTTCAACTGAGAATGTGTAATTAGGTCAGCTGTAATTTCCACATGTGGTGCTCAAGGGAACTTGTAAGATGTTTCTCCACCCACCACGTGGAAGCTCAGGTTCTACCTTACCAAAGCCTTTAAATCCCAGGGGTGGAGGCTGTTGCATCTGTCCCCGTGCAACAATACCAGTTACTGAGAAGGGGCTACAAAGTGTTCCAGTTTCCAGTAATTTGTGTGTTTGCTGAGTTCCTCAAGCACAGAAAAGCACCTCAGAAACATAAAGAAAAGGACCTACTAATAGTAACTGAATCTGGTGGCATTGAAAGATATGTCTGTAATTCAGTGACTATTAACCAGTGGCTTTACTGGGGTTTCCATGAAACGAAAAAGAAAAAAAAAAAACCAAACCACAAAACAACCCCAGACAAGTTTATGGCAGGATCTACTTATGCTGCACATAATATATTTGCATATATTTTCCACACACAGCATATGGCAATTATTCAGATTGCAACTGCCAAGTGTTAGGAGCTTATGTTACTTATTGCTAAGTATAGCTCAAATATAGATTGCTGTGCTGATCGGTTTGATGAAAGTTTTCCTTTTTTTCATGCCTCAACATTCATTATTCCGAATCCTGCCCGTTTCAGTTATGGAAGTCAAGTCATTTGCATTTGAACATTTTGCCTCCAGTTAGTACCCAAATATTTAAAAGAAAGAGTGGAAATAAATACAAGGAAAATGCATCGTATCCCTTAGTGCTAAAGTGGAGCTGTGGTAGGAAGGTGCAGTGGTAGGATGTTTGTTTCAAGCCTAACAGTCTTTAACAATGCTGTACCCTTCTTTGCAAACTCGAGGTTTTGATGTGCTATCCTTCATTTGTTTCCACAAGACTTAAATACTTAAAATTTGAGAGCTGCCTTAGTAACGTGATTTCTAATTCTTGTGTTGCATTTCTAGAAGTGGAGTAGCATATAAAAATAGAATTTTGCAGTCATGTTAATGATCTTTTATCAATTTGCATGGTAGTCTATGGATTCTAAAAAGTCTGAGTCAACGTTCAGCTACCAACTTCAAAGGAGAAATATTCAGTTTAGATTTAAGGGGAGCGTATGAGTCAACTCACCAGCTTTCTGGAATGTGCTTTTTATCAAGGGAGAGCAATACTGAAGCTCGGGATATTTTTGAAAATATAGATGGTATGGATAAGCTTAACTATGAGCAAAGTATGGCCATGTTAAAGTATACATATCTTTAGGGTAATGCAGATTTTCAGCTTCCTGTGGTAAGGTATTATTAGAATCTTCTTAGACTTACCCAGTAACATCAAGTCTTACCCAGTTTGCAGAAAACCAATTAACTTACAAGTAACAGTCCTGTGCAGAAAGTTCACAGCAATGAAAGAAAGTAGTGTGCGAATAACAGAGAAAGGAAGCTATAATGGTGCATTTATATGCATAACATTTATAAAACTACACAAACATATAATTGATAGATATGTAAATGTTTATATATATATAAATTATGTCTAGGATATAGGGAAAATATAGGTATATAGGGAAAATAGCACTCAGTGCAGTGTGATATTTTATTTTGAGTACTTATACCAGGAGAATGTATCAACCCTTGGTTTTCTTGCCACATTGAAAGTCAGTTCCTGGTTTATTTTACTCAGCCAATACCTTACATTACGCAGAAGACTGTGCTTTGTGGGTAAATGAAGAGGTACTCAGGCAGGTTCAGGGGCAGATGAGAGTGAGACAATTAGAATAGGATGGGTTAGAGCAGGAAAGGAGTTGACCTGTAGAACTAAAGCAGCAAAAGATCACAGTGGAGAATAAGAATAGTCTGTTTGGGCTGGGATAGGAAAAATGACGATATGAAACAAAGAAGAGTACTTAGGTGGAAAAAAGGATTTGTTACTGTATTATAGCAGTTCACATTTCAATCATGTATTGTATGGAAGAATAAAAAGAGAAATAAATGTCTCAATGACAAATGTATCAAATTTGCAAGGAAAAAATCATGAGAGAATCTTCCTGTGATGCCAACTACAATGGAGGATGAACCTTTATTGGATACAGCTCCATCATGCACATTCTGACTTGTATCCAAGAGAACTGTGGGTAACTCTATTAGGGAAATACACTCTTACTGGAAGTCAAAAGTTTTTTATAAAACCTCCTTTGTTTTTTCCATCACATTGCTATAAGGACTTATGTTTGCCTATACATTAATTTATAAAACTATTGGGTAAAGAAGGAACAGTATTTTAAAACTAAAAAAACCCAAAGAAGAAACCACTCCACACCTGTGATTCTAAGTGCTTCGTCTTTTGTCAATGTCTTAAAAAATGAGGCAGTTAAAACCTACAGAGCTCACCAGTGCTAGGTATTATGGGGAAAAAAATCAGTGGTTGTCTCATAGGTGAGGTCATCACTTCAGAACGTCAGTTCTTGGCGTATGTTTCTGTAAGATGAACTAACATCTGCAGTCCTGTAGAGCCTGGATAAGCCTTGTGTGGGAAGGTTAAATCTGTCGGGTAGCTCCGCTGTAGGTCATTGCATTCTGCAATAACCCATTCCATAGGTTTAATTTTATAGATAGGAGGTTATGGCTAACTTAGTGATTTTTTTCTAAGTGTACAGTTTGAAAGAATGACCAACCCATTCGAGTTGTTCTTCATTTCCTGTCCTTAACGAAATGATTTAATGTTAATATGCTGGGAATTAACATTTTTCTTTTTTCAGTTTATATGCAATTGAAATCAATTTCACCTTTTTTCTTTTTTCTACAAACATTTTCTTTTTCTAGTCTTAGCTGCATTGGTATCTTGCTGAGAACATTTTAGAATTGTACCTGCCAATAAATTATTTGGTGTCTTCAATAGGTATGATACTCTGTGCATGTGGTATAGGAACACTATATATACGCACACACTATCTATCTTTTTGCTTCATTTCCCTGTAGCTTTTTGCTGTTTTTTAAATTTGCATTCTCATTTTCTGTGGATTCCACGGATTTCCATACTCCTCATGGATTTCTGTGTTCAGATGCTTTACTCCTTCCCTGATTTTTATCACTGTTTGATTTTTTTCTTTTTCTTTTTATTTTTTTTAATTATTCTTTACATAATGTTGCTTTGCCAGTCCTGTTTTTTCGGTCAAAAGTGGAATTTATTCAGGCAGGTTTTGAGGTCCCTATGAAAATTATATGAACCTAGCTAATACCTGTATTTTATATGGATTATATTTTCCACAAAAGGACAATAATGATAGGAATTAAAGACAAACTTATAAATTAATATAATAATTCTGGTAGTTCTTGAGGAAACAGAGTATTCTTTTAGGACATGAGTTGTGTATGTAACATACTAAAACAAAACTAGGTGCAGTAGGAGTAACAAGATCGTTCGGATTCATTTTGCTTGTCAAGCAGCAATTCACACCTAATTAATAGTAAACATTTATTATCAAATGACAAGTTGACATCTCAGGATAATCATAATAGTCATCACAGCAAAATGGAATTAGAAGGACTTCAGGTATCTGACGTTTATTTTCTTTGTACTTCCTGTTCCTTGAGGATTAATGTTTTAGTTAATTTCTTAATTAAAAAAAAAAAGTTAGAAGCAAATGCTTTTAATAGAGTTTTGTAAATATGCTGAATTTTAAAAGCAAGTAAAACCTTGGCAGCAGAAGTGGTTCAGATTTGGTTCATCTCTTCTTCCTTGAAAAAGGCACATACAAGTTCCACGTTATTTTTCAGTTGTTTCTGCAGATTTCTGATTTTTTTTTTTAATGTTCAAGCGTTACTGGCTTTAATTTGTGCATACAGACTAAGAGAAGTTATGAAATAAATTATCTGCTACCTGGAATTTTACTTCTTCTGGTTTGCACAACTCCACAGCTGAAAGGCTGATAAATGCTACTGATACTTGGTCACTTTTAAGATATATATATATCAATTTCTGTTGATATCACAGTTACCTGCTACTGGAAATCTGTAATTTCTAGGGAGGAGTTCAAAGTGGAAAAATTTGAAGACTCCCACACCTTTCCTTTTCACCCTTAACCCATCTCCGGCTTTTGCAGGACTGTTTTCTGTGGAATACGTGTGTCTGTACTCTACTTGTGGTACGTTCTTTTTTATTATTGGTATTTTGGAGTGGTTCCTAACAGAGCTCACTGCATCTAGCAGGAGCTGTTTAGCGTGTGATGTCTTCCTGGTGTCACATCAGATGAAACTGCCTAAAGATGTGATGCAGGGTAGCTTTAATCCATGACATGATTTAATATAGCACAGGAGATTGGCAGTTGTGCTAATTTATTTAGATCTGGTAATGTCAAAAGTACCTGCTAAAAGTTTGTTGTCATCGTCATTTTTTAATAGAAACTTGCAATTAAAAATAGCAACAGCAAAGGTTGCACACCCTTCAGAATCCTTCCAGCAGGATATTGTGTCAGATGATGCATTAACTTTGTGAGAAGGGCAAATCCCATCTGGCATGTCTCTTTACTGAAAAACTACTCATTTCTTGAAGTCATAGCTTTATATCTGGAGAAATTCTGTATTCTTTATGCCATAAGAAAATCTTCGCTAGCCATTAGTGGCTGTACGTTGCAGATTTTTTCAGATTCCAAAATTTATCAGCAATAAAAAATAAGAGTTCCAAAATACTGATGATGACAATGTGTGTGTCTGTATCTGTTTCAGTCATCTCCTCTGAAAATATTCTGCTAAAAAAGATCGACGTAATTTTGTATGTAATTATACATACTATTTTCAGCCTTAAAAGATAGTGCTCATTAGACTCATTTAGTAGTGTTTGACTTGCTTTTTCCTCCTACAGTCTAAGCATATTCCAATGGTTTTACAGGGACCTGAATCAACTTTGTGGTATCTAAAGTACTGGAAGTTTTGATTTGACAAATATAGCCAGCTTACCTAAGTTAAATAAAAAGTAAAATCTGTTTTTAGGAGGGAAGTTGTGTTGTGGATGTGGGTTGTAGAACAGAAAATCAAATTGTCAAGTGCTGAGTAAGTGTAAAAGGTATTGTTTTGACAGACAGTTCTGGAGCTGAAAATGATCAGTTGCTTTCAGGTATAATTTTGGATTATTGAAGTTCTGTGTACTGTGGAGGATCACCCCCCAAATTTTCATTTTCTTTTTTATTAATTTTCATGACAGTTAATGATGGTCACCTCCTTCTTTTAAAGAAAGGTATGGTTTGTACATGACAGCTCTTAAATTTGTCTGTTAAAGTCAGGCAAATTTAGGACTTTTGCTGGAAAATACACATTTATCTTTTTTCCTTAATTTTTCTGTAGCAGAATTCTTACTCAGTTTTCTTCAAAAATTGTTTTTCTAATTGCAAACTTGCTTTCTGTGATAGAATGTTTGATTTCGGAAATAATATAACAGCTGATTTTTACAGGTTGGGCTAATAAATTCTTTTTGTTAGTGCTAAAAATGGAGTTGAAGTGTTAAAAAACAAACTGCAAGGCACAGCCAGTTTTCAGATATATTCAGAATGTTCTGTTACAAATGATGCGGCTTGCTAATTGCTTTTAAATTAGGGTATTTGTGCATATGATGATTATTGCAAAGCGTCATTAGAGTCTAACAACTGGAGTAGTGTCCTAATTGGGGTTTGATTTGCAAAAAGCACTTGAGAAACATGATGTTGTGGACTTGAAGTCATATTTTCAAACTCTCATGTCAGTGGATATCCATATGCCACCCTTCTAAAAGACATTGTAAGTATTGGATGACAGCACTGCATAAAAAGGTCTGTGTTGGAGGGAATGGTTGTTCCAGAAATGAAAATAATTCATTAATCTACTTCTTTCTACTATTATTTCTAATAAATTGCTTTAAGATTTTTTTTTTTAAATTTTTGCTTAGTCATTTAATAATTTGGCCCCGGGTTCAGCATTAAAAATACTAAATTTCTAAAAGACAAAATAGCAATACAAAAAATAGAAAAATATGTTGATTGACAATGAGGCCTCTTAGACAATCTACAATATTTAAAGTGAGGGTGAAAAAAAAAGAAGGATGAGAGAGTGCATATTCTATTTCTTTACACCAGAAGAGTAATATTACCCCAAAATATTATTTCATCATTAGAAAATCAGAAAAAGAAAAATTTCAGATTTTTAAACTGTTTGAAGTATCCATTTCAGATTAAAAATGCTATTGCATTTGTATACCTTAAGAGTAGTAAGTGTACTGATACGTGTGCAAACAGATGGGATTGAGCAGTTAGTGTGCTTTTCTATGCTCAAGTGATTTTCAGAGTTAATCTATGTGTATATATCAAAACCAGTAGCATAACCCAGGACTTTTTTCTTTTTTTAAGAAATTTAGTAGCTATAATAGTAGATCTTCTAACATTAGTACTGTCTCTTTTTAGCAGATATTTCTGAGAAGTTCCTTCTTTTTTCTGTACCCCATATCCGCTCTTCATTTCTCTTGTACGAGCAGGATTTATGAAATCCAGTACCTGGTATTTTAATAATTTTAACAAATTGATGCTATTAAAGGCCTTAGTTATTTACACACATGTCTTTTGTTGCTGATGGCCAGAAGCTAAACATAGGAATGTCAGAGAAACTCTCTTCATGGATTTAATTTTTTTATTTAAAAAACCCAAACAGATACAATTTGTTCAGACTGAAGTTCTCTCCTGTGTTTTGATCCAAAGGATGACATTCCCTGCCAAATTAATTATGAATGATAAAGAACTATATAGATACTATTATCTAAAGCAGGCATTTTCTTTTATATCTTCAGCTGTGCTTTTCCTTTATATCTTCAGATGTGTAAACATTCTGGATGTTTACAAAGGAAAAGGAAGATTTCTACCCCTTTTGTTTAATTTTCTATTTGTGGGTTCAAATATCCCTCTGTGATAGCACTGTCAGAATGGGTTCCAAGCTTACCAAAGTGAAAAAAGAATATTAGAATCTCCCTTCTGCATTTGTGACCTAATTCATACTTTCCTGTCGTGTAGCCTCAGTTACTCCACTCTTGTGCTTTTCCATCTTCTTTTGCCCTCACAAATTTCTGGTGGCGTTCCAAGAAGGGCAAATGCCCCCGAACTGGAAAATGGAAGCCAAAATAAAAGAATGGATGTAGTTGCTGAAAAAGTAGACAAGTGGAGAGAACGTTTCTAATATAGAGGGGGAGGAGAAGTTATTTTCTGTACTGACTTCTTTTTGCCTGGAAACAAAAATCTGGAGAGGGAGCTGTGAAATATATTAACTGAAGCAGTTAGATCCTCAGGATAACTCATGGCTGGTAGGTCAGGTTGGTTTTTTAGTTTCTATTGTGTGTTTCATTATCTGTTGACTGCATAAACAGTTGCTTTCCCTGGGGTGTGGAACTACTTGCTGTTTTGAATTTGAACAAAGTGGCTACATATAATTTTTTTACAGGCCATAATGCAAATTAATCAAATCAACACCATGTAAGCAATTATTTGGCATCTGTTTGTATTTCTGTCATCTTGTTATTGGACATAATGTTGCCACTAACACGAAGAAAGCTTACCTTTTAACTTCAAGATCATACCAATTATTCAGTCCAATCATTTCAATAAAAGCAGAACCAAATACTGTAGGAAGAAAGCTTTCAGAAGCTCATATGCAGAAGATAAAAGGGGTGAAACGTTGTCTTTGTTTCTGTATAAGCTACTATATATTCTCCTTGCAAGGTTGACTAGAGCCCTGGATTTAAAAATTTAATATTTCTTGCAGTATGGCTTGCTGTAAATTATAGAAGCTTTGGATGGTTTTAATATGAATTTTTAATCTCTTTTTAATTTTGTTAAAATCTTGGCACTTTCTGTGGCAATGATAGCCACTCTTTAATGATGTTTTACTGATTCGGACGTTCCTTCCAAGTGCAATTTGGATTAATTAACTTGGGTTAATTTGGGGTTAATAAAAAAACCCATGTTGTTTTGTTATGGAAGAAAGATTGGAAGAAGGAAAGATTCTTAATCTATCTGTATTTTAAATAAATCGTTACTTTATATACTGCTGTCAGTTTACCTTCTATTAACCTCATTTCTGAAGTAAGCAATGCTACTCTCCTACCTTTATTAACTATTTCCAGCCAGGGTAGCAGGTACAGATAAGAGACTTTTCTATAATGCCCATGAACATTTTTTTTATAAAATATAAATAAATAAATAAAATATAAATAGAATACTCATCTCTCACCTTCTCTTCCAACCTTATATAACAAAGCCTTTGGAATAGTGATTATTTTTAACGGGAGGTGGTTTGCCTTTGCTATGGACAAGTAAGTCTGGAACATCATCTTCCGTGTGTGCCCTCTCGGTCTGATGTTTCCCTACTGTCAGTTGGCTTTGGAGCTTTCCGTGCATCAGAAGAGGCCTAATCCTTAGTAGTGTCGTTACTTCTACCTTAATTTGTATGGTAGATATTTTCTATAATGGTTTTGCTCATTTTATTTGAAATTATGTTGTAAGTTGTGAAACACTGCTTTATCAATTACTACTGTAGTTTGTGTTTCACTAAGCTTTTTGCCTTCTGTATAGTATTACACTGATTTAAATTTTTCTGTCCAAATTCAAATATTCATACACTTTTTTCTGCTTTCTAATCCCTTTCCAGAAGGAGGGGAGATACTAAACTGAGGTTAAAGCAATGAAACCTAACTGTTTTATTCCAGTTTATGCTAACTTTTTTGCTTTTTCTGACACATCTATACTAATCATTCCTACTGATATTGACTGAGGGTACACAATATTCTGGAATGTGATGCTTAGTATAATACGGGGGTTTTTTCTGATTTGTGCAGTGATTTCATTATAGCAGTCTGAAGTGGACAGAAAGAGAATCGTAGACTGTCTCGAGTTGGAAGGGACCCATGAGGATCATCAAGAGGTGATCTTTCGTGCAGGACACTGTCCTTGAATCATGAAATCTTTAGGGGGGAAGGCTTTTGGGAAGAGACAGGTGGCACTAAAATTTCTGCAAGGGCTTTGGTACTTGTAATTTTTTCTGTATGAGCAGAGGCAGGTAAGGGAAATCAAGGAGTCCTGTCTCTAATATAGTCATATGGCTGAGAAGGAAATAGTTTGGTGGCCTGGTTGCCAGAAATGAGGCATATTTTAGCCAAGTCCTGTCAAGCAGATTATGTGAGATACCAGCTGAAATGTAGTCTGTGAGAGCAAAGTAATTTGAATGTCACAAAGAAGAAAGCAAAAGTTTTAGGGTTTATAGTTGAGAAGCACTTTAAGAGATGGTGTCTCACGGTTCTTAGCCCTTGGATTATTTTAAAGGAGTCTGTGGAAAGCGACTAAAAAAACCAAATTGATGTAAGTTACATCACTGTCCACGTGTGTGAAATTTCTAAATGAATGGAGAATTCAGAAATCATTCTAAGGAGGTGGAGAGTTGCCTTCCAGGGGGATACTCCGCACTCACAGCCTTTCCTCACATCCAACATCATGGTGTATTTCTCTGGCTGTTGCTGCACAGCAGCATTCTGTCTAAACCAGTTAAACTGTCTAACAGTTAAACTGTTAAATGTTTCTTTTCTCCACCGAAGAACGTAGCGTGTGATATGGTGGTATCTTGCAGGGCAGCAGGTGCGCTCGGCCCAACGCCTGGAGGGAGGATGGGAACAGCTCAGCATGGAACTGGCAGCAGGATTTTAGGATGTACCATATGTGTGCAGAGAGGCTTGCAGGAAAATAGCAGAGAAAATACAGAGTCACACCAAAGATGTGTTTGTTTGACTATCCCTTTCTGATACTGTTGATCGCTGCTCAGTAAGAAGTAAAGAGCCAGCTGAGAATTTCCCTATCCCAGCAGAATATACGCTGCTTTATGAAGAGATCTCCTAGTACTTTTGTAGGGAATAATTTCAAGACAAATATAGAAGAAACAAGGATTTAGGAGGGTATCCAAAATCGTATAGAAGGTGCTTAACATGATTAGACTAAATTATCAATAGGTGTCTAGCTATTTCTCCTTGAAGAGATGCTGTTTTAAGTATTTTTCTGCTGCTTTTTAAATACTTTTTCACAAGGCTACATGGATTGTAAGATTCTGTCTCTCCCTCAAATTTGATAGGAATTGCCCAGAAGGTTCAGAAATTACTAGGGGTGCAGGATGATTGCACAAGCCTTGCTTTTATGGGAAACTGAACTAACTTTTTCAGTAAAAACTGTGCATGTATGTGCATGAGTTTCATCAGACTAAATATACATTCTGTCTCATATTATGATTATTTTTTTATATCAGTGGAAAAGCTTATGACTAGTATTTTTTTTGGAGGGGTAGGTATTTGTCAGGATATCAGATACAGTGTAGCTATTAACATACTTAAGCTGCCAGATGCAATTAATGATACTGGGAAACTACCACCTTAAAAATGGGAATTTTTATTAGTCTGAAGATCCAGTGGCAATGCATGATAGAAAATATATAATATCTTGTGTTAACTGCTTCGTATTTTATGATGCCATAATTTTATGAACCAGGTGAACTATACGAGTAAGGTTTTAGCCTTTACTAAAATGAATATAATTTCTTCATACTTTGGTCAGTGCGAGCACATACATAAGGTATTTTTGATTATTTATGGTGGATATTATTCAGTAGTGCTGCTTACCTCTCTTTTGATAGCTCTCGTTACATTTAATAGTGGTGTGATTAGTGGTATGACCAGGTGCTGGGAATAGCTCGCAGCACAATTCCAAGCAGGTGTTCCCAACATAGCCCATCAGGTGGGGCTGACTTTTGATGTGGAAGTCTGTTGTGTGAGGTCCCACGCAATATGTCCAAAAGCATCAAGATTCATTCTGGATATTCTGTCCAGCACTGTGGCTACGCCTTTTTTAGCAGAAATGCAGGAGCAGAATTCAGCAATTGTAATCTACATGCTTATCATCTCCCAAGTGGAATTTTAAGAATTAAATATTTTAATATAAGATTGTATCATTTTGGTTTAATTTTCCTTTCATTATTTTTCTTGTGTTGGGTTTGTTTTTATCAACTGTTTATGAATGCACATTATTTATGATTTTGCAATAATTGAATTCACCAGTACATGTTTGTGCCCAAATAATGCTGTATCCTTGCTGATGGGAGGAAGATGGAAGTGAGGTTGGTACTCAGCAGGTAGAAAGATTTGGTTCTGCAGTACTAAGCATAATTTCAATGTGAAGCTTGATTTTTCTCAGCTGCTTTGTGCTGCTGCTAATGGAAGTACTTGCTTTATTTTTAGGCACTTCTATGCCTAAATGCCTAAATCGTGGAAATTCAGGCACGATTACAGTGGAAGTCGTGCTGTAGGACTGACGCACAGCTTCAGGGAAGACGGCTGAAACACCGCAGCTCTTCACTAAGTATATGTTGCGCAGAGGAAAGTGCATGTAATAAGCTTTTAGTGATTGATAGCTTATACTGTATTTAATATAGTACATGTTATTTGCATTCATATTCACTGTACCTGTTCAGTGATTTGATTTAATCTCCCTTTGTCACTGACCACGTCCTCATCCTTCATGAGAGTAGTGGAATTGTGAAGATCCAGGTGTCTCTGTTCTAGCTGAGATGTACATACTGCAGGATGCTTGGCACGTGCCACTGATGACTTCTGAGAGGTATAGTAATACCGCTGCCTTGATCGGTTATTACCTTCCAAAAGTAGATTTGAATGTAGGTGGTAGATTCTTGTGATTCTGTGTTTCAGACATAAGTTGTATGCAGAAAAATTATTATAACACCTTTGTTTTCTGTGTGGCATTTGGGCAAAGTGACCCTTAATCAGGTGGCAGCATCTTGAGTCAGCTGGATGCCAGGAAAGTCCGTTCTTCTGAAAGCTGCTGCTAGAGGGAGATCCCATGGTCGGAGTTAGTCACCTTACCATCTGTTAGGTACCAAGGCGGGCTAAGGTAATAAACTCAACACACAGTTTATATTGAATTCAGCTCACAGAGTCTTATGATGACAGTTATAGGGGAATATTTTGAATTATATAAATTCATGATCTGTGGCTGAATTTTTTTATTTTTTTTTTCTTACGGTCCTTTTTTTTTTCATGTAAGAATACACAGCTATGACTAGGCCTTTAGGGAGGATTAATTTCTTAGTTCCTCATGAGTAAATCCGTACACAACTGACAGTAGAACTCTGTCTTTACCATGCAGGAGCTTTTGGAGAAGGCTAAGTGGAACAAAATGCTTTGCACTGTGTTTGCATCTCCATATAAAGTGAGTGTGTGTTTAAGTGGGCTGTGTAAGTATCTCTATAAAAGAAGGACTTCAGTTGGTTTTGTCAACTTGTGTAACTGTGGCTAGATGGCTTCCAGGTGTCTCAGAGGATGTGTAGAGTGAGTTCATTTCTGCTCACAAAAGTCCATGTATTTATAGAATTGGTGTCTGTATTTAAACTGACTACTGAAATAAGCAGCATCTGGAAGTACTTCCAAAGTAGAAGAAAGCAGCATGATTTTACTCCTTTGGTGAAGGATGTTAATATTAGTATATTCTAATTAACAGGTACTAAAAACTAACCAGTCAGTTCTCTGCAGGTCAGTGTGGCAAAATATGTATGGACTGTAGTTTTTTTAATGTGCCCATGTGCTGGAAAGTACTAAATTTGGGGATATCAGAAAAGTATGACTTTTTCTTTTGAGTAATATGCAGCAGATTTCCCCCTACTTTTCCTCATGCTGCTGCTTAAAAATACGGTAATTATTTTACGTTGATGGAACAATGCAATTTCGGCATTTTCTTTAAATAGGAGTTTTCTAAATTACAGTGTATCTCCAGTTGTAATATTTGTAAGCATTCTGTTTAATTACAGATTCACAAAAGTGACTGCCTGATACAAATAATGGCTTGATGTTACTGCAGAATATTTAAGTCAGGAATGCAAAAAGCAACAGAAC
>JAOXJK010000003.1:21499218-21544007 GCA_025774025.1 Xenus cinereus
TGTGTGGGTGGGTGGGTGGGAAGAAGGGAAAAGAAGTGAGAAAGTGTGAATCCAGGGATGAGACAAAAAGTTGTAATACCTTTTATGGGGGGATAGTACAAAAAAAAAAAAGACTCAGTAAAATCTAAATCAAGTGATGCATTTGATATTGTCTCCTGTTAGAACTGAGAATTAATCAAAGTATCATAATACTGTGGTTTTGAATCAAGCCCTTAAAAGAACTACTTTCTTCAAGCTATCAAATCCAGAAAATACGCTCAAACTACGATGATTTACACAAGCATCAATAGGATGAAGTGTTTTAAGACTTGGCGTCTACCTTTGAAGATTGTGTTTTTAAAAAGCAGTCATTTAGAAGGATTCATGTTTGCTGTTTGTGTTCCTTCATAAATCCTTCCCTTCCTTCGCTGTGACGCGCTCTGTGCTTGTGTTTCATTTCCAGCTGGGGAGCGAGGGTGTAGGGGTCAGGAGACAGTCTCGGCCTGGCTGTGTGCTCATCAGTGCTGGTGGTCTGTGGTGCTTTGGGCTGATGAGAACGAAACAGTAATTCAGGTTCTTTCAGGATTTTGAGATTCCTTGGAATAGATGCGTAGCAGGGCTCTGCTAGTCAATATTTCCATTCTTCTGCCTACTTTGCTTATTGAAAAAGCAGCTCTTTGGCTTGTATTTTAGTAAGCAGAGGTGATGTTTGTTCGTGAGGAGGCATGTGAAGTGTGTTCTGAGAGAGAAAGGGGGATGATGTGGCTCAGCCTGCGGTACGCATTCTGTAGTGGGAGGCTCCGGGTGCGCTGGAGCACTTCGTGAGTGTCATTAACAACTGTGGAACATCTGTGAGAGGAAGGGCAATATGAAGCCCTACAAATTAGATGCTTCCTCAGCAGCAAAGTGCAAAATACAGTCCAATTTGTGATAAGACTGTGGAAGTGTTTTCAAGATATTTTTGTAACTGGGAATCATGTATGTTTGAACTTGCAGTAATGACCTTCTGTTTTCTCTTGGGCCCACCAAGGAAATACTGCATTGGAAGGTGTTGCTCACCTCAATTTGTGCCTTTTGGACCACACAGATTGAAATTATGATGTTCTGTTACGCTTTTAGATTCCCTGTCCTGCAAGAAGGAGTGTATACTAGGAGTGAAGCGATAGTTTGGGTGGAAGTTAGTAACGGAAAAAGGAGAGGGCTCAGACCTCAACAGCATCGGCCTCCTCTGTCCGACCTTTCTGTCCCAAGGGCTGATGCCAGGATTTGGACGCACAGTCACGAGGCCAGTCCTCGCTTCGGTGGGAAAGAGGATTTAGTGTCCTGCATATTATGAACATTGTGTAGTTTTCCTTAGTTCTTTATTGTTTCTACAGATACCTAATTATACGCTGGATTGAAAGTGACCATGTGTCCTGTTTTTCCTTCCAGATGAATGGTGCAGAAAAATTTGTACCATAAATGACTACTGAGATTTTTCTGGTTTTATTTGTCTCACGATTTTGGACATCTAGACCTGGCTTGTATTCATTACTGAGCACAAGATTGCAACTTCTCTTTTTCTCTAGCCCTCCCTGTCAGACGGTCAGCACTGTACCTGTGTGTCTTTTTGTGAAAAGATGCACTGTAGCTCAAGTTGTGAAAGTTCATTTGTTTTATTTTAATCTAAGACGCAACTGAGAAAATTCTTCAGCTGTTTCTTCTCCCTCAGAAATTTTGTAGAAGCGGAGTTATAATGCACAATAGGTAGCAATAGTAAATAGATGGAAAGTACTGTTCAAACTACTTTTAGTTTCTCCAACTTTATTTAAAACAATTAATATTTCAGTTTAAAATGAAACCACCACTGCTTTTGAATTAATACTTTTTGATGGGCAAATTGTTAAGTACGTCAAACTAAATTTTTTTTTTTTTTTCCCCTCTGAACTTTAGATTTTCTGGCGCTTCAGTTCACAGCGAAGTCTGCCCAGCAGATGGCAGTGCTTGACCGAAACGGAGGCGTAAACCTGCTCTGGTTTGGTTCTGAATAGATGGCACTTTCTGCAGAAGCCCTGATTCGCTTACCGAGATTCATTATTATATCAATGCAGATGCATTATTATGTACAATGCATTGTATAAATTAATTCCAGCAAAGTAGTGAAAGTGGACATCCTAATGAAGTTTAATGAAATTGCTGAAGATATAAAATTACGTATCAAGAAGCAGAATTTTTGTTTTAAGGAATCCTGATTGAATGGACAGAATTTGAAATGCTTTTAACAGAAATACCCATTATCATGACAGCCTTTATTAAACGGCACTAAGAGTGGTTTTGAGTGCCCTTAAATCTTGATGAAGGAATCTGTTCTTATTTACTACATACCATTGGTGCATGTTATGCCTATATTATCAAAAAATGAGATCCACTAATAACAAATCTTTTAAAAAAGAAAAAAAATTACGTAATATTCTGTCTGTAACTCAAGAGTGTGGATTTGTTTTGAATTACCTGCTGGGCAATGGAACGTGGCAAGCAGTTCACGAGAATAGAGAAACGCAGACTACAGCAGCTTAAATGAAGCTACTGAACATAATGTTCTTGAGGTTTGTTGCTGATTGCTCTAGAAAATAGATGTTGTTACAGAAAGTAAAGCTATAAAAGCTACTGGGGATAAGAGTGAACCCGGGAAGTGGCATACACAGGGCCAAACATAGAAAATACTGACTACAAAAGTAGTCATAAATATTGTGCTGATTAGCTCTGAAAAGAATAATAGCCATGTCGGCAAATCCTGCTGAATTTTCTTTTGATTGTGCTGTTAGAAGTTTAGGGAATACTTGCTCATTTTGTTTTCTTCTGGGTTTTTTTCGGTTGTTTTTTTTTTTTTTTCCCTGGTTCACAACACAAAAAAAAAGCAGGATTTTAGAGAAAACTGTCAGTCTGCCACTATGTGGGAGTTTGATACGAGAGTTGTCTCAAAGCAGTTGCTGCTATAACTACAGGCTAATTTGTGTTGATGCAGTAGCAAACTAGAAGGAGTGCAGCAGCCTTTCTTTCTCAAGCAAATTAAACTTGCAGTATGGATGTCCTGGGTCTCTGATTCTGAAAGGTTTTCAACACATGCTGAATTTTTCTCCCAACAGGTCTGATTGTAGAATAATCAAGAAAATATTCTTACTCTGAAATGCTGTTATTTGTTCATGTTTTGTTTACTCACCAGGATGATCATCCTTGCCCAGAGTCATAAATTCACCAGGAAAAATATTTACCAGTAACTAGCTGCAGATTTTGGCTCTTACGTAAGGAGGGCTTGCACACGCCTGCTACTTCCATCTTTGCCAAATGGCAGTATCTTCATGGGAAAAGTACTCCCGTCTTTTTCTCTAACGACTCCCGTCCAAGTGAATCGGTGCCATGGACTGCAGACTTGTGGTTGCCCGAGGACGCGTTAGCGGAGAGGTGACTAGTATTATAAACTAGCCACTTCCCATCAGGGACCGAAGTGGGTGGGTGTAGCCCAAAAAATGACGTGGGGCTGGATTCAGTTCATCTCTTGGGCATCCTTTGACTAGCGCGCTGTATGTCGCCAACTCAATTTAAAGCAGTCTTTCCACGGTAAAGCTCCTGGAGGGAAGAGCTGCTCAAATCTCTGAGATTTTGGAACAGCATTCGCTATTGTGTGCAAAAGAGAACAGGTCCTGTGCTCACCCCTATAGGCACTGGGGGAATTAATCCCATAAATGTGAATCATTCAATTAGGAAATTATTACAATTATTGCTATGCTTTAATGTATGTCAAAAGAGAGTGCTTGTTTGCATCTTAGTTGTTTCATGTCTGTTACGCTACCATTTTTTTGGCAGTGAATCTCATATTTGAGAGCATTTAGTTGTGCAAAAAACCCGATAGTGCTCAGTTGGGCAGGGGCAGAGAGGTTGGTATCTAGTCCCGTGTTCAGCAGTTGCCTCTGCTCCTCAGGGCTGGGAGGCACTGGGAGGGCTGCTGGGGACTTTGCAACACAGCCTCATCAGGGGATTTCTGCTCAAAGGCTTGGCACAGAGATGGGTTTCGGAATCCCAAATTTGAGGTACAGTGTGCTGTTACGTATTGTTCCGCTTTTGGAGGCAAGTGTGACCTGAGTGTAACGCAGACCTTGCGTGGAGTAGCCTGTGTGGCTGTACAGCACACACTTGGAGCCGAGGGGAGACTCATTTGATTCCAGGGTTCATTAAGCACTGAAAACTCACATCACTTTTGTTTACAAATAATGAAGGTTTGAGCAATTGTGGGATTTTGTATTATAGTAATGCACAGTTCAACCAAAGTGAATATATTGCTCATGGAGATTTTTTTTTTTCTTTAATTCAGCTCCTGATTTTAGGTGCACTATAAACAAAGGAAGTTGTTGCACTTAGATACTACTTCCATGAAAGTTATTGTCGAGTATCCTGGTCGTGTTTCTCATCTGTAATGGCTTCCCCTTTGTCACATATCCATGAGACTTAACATGTTTTGTATTACAGATCCCCATAGACTTTACCTGACTTTATGGACTGTTCCTGTGTAAGAATTTTTAAAGCCCCTATTCCCAAGATCAGCCTCACCTGGGGAAGGGTTGGGTAATGCTTCCAGTCCTATGTATTGGTTGTGGTGCCAGTTTACCACAGAGAAAAGTACCATTTGCTGACTTCAGCAGTAGTGGAAAATTCTATTATTCTCTAATCCACAGTGGGAAGCTGAAAATCCTCAGGAACGTGGGCTCTCAGTTATTTGGCTTTTTAGACAATATTAAAATTGATAAACCAGACATGGATATTTTAAGTACAGACAAAATTATATGTGATTATACTTTTAAGTCTAATATTAAAATACAGGGTGTTTAGATGAGTTTTATGACATAGTTGGGAAGCTTAATTCTGAGCAGAGGAGACTATTCCTTTCAGTGAATAGGGTTCAAGTATTGCTAAAATGTATTCCTTGCTGTGTTTTCAGATCCCCCCATTCATGCACGTTTTGCAGGAGTTACTAAACAAGGACTATATTTTCAGGTCTTTGCTGATGTAGTATTCTGTTTGAAAAAAAATGCTAGCAGTAATTTGTTAGGGTGAAAGTACCAGTATGTCTGAAAGTATGACCAGAGAAGGAATATATGGAGGTACCCTGGGAGTGGCAAAATAGTGATCTGCTACACCTTTCCATGTGTTCCCCTGCAGAACATGGCATAAAATGTGGTTTAAAAAAAAAAAAAAAAGCTGAAAAAGCAGCATTGTGGACCTTTCTCCACAGCTCGTGGGTAGATAAAATGTTTGTTTCTGAAGCTCATTCTTCCATAATAACAAATTAATGTGTTTGTTCTGCTGAGCACAGTGCATGAAATCCTTCCTTCCTTGGGGGGAATTGCACTGGAGATACCATCCAGCTTTCTGATACAGTGGGAATCTTATTTAGAGTCAGAGGAGGCTGTCGTGAAGCCAGTGGAAACTGAGTGTGTGTATGTTCATCCATGTGTGTGAGGGAGAAAATAATCCTTTAATAATATTGATTAATTCAACTTCAAATAGGAAAGGAGTATACAAAGCACTAGCAATTGCTATTCGTTTCATCCCTGTGGTCAGTGATTAATTTGTTTGTGGGTTTTTGCTAATGCTGCGGTAAATACATAGAGACTGTCTGTACTTTTGCTGTTAATATGTTTTTTCTAGTAGATCTAAAACTATTTACAAGTTAGGTTCATGCTAAACGTCATGCCTAACGTGCATCATTGCACGCAAGCATACACCTCACTTTATGAGAATGAAGTATTTCCCTTGCTTTCAGCCTGTTCCCACATTTGCTGCCTGGCCCTGCTGCTCTTTCAAAGAGGGGTCCATATCTTAAAACCAGTAAAGCCAGAAAGATGACCGTGGATCTGTATTTATCTGTGATCGGAAACAATTTTTTAGCCAATCTGATATACGTTTCTTTCTACAGAAGAGGGCAGCAAAAGCCATATACTCTTTCTTCACTGCGTCTGTGAAGATGCTAGACCAAGTTACCTAAGTAGAGCTATGAAGACTAGGTTTTCTAATTGATCTGCTCAGGGAAACAGGGCACTACATGACTGTCGTAAGTATAACGATAAAAGCCTAAGTTTCAGTTGCATGAAAACAAATTGAAACATCAAAGACTGTTTTACCCCGATTATTTGGTGTCTTGACTCAAATGGGTCCTCCAGTATTCCTGTAACATGAAGGTAATGATAGAATTGGAAGAGACTCTGGATCTACATGATGGAGGTGAAAAGATCTCAGAGGAGAAAGATCAAAGCAAATGCTGATCCATGAAAAATCTTTTTATCCTTCACTCATTTAAATCTAGTTCAGTATTGGGGGGACCATGGAAGTACTGCTGCAAGCATGTGAAATGCTTTTGTGTGTCCCTCTGGAAAAAAACACTTGGACTTGTCTGTACCATCACTGCTGTTCTCTGCAAAAGCCAATCTGCTGATGGAGTGTGGTTGCATGTGCGTGTGTATATACATATATATATATATGTATGTATATCTCTAAGAAGATATTCTGGCACTTGTGGCAATCCTTTCTTCTTCCATTACCCCATATTTCCCTTGGATCTTGTCCCTGTGTGGTGCTGAAGATTTAAGGTTTGACATTAAGACTGGAAGTTTGATGTTGTGCTTGGTCTGATTTAGCTATGAGCTGTGGCTGAAAGGCGGGTGCTGTGCGTCTCTCCACTTCGATACTTCCCCCTCTTTCCCACCTCATCTTGACTAGTTTGTTCAGAATCTCTTCTATAAGACAAGTGCAGAGGGGAACAAGCTGGAGAGGGTTTTATATAGAAATACTAAGTGCAGGATTGTCAAAGGTGAAAATTCAAACAACGTGATAGCGCAACACCTTATATATGAAGTATCGCCTTGTAATGTCTCCAGCTGTAAATGATTGCAATATTCTCACCTCACAGTCACACATCATGCTTAGAGGCATTTAAAATGCCTTAGAGAATTCAGTCTAAATAGAAAAATTAAAAGGCTGATAAATTTCTACTGAGGAGTTTATCGGTAACATGGATTCAGGCTCAAAGATCTTTTCATTCCATGCTGGTCTTATGGCATTTCAGATGCTGTCAGAAATAGCCTTCTGTTAGTGTAAAGTCTTTTACACTCAATTTATTTTCTTTACCTAAACAGCAAAAAAGTAAACTAAAATATCTCTAGATGCTATTTCTAGATGGTTTGGGTTTTTTCTGTCATAAACTAATCATCAGTGGCTGTGTACTGTGTGACATTTTTGCTACTTACTCAAGATAATTTAGAGTGCCTTACTTTCTACACAGTAGAATTGCTCATTAACAGTTTGTACTACTTTATCTTTGTTGTCAACAGAATGGGAAGTTGAAAAGAATAAATGACTTGGTTGTGGAGAGACAAATAGTTGGTAGTTGGAAATGAGAAATTTAACGTTGTTACTTTAGCCTGTAATATTATTACATTGGCTATAGCAGATTAAGATGAAGGAATTTATATCAACTGGTGCAAAATATGCAGTTTGAGTCTCGTAGCACCAAGAACCTTTAAAACCTTCATCAGTACTCAGCACAGTAATATTTCGTAATTTGGCTAGTGATGTTTTTCTCTGTAGAAGTTGGGACTTTGTGTTCATCTTATGAGTACAAAATATTTTTGTGAACCTAACCATGGGAAAGTGCAGTAGCTGTTCTAATGAGTCTAACAGATTTGGAAAAGGTTATAAGATGTTGCATCACATATGAGGTCTTCTAGTGATGAGGGAATGAACATTTAAAAATAGTTTCATTTGTCATCTAATTTACAAAAAAAAAGCCCACAGAAATTACATCGTGACTATAAATCTTGCACAGAAGCAATGGGCTAATGGTAAATATTACCTAATGGGAGGTGTGGGATTTTCAGACATTACCAGAATGGCAGGCAAGCGTTTGGTCGTGAAAGAGTTTTTGTTTCACCTTGAGTGGGCAGAAAATCAGGCATTTTCAGTAAAGCGTGCTGTTCAAAAGGCCCAGAAAATTCAAGCTCAAATGAGAGATTCGGGAGTAGGAGGCACTTTCTTCTTGATTAGATCTCTAGTGAGAACACCGTATTCAGGCACAGAACAGAGTCACAAATAGAAGGCCTCCTGATTTAAACAGCAAAGATGGTTCTTGGGCTGGAAGGTCTGTGCTGTGGAAGAATAAAATGGCTCTGTTTTGTTTAAATAATCAGAGTAAAGGGGATAACATTCTGATATACGCCAAGGGGATAGATAATTTGTTAAAAAGAAAAGGCTGATAATAAAATAGGAGAGAAAAGCTGAGGTTGAATAGGAGATTGTGGAAGCCTCTGAAGGTACCACATACCTGTTGTTCTGAAAAAAATCCCTTTTCTAGAAGGGGGATATGCAGCACAGAAAAGGAGATGGAATAATTGCTGCGTAATAAGCTTGTGTTCTTTATTTCTAGATTGTTTGGGCGCAGAAGAAAATGTTCAGAAATCATTTCTGTTGTGACCTCAATACATTCAATAATAGGCTAAAAGCTAACACTTTTTTTTATATGAACAGTGTATTTTCCCCTTCAAGAGGCTAGGCTGTGATTTAGAACCAAGAGCTGCATTAATTGTGTCCTGCCTGTCGTACTGGGGAAAAAAGTTGTTTTTATGAAATGAATGAAGTTTCAGTTAGGATTTCTATGAATTGTTGGATAACACAGTGAATAACTGGAAGGAGCAATCCGTGCTTCCACTGAATATGACATTTCATCAAACGGAGTGATTAACAGCAAAATTTAACTGGCCTGATACAAAAGTGAGCTATGGAACTTGTTAAAATAAGCCATGCTGTTTGAGAGCACGTAAAATGTGCTGCTCATCAAATTTACAGGCTCCTGGTAATGGATATTTTCATTAATCTAATAAAGTCCAACTCAACAGGGAGCACTACCAGAAGTCATGCATTTGCTCTGTTTTATCACTTACTTTGTGGTGATGGTTCGCTTCTTTTAAGACAATTTCTGTACGAAGTAATAGCTTGAGAACCGTGACTGTTTTAGGTGAGAGTGAAATACTGGCTGGGTCAAGTGCCAAAAGTATAACTTCACGGTGCAGGAGAAAATAAGAAGGCATTTTAAATCCAAATCAGTAGTCGTCTGCCACAATCTTTACGTGCGTATGGTAATTTCAGCAAAGGAGTTATTTGAGGCTGCTGTGTCTGTATATATGTGTGTACCTTACCTTGCTTGAAGTGAGTAATGCTGGCTGTTTATAAATGCTGACAGTCTGCCATTTCTGTGCTGTAGAGGGTGCTGCTCTTCGAAATGATGAGCAAAATTCTGCCAGTGGAAAGTAGCAGCAGTTTTAATTCTTTGTTCGTTTACATGAAATGAAAGCACTTCAGTTTCATGGCACAGTAAGATACTGCGGAATTGTATGTAGATGCTGTGTAGTTTGAAAGAAATACTTCAGGTCTTTTTATGTATTTGAAACATTTTTAGCAGTTACACCTTCATTCAGTGCCCTTGCCAAAGCACAGTAAATAGTCTAAGTTCATAATCATCAACAATGGGCATCCAAATGGTGCTTGAATTGGGGTGTTTTTGTTTTGTTAACTTTGCTGGTGCTGACAGCTCATCTCACACCCTTCTCAAATGCCTTCTCTCCAGATCCTGACCCCGAGAGCGTTGCTTCCTTTCTGGGGGGTGTTCCCAGAGGTGGTACACAGGTATTCCCTGCGCGGTACGGACAGTAATAGGATGTAACAGGAATTTCAAACTACAATAAGTTCTGTAAATCAATAACCCAAAGAATTCTTTCCCCATCTCTTCTCAGTAAAAAAAAAAAAAATTAAACACATAATAAATGTGGTTATAATAGGCTTGCCCATTTCTCATATTACACATAAATAATTGAAGCAGGGCATGACTGTATTTCCTAAGTACAGTAAATAAAACGAAAACTAGGTTCTATTTCACAGCAAATTCATGCTAAGATATTTTTAGATTTTGTTCTGAAATGACTGAGTCATGACTTCTTGTTGTAAGTTAATTTTTAGAGATAGCAAGATAAATTCTTGCAGTTTGTGGCTTGATATTTGGAGAATATTAATGAATATTATTAGGAAAGTTGTTGGTTAATGGTTCTTTGAAATTAGGTCTCTAAATGTTTAAATGTCACGTTTGTTTTCAAGGTTCAGACTGCTTAACCTCAGTACTTGCTGTTTATTTTCAAAGCCAAAGTCTTTTGTTGAAAGGTGAATCGTGCCAGAGTTTGTTTAAAGCTTGCCTCATTCAAATGGTGTTTAAGTAGAAAGACTGAATTTAAAGGAATAGCATCTCACTAATTAATAATTAGCTGATGTTTTGAGCACCATTCAATATGTGCAATGGACTTAGCACTAAAGAATTGAAGAGCCTCTCTGACTCTTTGTGGTTTCCTATTTTCATTTCCTCTCATAAACCAATAATCAGTTGCTGATATTTGTCAGGGTAAGTGTTGTGGGAGGTTTAATCTCTATATATGATCAATTTACCATTCAGCTTTGCAAGAACTGAGTATTATTCCATGTTAGTGTTCAAGAGGCAGCTTCACTGTAACATTTATTGTGTTATGTAGCTGACGTAATTCTATTTAAATTAAATTTGTGCTATGTGATGTTCAGTAATGTATTTATCTCACCTGGTGCTGCATTGGAAATAAAATCTAGGAGCTCATCTGTTCCCGGTAAAATTCAACAATAACGTTACTACTAAATTCATGGGGGATCAGAGTTGGAGTTCTAAATATTTTTTTTGAAGTGGCAAACCTAGTTTTTTAAAGAGACATTTAAGCCGTCTGCTGTTACGAATGGGTTGCTTTTCTCCTGAGGCAGACGTGGATCTTTGAATGTGAGACCTTCCTCTCTAATCCGTGTCTGTTGTGGATTTCTCCCAGGGTAATACAGATGTCCCTGGTTTTCCCACATCTGTTAGATTAACACGGTATAGCTGATTACTTCAACATAAACAGCATTATAAAACTTAAGCCATCTCCACACATCTTCAGAGCTTTCAAGAAATAATTTTCACATTTCCATAGAATTTCAGAACAAATTTTGAAAGAAAAACAAGTGATGAAGAGTATTTCTTGGTTAGATTTGTGATATGGTATATTGAATTTCTGCTTTTGTTATTGGCAAAAATACTTGATAACATTATCCTGAGTATGCAACTCCTATAATAGAGCAATAGATTTCAAACTTCATATTTCATCTCTATTTATTACAAGAAAACAGCATAAGCCAGTAATGCAAATGCTTTCTTCAGAAATGCTTTCTTCAAAAACCAATTGGGTTTTTGTACAGAATTAATTGTTGCGCAATATTTTATGATGCCCTTTCAGTATAAACACTTTCTTTGCTTTCTAACATCTGTTTTTCATAATACCTAAGATATCCTTAAGAAATATGTTGCCAAAGGCAGTGCTTTCACTTGGTTATTACAAAGTTTGTTTCTTCCCCTACTGAGTCCAATGGTGTAGCTCTTCTGTACCTCAGTGGGAAAAGGGTTTTCCAAAAGCAATAAGGAATTGGTTTAATATGTAGTGTATACATTGCTTTCACTGATGAGGTAGGTTTAGTTTAGTATCATAGTGTTTTGTCAGATGTTGAAAATGGAAAACGGTTGTTTTGCTTTGGTTTTTTTTAACACTTCAGAAAATGTTCTGATTTTGAATTGTGCAACAGATTTTTGCTCACATATAATAAAAGCTGGAAAGGTGCTTTAAGCTGTGGCTTAAGCAAAGAAGGTGCAGAGACAGACTGACACCGTCTCCCTTTTCCAACTTCAGAGTGTTAGAGTAGTTCCCTTTTATCAACAGATGGGGCTTTTTTTAAATTCCCATTTACTCCAAAGCAGAGACTTGCTGCCTAAGGCGTACGACTGACGGGTTCCTAGAAATAACGTCTGCTTGTTACACCTGGGAGGTCGGATCATTGAATTCAGTTCTGTCACAGCAATCCCGGTGCGTGATAATCACTCACAAACCCTCCTTCAGATTAATCACATTGTCTCAAGTTACAGTCCAGAAAAAGCAAAACTGATCAGTAAATCAGGAAATGCAAATTTGGTGACAACAGTCTTCAGTACCTCTGACACTTTCTTTTAAAACAGTATAAAGCTTCTAAGTATAGTGCTCCAAATAAACCATTTTTTCTAAATAAGCTAAGTGGATAAAGATTGACATGACTGGTTGTTAGGGTGTTGTTCACATTGAAATGAATTTCCACTGGTATCTATGACTTTAATGAGAGCAAGTTTGCATCTTTTTAGTGGTACTCTTTTTATGTTAATAACTAATGGTGAAATATGTATTTCAGTATACTTTAGTATATACCTTAATGTTGAAAATCACGTTATACATGCTTTTTATCACAAAATACTGTATGATGGAATGTTAAGGATATGAGGATGTCAAAGGAAAGGTAGTTGTGTATGTGTAGTAGGTAGATACAATTAGGGTATGTGTTTTCAAGACACTGAAGACCATACAGGAAGCTTTTATATAGCTACTAATTACAAATACATATATCCTTGATTTTCTCTCTCTCTTTTTTTCTGCAGGGCCAAGGCTTTTCGTGGAAAAAAGGTCCATGGAGAATATGACATAAAGGTTGAACAGGTAAATAAATGACTTAATCTGAATGTTATTTTTGTATTTGTGTATTTATACAAATATATATATGTGTATATATATATATGCATACATATATATACATATATATCTGTATAAATGAATAGCTTCCTTGAGGTATTTAAAAGACATGTAAACGTGGTGCGTAGGGACATGGATTAGTGGTGGACTTAGCAGTGTTACCTTAATTTTTGGACTTGATGATCTTCAGGGTCTTTTCCAACCTGATTCCAATTCTGTGATTCTATATGCATGTATGGATAGATAGATACATAGTCCTTTGTACTTCAGAAAACTCTCACAGGTTAAGTAGAATACTCAAAGATTTAATTATGTTTCAGTCTAACGTGGCTTTTTTTAGAGGATTCTGACCATAATTTGTACAGCATTTAAAGCATGTCACATTCAAAAGTTGTTGCTTAGAGACTGTGAATTTCCCAGACACACCATGAATTACACATTGCATTTCTGTATCACTAATTCCTTCACTTAAGAATATAAATATACTTTGGCTGCAGTGCTAGCGTGTGGGTTTAAAAAAAAACACAACACTAAATAAATACGGAGATATAGCCCAGGGTGCATTTGAATTATGTTTATTTTATTGGAGCTAGATATCTGAAAGTAGGGAAATAAACAAGTCTTTTCAATCTTGAATTCCATGAATAGATGCTACAGTAAGAAGCTTCAGTAATTAAACTGAATTGTTTTGCCATTGGAATTTCAAAGAGCAAGGGAAAATTATTACAAGCTGTGTGGATTCAACTTACCTAAATTCACTGTGATAGTGCAGCATCTAGCTCTGCTCCATTCTTTACACCACTGAATATCTGCTGATGGGCTTGGCTTGGAAAGACGGAAGGCTTTGCCAGGGATCTTCGAGAGTACTGAGGGAGAGACGGGAAAAAGAAGACAAGCTCTTTTGTCCAAAAATACCATTCACACCTAGATGAGACCATGCAGTTGACATTAGACACGGCGTCTCTTTAATATTAACAAAAACTGTGTGTAAGCCTAGAATTTCCTTCATATGTTCTCTTGTAGGTCCAGAACTGCCTTTAATCAGTAAGAGACTGAATGTTTCTGAACCCGACTAATCACTTTGTAACTGGTCAACATTGTGACAAGTGCATACAGAATTATTAACAATTACTTTAGTGTTCTTTTGCCAATACCAGAGAGCATTGTTTTATTTTTATAGAGCAACCTATTGCATGCGGGATTTTCTGTCATGTGCTAAGCTTTTAAACTGCAAAATCTATATTGTGAATCCTTGTAAATGTTTAATATGATTTATTAATTGGAGAGATGAGTTGTCAGTCTCAAATTAAAAAGAATTTAAATTATTCTTTAGCACTGTCAGCACTTAGACAAATATTTCAATCTAACCATTTGCACTGTTTCCACAATAATCTTAAAACTGCCCCTTGTGTTTAGAATGCTGTAGCACTGATCCAGGAAGGTATATAAGTGTATGGGGTTTAATGAAGAGACCTCCATGCTTGAAACGAAGCACATACTTAGGCTGTTGAGTTGGGACAGTGGTCAGGGCGGTCAACGCTTGCCTTAACTGAGCACTGAATTCTGAAAGCCCTGAGACGGAGCTTGCTTCGGAAGACTTTCAGTGATACCATTTTTCAAGAGGAGACTAATGAGGATTCTGACACTCTCTATTCTGTATTAGTGTCCGGGATAGCAAAGACGCTTTTATTTATCCACTGGAAGACAGTTGGCTGCATTTCAATTATTCTGCTGTGTAATGTTATTGTAAAGTGCCTTGAGAGTCTAAGCTGATGAAAGACTGTGGATAAATGAAAAACATCCTGTCCTTTCCTTTCAAATAACTGTAGATTCAGAGTATGGGAGTGATTCCTTTTAAATTCCACATTTCCAGTGTGAGAAGATACTTTGAAAAAGGTCTTTATTTGTGAATTTTGCAAGTCAGTTGTTTATTAGCACCAGATCTTTTAAAAATAAGAGTAAATGTACATAAAAGAAATAGAAAAGGGTAAAGTACATGAAAAGAAAGTAAACTCTATAAGAAAATGTTCTATTTATCATGGTTATTTTAACATTGCTTTTGTACTGTTTTCTTCAGACTTTATGTAAATGTTCGTTGAGTCTGTGTTAGTATCTGTGATAACACCATAAAAGCAAAGATACAACCTCTGTACTTCTGTGCAGATGTGAATGAGGAAGTACATTTGCTTCTGCCCTGCAGTCCTTTTTTATAAAGCTACTTTACTTTTTGCTTTCTTTGCATTAGAATTTATTCAAATGTGATGTGTCATACGTGGCAAATACTGTTGGATTAATGTCCTCTTGGTGCTTATTATATTCCAAGTGTATGTTATCAGCAGTTCAGATACCAATACTTAAAATACGGGTTTAGGAAAATAAAGGTAAAATAAACCAGACTGACTAATGTGAGCCTTCTTTTCATAGGCAGAATTTTCAGAAATCAACTTGATAGCCCATGCTGATGGCAATTATGCAGTAGATATCCAAGTATTTCGAAATGGCACTAAAGTTGTCAGGTAAGAAAAACTGAAAATAATAGCAAAAAGCAATAAATGGCATAATGTATGTATGGGAAAGGAACTGATTGATTATTTTTTTTGGTATATGTGCGTTAGGGATTTTGCATCGGTCATTGGCGTGACAAGTAGGAAATAAACTATCTGATCAGTGCACTCAGTCCTGTTGGTGACAGCAGGGAAATCTCTTGACATTTTCATCACATGAAAAATGGATTTGATTAAGGTGGGAATGAAGTCTAGTATAAAGAATACATGATTGGGAATTAGGGTTATTGATTCTGGTCTTACCTTTGCTTCAGAAATAAGACAGACTTGTTGATTCTGTACAGGCCAGACCTTTCTAGATGAGCAGTATTTATTTCCAATGTTGAATCTTTTCTATTGAAACAGACCAAGTCAGAGCAGTTCTTTCAGGATAGTTACTGGAATATCACTATCTGTTTGAAAGATTTCCACTTAAAAGCCTGAGATTTCCCAATATGCTGTTTTGTCCAAAAAGCATTGTTCCAGCTGAAGGCAGGGTAACTTACCCATTTTTTTTCAGTGAGGACATCAACAGCCCTGTAAATGTAAGGGGAGAAAACAGGAATATGTCTGGGCAAAACAAAAGCTTGAGTAAGAATTAGCAAAATTATTTCAGGCAGTTCTATATTGTATCTAATTTGTGGGAATTACTGCTATTTTGGCCAGTGCAGTTAAGAAGGAACTAAGCTTTGCAGTTGTTTGGCTGAACCAGTGGCATTCTAAAAGGTAGATCAAGCCACTGACAGTGACCTGGTGGTTTTATGACTAGGTTTGTCTTTAGGCAAGAGTCAGAGTCTGGGGAGCTGGACAGCAGGCAGTACGTCTTGTATCTTCGTGGTTTTGCACAACATCTGTCCAAATAAAAGATAGGAAAATTTCTACTGATTCATGTGAAAAAAATCAGGGAAAAAATTTTGATAATAAGTGCACTTTGTGCTTTCAGACTCACAACTGTTTAATCTCTCATGTGTTCTAAAAACACTGCAGCTTAATACAACAACCACTTGTGCCAAATCCACAAGATAATTTCCTTAGAAGAGTAAGAGATTTGATTTTGGTTTGTTTATTTGTTTTTTGGCTTTCTTTTTTCCCATAGAAGTTTTGGAGGCAGGAAATCATAATCACTGCTCCTTAGTGGCTTTTCTTGTAGAGAATTTTCCAAACAGAACAATAATCTTGAGGCCAAGTTAACATCAAAAGATGCAATACTTAACGTGAGTTGAGAACCTCCATAAAATACCATCTACAAGGATGTAGACTTCCAGTTTATGAGAAGACTTTGTAACACTGCTTATGTTAAGAAACAGCAAAATCTTGTTGTGTCATCAGAAAACACTGATAATGAGATGACAAAGGTTTGTATGACATTATGAATTTTATGGGTAATTTATTTAACTCAATAGAACTACTTGAAGTTAATAAATTTCAGTGAAAGATGTATGAAATATTTGCCTATGTGTGCATGCTGGTGTGAGAAGGACATGCAGGTTCTCTGTTTCTGTGATAATTTCTCTGGAGATGCAGGATATTTTTGAAAAACAAAAGTATTTTTCATAAATGTCCTGTCTCTTCCAATAAGTGCTAGTCTTTATGTTCTTTTAAGCCTAGTTGGTTTGTGAAGTTTGTTGCCTGAAGTTTTGAATGTGCTTCTTGTGTCACTGTGGAGTGAGACACAGTGATGGATGGATGTTACTTTACGTGTTTCTTAGGTAAGAAACTTCATTTGAAATCCAGAGTTAAATATAGGTCCGACAGTAGGATGTGAGGCACGTTCTGTCTGTCTCGGCTATCAAGAGAGGTGGGGGAAACTGCTGTCCCACTAGTATCCATGTTCATACAGAATACGGACTATGAGCGAATTACTAAAAAGGGAATACTGAGATGAAAAGTCTTCTGTGTTAGTGAGGTCCAAAGTGACCTTGTATCTTAGATTTATGGGTAAAATATTAGTTAGTAAAATCATAGAAATTTCCATGACAACATTTTGGTGCATTCATTTAGGAGGAAAAACTCTGTGTCAGGCACCTGCTTGTTTCATTTTTGTGAATGAAAATCAAACTATGAAAAATGGTATCTTATGTTACGTAAGGCTGAGATTTTTGGATCTTACAAATGCTTGAGCCGGGATTGAAATTTTTCTCATGACCTTCTCTTGTATACACAGTCATTCTGTCCGGCAGTAATTACAGAACTGGAACAATTATGTAAATGTATCTTGGAGGAGTTTTTGCAAAGCAACCAAATAATCTTTTTTTTTTCTCTAACGTGCATTCCCCTAGTTGTTTCCTTAAATCAGTACTTTAAAGGACACTTCCCGTTCTTCACTTTTAGATAAAAGCAGAGTGCTGTCTTTGAGATGATGTGTAATCCCCTTAGCACTGTTGTAAACAATAGTGGGGGGGTTCTCTTTCTTGCACTGAGTGGCCTGCCTTTTTGATTGCGGCATCATTAGTCCTCTAAGTATTATACTCCTCCTGTGGCAGTAATCTGAATTTCCTTTTCTCAGACACTTGGCACGCCTCCATGAAAGCTGCATCACAGGTTCTCAGAACTATGCTACAGATAATTTTTTGAGACTTGTTAAAGGCAGGCATTTCTTTACAAGTTCTGGTCATTGGTCCAGAGTCCCATTTAAATTACTCTTGACAGCAAATATTTATAAAGTTGCTTTTGCCAAATCATGCATTGTATTTGAAAGCCAACTTAAGAGTCCAGCTAATATACTTAACTACTGCATTCAGTCTGGAATCTCAAAACTCCTTAAGCAATTTTAACATTAATTTTAGTTGTTTTGGTTTTATTTTGTTATACTAGAGCGAGATTTCTGAATCATGTTGTAATCTTGGGACTTTTTCACTCCAGCATACAGCTGATATTTATTCAAGGCATGTAAATAATTATACTAATTTACTGTGCTAATGTAATTTACACTGCAGTTACACCTCTTTCAGGAGGTTGATAGGTTCAAGCTAGTCAGTGTTTTTTCTACCTGTAAAATTTGAATACAGAAGAGAATCTTTCAACAGTCAAATTTGGGAGTGAATTGCCCCTGTACTGGTGGCTCTGTCCTGTTGCGTTGTCTTCTGTTGTCCATAACCTTCCTCAGTACCTAAATGTCAGGGTTTGAGTAGGGTGAAGATGGTGACAGGACAAGACGCCACAGAGGTTGCAACAGGGGAAATCCTGATTAGAGACAAGAGAGGAGGAGAGGGGGGAAAAAAGTGCAGTTGTAAGTTTAGAAATAAACGTCTTGATCAAAATTTGAATTGTGATTATCTCTGACTATGGTATTACTCCTTTGGCAAGCAGTGGGGTTGCTTCATATCTCACTGTCTTTAAAACAGTCTGACAATAGTTGTGGAAAAAAATTGTTCCCAAGGAGCTTAAGTCTGGCAGATAAATTTGTCTGCTTTTTTTTGATTCTCATTACTCAGGAGCTGATGTAGATACACTAAGAACATACTCAGAGTTTATATATATGATTTATTTTTCAGTGGGAAACAACTTGAAAAGCCATGATCGTTTGTCTCTTCGCTTAATGGAGCCACATTATTGATCTTTTCTGAACAGTGGTTAGGAAATGCTACAGAACAGATTTTCATAAAGCCATAGTAATTCTTTCTGTCTTGTAGCATTTACCTTTGTTTTGAGCATTCTTTTAATGCTTCTCTATCCATCAGCCAGACATTTTTCCCTTTTAAGATTTTGCTGTTGAAGGAAAAACAATTTGATCATTGACTTTTAGCAATGTATCTTTTTCTTGCTAGGTCGTTCAGGCCTGATTTTGTCCTGGTTCGACAACATTCATTCAGCATGGCAGAAAACGAAGATTTCCGTAACTTGATCATTGGAATGCAGTACGCAGGCATCCCTAGCGTCAACTCCCTGGAATCGGTCTATAACTTCTGTGACAAACCGTGGGTGGTAAGTGATGGACCGAAAAGTTCTCATGGTGCAGAAAAAGTTAGTGACTCCCTATTTTGTTTGCTTGTTTAGTTCCCTTTTCATTAATATTGAATATCGAACTGCAAAGTTACTTAGCAGAGCAGTGAAGCAATAGTGAAAGGAATAAAAAGTAAACCTAAGGTATTTAAATAATTTTTTCAAAGAGCTAGTGTAGGCAGTGTGGGGACAGAGAGAAAAAATATTTGTTATACAAATAATGAAATAAGTGAAGAAACTAACGGAAAGCCTGCCCACCGCTAACATACTTCCTCAAGCGAGGAAAGTGTGTTTATTCACAATTTGTCTGGGAAAAGCAAGCTGAGAATATTTTTCATGTTTGTGGTTTTGAACATAATTTAAACAAACTTTTAGCCGGTGTGTTCCTCATGCCTGTGAAATTTTTGAGGCTATGCTTTAGCAAGGAAATCTGAAACTATTAGTTTCCTGATTTCAAAGCTCTTTTCATAATCTTGTGCATATGGGGTAGGAGAGAGTCTTTTCAGTTACACCTAGAGTAACACGGTATGCTGGAGAATCACTGATATTTGCTAGTTTTAGTGTAGGAGCCAATTCAGCTTTTCACGATGTGCTTTGTAGCGATGGAGGTAGAACTTGGTGATCCTTTTGGTTCATAGAGAGCTAAATTTTAGGAGGAACCAGTTAAAATGTGGTGCAAAAGATGATAGTGGTGCAGTCACTGTTCCTATAGTAGATATATTCAGTTGCCCAAGAGCTAATGAACCGTTAAAGAGTACCACTTGTTATAAATAGCCAAAGCTTCATAACTTTTCCCCCTGATGACTGGGTAAGAAAAGAATAGTTGTCTGTATTTTTCACACCAAAAGAAAGTTTTACTGTAATACGTTTTATTGCCTTGAAGATGTTTATTTTTTCACATTTATTATGAAAATCCCTCCAAAATATTGTCAGCAGATTTTAACGTACACCTTTTGCAGCTAACTTTATTATACTTTTGTGTTGCAGTAAACTACAGTGGGGAATAAATAATTGATAGAGCATTTATAACTTCTCAGAATACATATTGAACATTGCTGAATCCATTATTTTAATATATCACATTTTCTATGCTGTGTGGCATTTCTTAATGCTTTGATTCACTGTGTGCAATAAAGCTGGGCAGTGAAGCAATTACAGTAGCATTTATATGCAATGATGATGCAATAAAAAGCAAATGAATAATTCTTCCTTGTAAAATTCTTCTGGTGGCGTTAGTGTCATGGCTGTTCTCCTACCAAACCAATAAAGCTATCTCTTTTTTTTTTCTATACAATACACATGACAAACAGGTAATAAACTATTATGCTTTTAAGGTCTTACTCAAATTTAGAGTTATGATAATTTAAAAATAGTCTTGAGTTCTTGTAGAAGTTTTTTAAGGTGTGATGAAATGACTCTTCTGAATTGCCATATCTGTATATTTGCGTTTTGCAGAAACCCCCTTTTTGGCTGAAGTTCCTGTAGTTTGTCTCAACTCAGATACAAATGAAATGAAGATATTTTTAAGCTCATTTTATTTGAACATAGAGAGAATGATTATTTTTTTCCTTTGAGTTGTTTCTACCTTGACATTTCGACGTCTGACAGCCAAAATATGTTTTGTTCAAAGTACTCAAATTTTGCACAGCCTCAGCAAGAGTCCACTTGACATCCCTTAGGGATTTCCTCTCAGAAATAACTATTCTAGAGACATTTTAAAGTGTCAGACAGGACCCATGCTTCAAACTAGACAGTGAGGCTGAGTCGGCAGCGTTCATGTGTTGTGAATATGATCTTGCTTTGCCCCACCAGTGGCCTCAATTCTGTGTTTTAATTACCTGTGACCATAAGCGAAGCCTCTAAATGTGAGATTGGTTGCCATTCTGAATTCATGGTGGCACTGTACTTCAGCTGGATCCTACTTAGGAGTGTGGACTTCAAATTTGAGCACAACAATAGTTTCTGTACAAATATGAGGGAGCTTGTTTTGGGCATTTAACTTGGAATATCCTGACTTCTGTTCTTTGTGGGAGTGGGAGATGTAGAGACAACCAGGTTCATCCCAGAGCATCATAAAATCTTCATCAGGTTTAGGAAAGGTGAACACTGCAAGAAGTCAGGCAAACCTGTTCCAACTCAAGTCCAGAATAAATAGTCTGAAGGTAAAAATAAATTGATTCTTGGATTCAGACAATTTTATGGATGTTCAAATATTGCAACAGAAGCCAAGGACTGTTGGTTTTCCTAATATTATCTTCAAGCTTGTTTGATTCCACCTAACACATACGTAGTACCCTGCCTACGTGAAATCTCTGCTGCAAACTGTTTTGGATGCCTTGGGGTGAATTCCTCAATCTGTCACTGCATGCTAGCATTAAGATGAAAAACATTGTTGCCCATACTGTGCTCCTCCACGGACTTTAGGCTGGTGAATCAAGCTGTGTTCCCCACTGTTAAAATGGCATGTATTTAAGCTGAACTGATGCAATTTTAGTTAAACTGTAACTAGAAAAAACTAACAGAATTACTCTCCCAAGTTGCTTGATCAGAAGTCAGTTCAACATTTACAGCACTGATTGAAGGCATTGAACCACCTGCCAGTCTTACCTCTTGTAGACTCCTTCATTTGGTGAAACTGAAATTGTTTGTTTGCAGTTAAGACCATTTTCTTATTTAAATTTCTGTCTTCCCCTTTCTTCCTAGCATGTAAAGGATGCCTTTTCTGGGCAATCCTTTTATTAATATGGGTGACCTGGTACTTTTATGAAAGCTATTTCTATAAAAATTGCAATTTCAAAAGCCTTATGAAAAATTAGAAATCAGAACTCTTGATAAAGCCATAACTAACAATCTTTATTAATTGATGAGAAATAGATTGATTTTCCTGCAGGTAAAATTAGAGTGGCAGAAGTGAATTGCAATTTCTATAATAACAGGAAAAAAATAGTGTGTCAAGGGCAATTGATCACTTATATCAAGTGTAAAATCAGGAGTAGTACAGAATTGGTGGGAGGGGAAGTCAGGAAAGCTAGACTAGTAATAAAAGGGCTATGGAATAAAATGAGAGTTAGAATCCAACGTATACAATCTTTGATTTTTAAATTACTGTTCTTCAAAGTATCAGGTCTTTGCTTATTTAGAACCTGCAGCTCCAGATGCAGAGCATCTCTTTTCAACCCAGAGGGCAGATTCACACCCTGTGACAGAAACTGAAGCACCTGCCTTTGGTTTTTCAGCAGAACTCTCTTCCTTCTCTGCCTGCAGACACACAGGGCTTTCTATGCCTTTGCCAAGAGACGGGCAGTGCGTGTGTGTTTGATCTGAGGTACATTATTGGGGTGTGGTGGGAAAACTGCCAGGAACACGCTAAAAACATTTCGGAAAACAAGTCTTAAAGCTTGTGTTTTCCGGTGTCAGGACATACATAATTCCTTCGAATGCGCATCAAAAGTTCAAAGCGCCATGTAACCCTTTGAAAATTCAGGATGCTAGAAACCATAGCAAAGAAAATATTGAAATGAATGTGTGTGGTGAGAGGCTGGCGTACTGAAATATGTTAATGTTTGGGGTTATTACAGTACTCCCGTTATTTCACTTCTGTGATAATACTTACCGCCTAACTCATGAAAAATTCATGGTCCTGGCTGTTGGGATGGATTTCACTTAAATGCTAGTAAGAATGTCAGAAAGGTACCTACCTAGGGGGAAAGCATGTCTTTTATAAATAAAGGCCAAGTTCTTTGTTACTGAGCACGTGCAGATCTGTGGAGGGACCCTTTTAAGGCTTGTACCCTCTCTTAGGATGTCGGAATGTTTCATCGCATTGTCACGTTGCAGAGTAATAGTCTTGGGCCTGTCTCGTCACATTAAATGAGATAAAAATTTTACCTAGTTTAATTTACAATTACATCGAGTTAAGGTGAAGCAAAAATATATACTTTCCTTGTTAGATTTGTGATCCGTCTTACAATTTTCCTCATGTCTAATAGTGTGCAGAACCTGCTGTAAAGCACTTATGAAAGTTTTATAATAGTAAAAAGAAAAAAACCAGCATAATTAAATACTCAAAGTTGTTATTTATTGTTTAAAGTAACGATCTAGATGTTTCGTTATCTGTTTTCCTTTAGAAAATGTTATTTGAGAAATCAGTGAGACATTCCTTAACTGAGGCTTATGAGATTGTATGTAATCCTTCTGATAGTACACGATGTAGGTAAGCGAAGTAATTGCGGAGGCTGGAAGTATCTGGAAAATGTGATGATAATGACTGCTTTTGCAGTAATAGGTAAAATCTCATCCTTGTGATTCAGGCTGGAGAAATAATATCTTAAAATACCCCACAATTTTCCAGTGTATTGGCTTGAATTATTAAAAAATTTCTTCTGTCCCGCATGCATCCTTTTGCATACTTCCAATTAAGGTTTTTGTGAAATTTGCATGTTTAAGTGTTTACACCAGTTGATCCCAGCTCTTGATTTTAGATTCAGCTGCAAATACTGGTAGGGCTGCAGTGCTGGAACACCAGGGATTATTAACTGTTCACCCCCACTGTGTAGAGCAGATTGCCAATAACGGGAACGGTGCAGTGAGGCAGAGTTAACTGGTGAGTAAACTAAACACACAGACTCTGACTTACTTGTCAGGGACTGCGAGCTTCAATGTCCGTGGCTGCTCCAGATAGAACACTTTATTTCGGTTAAACCTGGAGCGTGAGGTACTAATTACATCCATTATAGTAGCTGGCTTGCTGCTTCGAGGTTCAGACAGTGGTAAGCATTTCAACACTTCAGAGACTACAGAATTGCTGCAGTTGTGTAGACCAGGCGTATATGATTGAAGGAAAATGGAATCGGTCCGATTCCATGGTAGCACTTCTGCTTGTTTTAATGCAGAGGAAAAACCTGGCAGCACCTGTAGCTGCCTGCAAACCTGGCCTCTTATTAGCGTGCCCTGGGATGCTACGTGACACGGGTTGGTATAGGAGGCTTCGAGGATCTGCTGATACATTAATTACACATTTACTCTGGTGAAGACACTACAACATAATAATGGGACTACAAAAAACATTTCTGAGCGCTGTGACCTTAACGAGCTGTTGCTGTGCTGGTGGAAGAGTCTGTGTTTAGCTTCAAATGCTGCTTTGATGCAATCAGGGAGGGGATGTAGAAACCCCACTGCAGCACGTCAACCTACTGCAGAATCGTAGCAGCTTCTCAAGAGACATCTGTCCCCGCAGGATGGGACAGCTGCGTGCTGAGTGGGCTTGGCCTCAAGTGGAGGGAACTCTGTTGGCACAGGGGTAAACTGCTACATCGGTTCAGTGATGTGGGAAATAAAGGAAAAAGAATAGGAATTTTTTTGGGGCCAAAAGCTGGCAGACTGGAACTAAGACCCAGAAGGCAGACTGAAAGATCCTGGCATTTTTTACGTAGAGCTCCAGATGTGAACCCATCTTGTACGGAAACATCTTCAAAAGATCACTGGGGCTTCATCTGCTTCGCTGTAGGAATTTATTGTTATTAAGGGTTTTAAATGTAAGAGAAGTGCCATAGAACACTTCATTATGCCAAAATTCATTTCCTCGCTCATCTGCAATCCTTCTGAGGGGAGGCTGGTTGTGGCTTTTCCCTTTGTCGAACAGAGTAGTATTGTAAATCTCTCCGTTCTTGTTTGTTTATTTTGGTTATTGAGCACACAGCCAAATACTTTTTTGCAAGTTTGTTGACATTTTTCTTTTTTGCTCTCTTTGCCAAGTTTACGTAATTCTGTGCCTTCATGTGTCGTATTTTGCTCTGCATTTCTTTTGCAGATGATTTTCTACTTATCTGTCTTCCTGTTTCTACTCTTATTGGACACTTCATTTATCTCTTCTATCCTTGCTTTCTTTGGAAGGTCTGTTTAAACTGGCCTTGCTGTCTGATGGTATCATACTACTCTCCCCCACCGTGTTTTCTCCTCCTTCATGTGCTCCTCTTGTTTTTTTTCCCCTTCCAAGCTATACTTTAATAACCTTGAGCAACAGATTGGGGCGCTGGCAGGAATCTTGTAGGCACTCTGCAGGGAGGAGCATACGAGAGACATGAGCTCTGTTCATCCCAGGCTCCTGTTGACACAAATTATTGATGCTGGGCTAACAGGCAGGCACAACCACATGGATGAGTTTCAGTATTGTCTCAAAGTCTCTTCTGGAAAATAAATAAGGAATAAAATGAATGTATGCAAGAAGAAAAGTCTTTTGAAAACCTGTTCACTGTAAATCTATGAGACCTTTCAATGCTATTCCATGTCTTTTTTAGAGAAAGAAATGATAAATTTCTTACCGAATATTATTGCACTGTAAGAAAATTCTTTGCTCGTTACCAAAAATAAGATTTGTACAATAATCCTGGAAAATGGGCTAGAATTTGGCTGATTATTGCACTTCTCTATGTGCCAGAGGGAATCTTACTGAAGGTCAAGGCTAAACAAGGCATACCTGCAATCTTGCTTCAACTCAGGTAGGGAAGAGATTTAGGGATGTTCAAATTTAACATCTGTTAACATTATAAATCTTAGAACTGTTAAGATCTATATTTTAGTCAGTGGGTCTAGTTTTACATATTTCATTAGACCTGGAGCCAGCTCTGGACTTGATTGTTTCAACCATTCTGGCAAGATCTATCTGCTTGATGGATCATGATGGGGACACTGGGCAGCCGGAGCTCACCCAAAGAGGTTGTTTCATGGCCTTTCCCTACCACGAAATACTTCAGGAAGCTCCCGTAGGAAGAGCCGTTCCTGCCTTTCCCTTCAGGACTCCAGCAGGTACTGCCCGTCTCTCCCTCAGGCGGTGAAGAGTTGCTCTCTTGGGCACGGGATGCAATTGCATGGATGGTAAAGTTTGAGCAGCTTCACGTGATAATGTGTGGCAACCTCCCTGACGAATCCAACTAGCCTGTCTGCAAATATTTACATGAATGGTAGAGGTGTCTTTCTAAAACCAGTTTTGTGGCTTTTATTCATATAAAGGATGAGAGACATAGTGAAGGCAGACGTCGGTGTATCTCTAGGGCAGCCAGAGAACAAACTGTCCACATGTGCTCTTCGGCCAGCACTGATCCGAGCAGAACTTTTTTAGGCATAAAAAACTGTAGTTTAATTCTCTGTCAGCCAGTGAAGATTTTGGCCTCTTTGCTCAGTCTTCCAGTTAAAGCAAAACATGTTGATGGATTTGTAGTGCGAGAGCTGAAAGTAAATTCACGAAACTGTGTCAGAAGGGAGGTGAAAATACTTTAAGCTTTTTGGTCAAGAGACAATTTACGAACAAGTTTTAACATTAAATTGGAGCAACGTTCATAAATAATTATGCATTTAAATGCATAACAGAAATCTAAATAAATTAAATGTAGCAGTGTATATTCCTCCTTGCACCTCTTTATAGAGCTATTTTAAGTTTAATCTATTCTTGTAATAGAAAGGGAATATTACAATCTTGCTAAATGATTTTGCTTTCCTACAATATGTAAGCTCACTTGAAATTCCTTGAAAAAAGCAGAAACTCTTAAATAATGAATATATCTCAGTGGGGCGATGACTTGTTTTCTGTTCCATACAGCAAGTAATTCTTACAGCTCTATGTTCATCAATCTTTGCTTGAACTATGAAGTAATTTATATATAAACTGAGTATATGTATTTATTTTGCTTTGACCAGCATTTACTGCCATGAGGCCAATTTAATTCAAAAGTAGACTCAGGGTTCTTTTACTGCATTCTTGAATTTTGTGCAAGGTTGTTGTCACTCTGCCCTGTTCTTCTCTGCACTAAAGAGCAGCAGTGGGAGCTCTCGACATCCATTACAGACTTTCATTGCATTGAACATTTCTAGTGGCAGAAAATTGAAACAGACTTTTAACCATTTCTTAACTTCAACTGAAAGAAACTATTTAAATAAAGTCTGTAAGAGTAATCTGAAAAGCAGGACTGTAGAGCTGTGGTTTATATCCTTTCGTATTTTCTGCTGTTCCTGCTACACTATTGAGATTCAGAAACCCTCTTTTGTGCTTGCTTAAGTCAAATATCCATCATTGAAGGCCAGATTATGAAAATTAAGTTTGATTTCTTGTGCAATCTTAATATTTAATTAAAGAGGAAACCTCTGTGCTCTATTTCATTAAAGTATCTAAGATAATTTTTTCTTAGAAGAGAGTGTGTTGCCGGGTCTTGTCAGGGGAATGGCGTTCCACCATTGAGCTTTGCCAGCGCATCCTTTGAGAAAAAGTTTTTAGATTTCCTTATCTTGCTGGAATGAGGGAAGCATCTCGGGACAGAAAAGCCGTGTAGGTAAGAAGCTCAGTTTGACTGAGTTTGAATTCTGTGAACAAAGTTATAGATGCATGTGATTGCATCTATGTACAATTTAAGAGAAAGCAAAAGAAATGCATTTGAACCATATGTTTAGCTTTAAATTGGGATTTACTTCTTGCTTCAATGGTTAAGTACATAAATAATGCTTTTTTTCTGAAGATGACGTCATACAGTCACATCTGAACACCTGCACTCATTTTCATTAGCTACAAGACTCTTGAACAACGAATATGGGAGGGCTGTATCTGTAAAATCCCAGTTTGCATTAAAAGATAGCTTTCCTCCTCTACTGCAAAGCTTCCTTGAATTCAGTATTTTTATAAAACCTTACTATTTTAACTGGAAAGTCTCCAGATTTTAGTATCTCTAAAAAAGCCCACAGAGCAATAAAATCTCTTTTTATTGTAGCGAGCCCCAAGCCCTTTTAAGAAGTGCACATGCCCAAGTCCCATTAAAATAAACAGGTGCACAAATGTTTCCTTGAAGAGGACACTGAACTCGGTGTTCCCATAATAGTGGAATAAACTGCACATTCTTGCTGCTGCCAAGTGCACCCAAGAAGGAGCCCTCGTAGCTTTTATTGGAATGACTCAGTTCCATAAACCTCTCTTTTCCCTCTGTAACTTTTCATTCTGAAATAAAAAGTTCCAGAAGGCTTCTTGATCTAGGCCTCCTGGTACTAATTTTCACTAATCTTTTTTGAACAAACATGTCTTGGTCTGTTTTCTACCTTTTATGCTCAGAGATATTTTTCCTTCATTTTAATCCGCATGTCTTCCTTAAATCTCACTTTCCTCACTGTTTACACATTTTGTCACCGCCTCTTTCATCAGCCAAGGTGTTTCATTGCCAGATGCCTTGCTACCCAACTTTGGGAGCCAAGGTGAAGTGTTTTTATGTCTCTGTGATCCTCTTCTCATTTTTTTGTTGTTTTGGAGTGTTTTTTTTTTTTTAAATCCTGCTTTTTTAACTGTTGTAGAAAACTTTCTTTTTTTCCTTCTCACGTATGCACTCTGATAATTTGCAAGCAAAACCTCTGCATGCAGTTCTTCCAAGGGCACGAGGTTTTTATTTAAAGCTTTTTTGCATCCTGTCAAAATTCTTAATGGTTTGTGTATCTCATCAGATGTTAATTGTGATGTGAAAATATTCCAGGCAGTTAATTACAGCAGTGATTAGCAGTTGGAGAGATGCGTCTCTCAGAGGCAGTACGGGCTGCAGTGCTCATGCTGCAGGAGAGGTGCAGAAGCCAAATAAATGCCTTTGGAAATTCTGGGTAATTTGGAGTATAGACCCAAACAGGGTCAGCACAATCCACACAGGCTTGGTAGCTCCATCGCAGTAGATGCAGAGAAGCACCTCAGAGGGTAAAGAAGGGAGCTGGATATAAAGAAGGTGAGGAAAGATGAGCTGCAGTCCAAAGTGGAAGCAGGAGGTGCTGTTATTCCCCGTGTGATGGGTCACACAGCAGGACTCGAATAAAATGCCTTGGGCTTTGCAGCTCAGCTTGACGAGGCAGAGATCATCGGCATGTTCTTGCGTGAGGCTGAGCTGCAAAAGGGTTAGGAGACAACTCCTCAGCGTTATAAAACTACCACTTGAGCTATGATACAGCGTCCATATAAGTTATCTTTCCATTCATAGTCCAACTGTGTTGTCTTTGGCCTTGCGTCGTAATAATGGAAAACTACTGGAGGAACATCAAGTTCTTTTGTCAGTTCCAATCTTCTCTGTATTCTGTTAATGTGCCCAAACCGATTTGTAGGCGGTGTTTCATTGTTCAGTTGCCATGTCAAACTTTGAATTGACTTTGAAAGTTTGAATACTTTCATTAAGTTGTCTGTCAGCTCCTGCTGACAGCAAGAGGGACGTAAGCTACAGTCAGCACTCCCTTCCCCTTGATGCTCGTATTAGCTATCAAATAGCAAACCACATGTACGTGTACTCAGCCTTCTGGAAAAGTATGTAATGTTTACTAAAGCAAAATAGAAGAAATGTAGGCCAGTCGCAACAAAGAACAAATATTATGAAAAGCACAAAAAGAGTAACACAGATATATCCCAGGTAATAGTAATTTAAGGAAAAAAATATCAAAACCCACAAAGACAAATACAGAAACTGTGTTTAAAATACAGGCATAGATAAAAATCTTGGTTAAAGTAAATTGACTCCTACAGAGTCCAAGTGTCAAACGTACCCTCCCAGCCCCTCCCACACAATTGCTTACTTTCTTTTCCCTCTGAAGGGTCTACAATATTTGTCCCTCAATCTGTTGGCCACCAAAGACCACTGATATGTTTGTGGTTAGTCTGGGCTGTTGTACATCTCTTACTCTCACAATCATGTATTTCAAAAAGTGTTCACCCATCAAAGTTCTCCTGTTTCTGTAGTCCTAGAGAATGCCAACTCATCTGGGTTGGTGAAACGGACTATCCAGAGAATTTTGTGATCATTTTGGTTGTTACCATGAAGTATGAGATGGCTGGTTGGAGTTCTTCCACTGCTAGCAGAAGCAAGCCTTGGCTTGTAAAGAGGATAGATAATTAATAGTCATAATAAAGGAAAACCTCTGACAGAAAAGACTGTATAATGCGCAGCTCAGTGGTTCTTCCCTGATAGGAAGCAATTGTGCAGGCAAATGTGAAGTAGTTTGTTGCATGAAAATCTTACTCAACCGTAGCAGGAAATTCTCCACTGGAATGGACAATGATATATATCCTTCAGTCTGGCCAGAGAGATTGGAAGCTTGCTGTAGTTAAAGGTAACAACAAGCACCATCTGGAATAATTAATTTTAAATATCATATCTAATTATCTTTTAGGAAAACATTTGTGCAGTTTGTTCAGGAAAAAAATCTGAGCCTTTCAGGGATGACATGCATGTAATTAAGCTCATTTTAACTCATCTAAAGTGATAAGCAAAGTCATTATTCATATCTTTATGAAGTTAGCAAAGTGGGGTTTTGTAACTGTGCACTGCTTGATTACGGTACAGTCCATGCAGTTAAATTTATAGCGTTCCATTCTTAGTGTAATGAAACCTCATAAAGCTTTTATCTGAAATCAAAGGGAATAACTGTCTTTTTTGACTAAGTATTTCTTATCTGTATCATACTTTGTTGGAATGGAGAAGTAGTACAGCTGGTGCTCTCCTGTTCTTTTATGGAAGAATAATCTGTAGGCTTGGATGTGAAAGCATTTAATCCCCAATAGAATAGAGGAGAGCTGACGTTACAAAGAATGTTACGAAATCCCCCTATTTCCCTTTTAAAAAAAATAATCTGAAAACCATAAATATATGTACCTGAGAATACTCTCTTCAAGCTGAAAATAAGATACAAAAATTGAAAATGAGAAGTAAATTCAGCTTACTAAAATAAGAGCTAAAAGAACTTTTTCCACTTTCTTGTTTTTTCTGAAGATGTTGAAAAGACTCCTGCTGAAATACTAAACTCTATGAGGTTTTGGTTTGGGTTTGGGTTTTTTTTAGGTAATTGCTAATTCTCCCAGGGTTTTCGGCATCCATGTGAAATACTTTATTTAATTATGGAGTAGCTCTACCAGTATTCTCTATTTCATGAACATCCCATATCTGAAAACATTCAGCATTGGATTAGATAATACTTCAGTAGTTTATAATCTAAAAAGATGATGCTTTTGCCCAGGGAAGAATTTGATAAACTTTATTGTGACTTAAAGGTGTCATTTAAGGTCATATTATCTAGCCCAGTAAAACAAAACATTTTCAAAACTCTAATAAAGGCAAAGCATTAATATTGTCTTTTCTTTTTTTTTTTTTTTTGAGGGGTTTAAAGAACATCAAACTTTAGTGTAGTTTGCAGCAGACCTTTAAAACCTGGTTTGTATAGAAGAGCAGACAAGGTGATGTTCTAAATTCAGACTGTAAGCTCTGTATAGGTTCCAAAGTGTCCAGATACAACAGGATTTTCAGGAGTGGTCTTTTGCTTCATTCTGTGTAACTGATATTTGTTTGCTTCAGCTGCTCAAAAGGAAAATATGAAAAGGTACAGTCCAGATCACCGTTACAAACTGATAGAAGTTCATTAATGCATAAATGAAATTATTTTTTATAAACTGCCCAGTAGGAATCGGGAGAAATATTTATAGCAGTTTAAGGATGTACATATAGAATGCCAAAACTTTATGTGAATTTGGGTTGTATTTATCAAGTTGCTTTTTTGGGAGAGAAAAGTTTGACAGAAGATTCCCAAAGTCATAGACGCACAGGTGAAGCCGTGTCCCAGTAGGGGCAAAGGGTAAATCATTCCCCCTGGCTGTGGGAAATCTGAGTTATTTCTCTCCTCTGCCTCAGGAAAAGTAAATCTACTTTTCCTACATGCTATTTCGTAGCTTAATTATTAGATTAGAGGGTACTTCAGAGTGATAGATGTGTTTTAGCTGTGGTTCATAGTATTTTATTTTAAATAAACAAACATCTGCTAGTATTAATCTGAATTATAGCTTTTTTACCTCTTAAGTCAATGCCACAACCCCTACAAATAGTGTCAGTTTCTCACTGTCCTTTGCTTGCTTTTAGTGAAAATGGAAAAGAAAATAAGGAAAGAATCACAGAAAATACAACCATATGATTTTTTTAAAGGTTTTTACTTAAAGATAGTTAAATAGGTTTATTGTAACATAACAATTGTTTGGCAAAAATCATGTATTTAATAGGCAGTATTTGCTCTATGAAGTTTTGAATTTGGATCTTGGGTAAGAGCAGAAGTAAATAGTAAGTTGTCAGAAATCCTATTGCCAAACCAACTTATTTTGGTAGCTGCTGTAATATTTCCTTTCCTTGAGGTCTGTTTCATACAGCACATGCACACTGTCCAACTAGAATTTCTTAAATTTCGGTGAAACCCACACATCATTAAGGTATTTTCCACTGGACTTCAAAGTTTGAATATGTGTTTTACCTAACCTAAGGAAACACCACTAAACTAAACAAATTCTTTATGCTGGAAATGCGATGCAAAGCTTTCCTTTTTTTTTTTTTTTTTTTTTGGCCTTTAAAGAATTTTTCCTATCCCTGCACCCTAAATTGCGTTAACAGAGTTATGCACAGAGTTCTATTGTTCTTTGCTTTTTCCCTGTTTGTAACCAGCAAACCCGCTATTCACGCTGTTGTGCGGAGCTGTTTATGTCTCATGTTGGCATCACGACAACTGAACACATCACAGGCGTGTACAAGCCAGAGCTTTGGAGCCTGGGGACAATAGTGGCCTTCTCACTGCCAGAGTCCCCTCGCTCCCTGGAAACCTCGCTTGAAACGCCGTGGGTTCAGGAGGGGCTTAGTTTTTGAACTGTTACAGCAGAAGAGTTCATCTGCTCGCTAAAGGGGAAGAACAGCCCCGAAATAGACTTCTGCATATTAAAGAATTCTTTGCCTTTTTGTGTTTAAATGTTGGTTTGCTTTCTGTGTTAAGTTACTACAGTTAGTGTTTGGGTGGACTGGGCGTATTGGAGAAAGGGCCCGGAAAGGAAACATGAATAGAAATGTCAATAACATGTAGCTGTTTAAATTAATCGTCGCCTTTGTTGACAGGCCATTCTTCCCCTGCCTCCGTGTGCCTGTGGTACATGGCTAGAGCCTCGGAAATTCAAACCCTTTTGTTTGTTCTTCACCTGATTTGTTGCATATGACGTAGTTATTGCTTCTCTCTGTTTGCCAGCTTGCAAAATCGCCTTTCAATGTCAGTGAGGTGCCAGAGGCTAAATGAATGCGAAATACGTCTGATCTTTATAAGGTGGTAGAAAATGCAAAAATATTATTATCACAAAATCAGCTTAAAATGTATAGACTCTGAGGTATTTGAAAACCAGTACTGGAATGTATTTAATTTTCTGTACATGTACCCCCTAGAGGTATCGTTCTTTGTTGCTCTGTATATGAAGTCATCACTTGGATGGAATAAAAACATGTACATGTGAGAGAGGAAGACAGAGAAAGCGTGTAGCGTGTATGTGTGTTTGCTGAGTGTACGAAACACAGAAACCAAGAAGCAAAATGACAGCATGAGAGCGTTTTGGTAGAGTGTAGTTTCTCTCCTAAGCTTTTTCTGATGTTTTGCTTTATTTTACAGTTTGCCCAGCTGGTGTCTGTCTACAAAACTTTGGGTCCAGAGAAGTTCCCTTTAATTGAGCAGACGTTCTATCCAAATCACAAGGAAATGGTATGTGCAAATGCCAATACTAAATTTGCTTACTGTCTCTGTAAAGTAGGAACTGTAAACACACAATTAATTCTCCCCATTTACTGTCTATTTTAAAAGCCTTTTTGGAAGCTTTCGGAGGGGTGAGACTGGGTGACCGCTGGAAAGCACTGTGATGGTTAACTGGAAGGTTCTCAGATGTGAGGGCAGTCATTTTTCACCTGACCAACTGCAAATCTTAAATAGATGAAATGCTTATAAAGATACAGAACAGCTATTAAAGTGCAAGAGTTACTTTTGTGGTCTGTTTTCAACCTAGTCCTTTATGAATATGTTTGAGGTGTTTATTATCTTTGTGGATGATGCACAAGGCTGTGTGCCTGGCAGCGTAGAACTTTGAACTCACCTGAAATCAGGGTGGTTATGGCTTGAGATCATCGTGTACCTGAGCTGACATTAATTCCCAGTTCTTTACAGACATAAAGTTGTCTTTAACAACTTTATGTGTCTATAACACTTACAACCTTTACTCATGACCTGTCCTATGCTGCAGGCATTTTTTTTTCTTACTTTTCTTATGATTTTTAAATAGAATTTTTTTTCCAGTGTATGTTTTTCTTGAGGAAATACTTTGAGCAGCGCGAGGAGCTGGAGGGAGGCTGTTTGCTGATTGAATAGACTGCCACAGAAGCATCGGTTGTTTTTAGAATGTAATCCATGCAGCGTATGTCGCACAGCTGGGATTCACGTGCCATTGCAAGGTCACGATAAATATGTTAGTTAGTATGTAGGGTCCCCAAGCTGTGATTGCTGTGCCTGTCCTGAGACTCTGACTATCACTTTGCTGTCAGAAGTAGCATCCAAGATAAGCCTCAGTGACAGCAGTTGACTAAGATGTCTTCTGAGCTCTTCTTTCACCCACATCTGTCTCCCCTTTGGGTGACAAACACAGTACGGTGCAGTTCTGCCGTATCAAGGGTGGCCGGATGGCTCCTCCTACTGCTTTGCTGCTTCTCTCAGGTTTCTTTGGACTATTCACTCACAGGTGTTTTCCCATCTTTTGTCGTGTATGACCTTCCACAAAAGAGCTTTCACCATAGTTGTGTATTTAGGAAATTTGCCACACAGAAGTTTTGTAGAGCCAAAGGAGAAGGGTACTGATCCGGAGCAGCAGATCTAAATATTGTCCCAGACAGCCAAATTTTTTCAGAATGGAAGGGGATTTTGTTGATGGAGATTTGGTAATAGAAATCGATGGATCAGGAAAATATACAACTTTATAAAATTTTATGTATATATATTTTGGGGTTTTTTTTTATGCAAGGAAGAGCATCCCTCTTGGGTACTCATCCATAACAGGTAGAGAAGCAGAACCACATCTCATGTTCTGCAATATACTTTGTAAATGGTAATAAGTTTTATATCTATTTTGCCGAGAATGTCGAAAATTTAAGCTGGTTTATAATTTCCTGCACATAGTTTATTGTTCTTTTTTTCATTTTTTTAATCAGCTGTTATTCAGGCTCCCCAGGGCAGTGGTCACGGCCTCAAGCCTGTCAGAGTTCAGGGAGCGTGTGGACAGTGCTCTTTGTCATATTTGCTCTTAGTCAGTTTTAGGTAGCCCTGCAAGGAGCCAGGAGTTGGGCTCAATCATCCTTATGGGTCTTTCCAACTGGAGATATTCCAGGATTCTATAATTTTACTGAAATCAGAGGTCTTTTAACGCATTGCGAAATTGCAGCGCATAGAAACAAAGAAAAAGCCCTATAATTCTGGGACAAGAATTAATGTGTTAGCTTTTAATTTTTACATAGTATGACCCTTCAGAAAGTCTACGAGTTGAATTGCAAACTGCTGTCTTGAACAACTGGTTGAATTAAAATTCAGTAACAGAACACAAACAAGAAAATGTGTGTATGTGCTTATAAGGCATATTTTGGTTAAGAGTATAACATACTTGAGTTGCTTTTCCCCTCCTTCGTTCCTCTCCATTGCTCATTAATATCTGAACTGATGAGTTATTTGTTATATGAGTTATTTGTCTTTTGTTTGAACTTTTGAATGTTGATGTTCTCCACAGCTGAATAATTTTTTACATGTTTATCTTAATGAATCTTAATCTAGAGAAAATGAGTGCATTTCAGTATTGCGTTGCTAAGGGTGGTTTGGAGGTGCTGTAATCACCAACTGTGGTGAAGCTCATTTGCTTGGGGTTTTCCTCCAGAAGAAATTATTTGGAACTTTGTGTTTTGAGAAATAATCAGGCGACATGGTACAAGATAACATTATATTCAAATTTCTAGAATGGGTTGCAAGATGATCTGAATATCTGAGTCTTCTGGTTGATGAATTCGTGTCATCCTATTTAAATTTTGCTGGTTTTTTAAACACTGTTTATTAATAGCTGGCCTCATTTGCATTTACTCTTACGGAATTTGGCATTTACAGTTTAAAATAATTTTTGTAGTTCCTCTTGTGTTCGCCTCTTCCCTCGTTGTTCCCCAAATGGTAACCTAGGGCTCTCTGCCTCTCCTCCAGTGCAAACCAGTTGGGGTGGGGGGAGCAGGGGGAGTCTCTGTGCATTGAGTTCTCAGGGGAGCCTGCCAGAGCTGCCCTTGGGCTTCTCTTTCTGCTGCTTCTTTCACGCTACCACGATCGTTTGTATCGAGTCTTTAGGAGGCAATAAAAGGTAAATAAACAACGATGCCATTCTTTTGTGTAAAAATGGAGCTGCTTTAATGAAACACTTTTTGAAAAAAGAAACATTCGTCTCAGAGTGATTAAAACTATACAGAACGCTGTGAGGCTTTTTGAACTCATTGCTAGTTGAGTCATATCTACAGCCTTTCCCGCAGTAATTAGTTCCCTTTATTTCGCTACATTCATACCTCTTATGTTCTCTGTCATAAAAAACAACAACCCGGCTTTTTCAACGTAATTGTTGGACAATTTAATTAAAATGTAACTGGAACATTGAGAAAAAGCCAGCAATATTCAAGGCGTTGTTTTTTCCACCGTTCACCTGTAAGATCTCCCTTCTCTGTTCTTCTCCCTGCTCTTATAAGTCATGTGAGTCATTTTCAAATTAAAATCAAATGGTGTACCAGGCTATATTTCTGCTCTAACCTTTCATATAGCATATACACAGTTTCAAGAAGTAAAAAGAAAATGTTGTAAAAATAATCAGCTGTTGATAATATATCAGTGCCACTGCAGTAAAAGTCTTGCTAGGAAAATAACATATTCAGAGTGCTGCATTGGAGTTAATCCTCTTCATAATCTTGATCAGTGCTGAATCTTAGGGAAAATAAAACCTCATTCTTTGTAAAGCTTTTCTCGCTATATTTATTAATATGAGGGAAAAAAAAAATCTTTGTACCATCCGTTGTGGGAGGTTTGGCCAGATTTATGCTCAGACAGGAATCAAAGTGGACGGCCGTTAATTTTGAAACACCTCATATGGGATATTTTATGGCAGCTTAAATATAAAATGTTTTTAAATATGTCATACAGTTCATATTACAGTTTGGTCATAAATATCAAAGAAAACATTTATTTTTACAAGGTACTTAAGGCAGTCTGAGTTGGGTTAGTTGAGTTTAAGGTCTAATTTACTACGAAACTGAAGTAAACAGAACTATGTTGAGTTAAAAAGCAGAAAATATCTCTTTGCTGCAGAGTGCTATTCAAAAGGCACCATAGCATCAAAATGAATTTGGAAACAAATGTTCCCCTCTACATGCATTGCATATTAATTAGCCCTGTGCTTGAGTCAGACTTTGTGTGGTTATTAAGCTCCTACAGCCTCGTCTAGGAATTGTTTTGGTTTGACGTGAGGAAGTAAGTGGTGGTGTTTAAGTCTTTCTGTAAATTAGTAATATAAATGCAGAGCACTGACAGCAAATACCACTGTCAATATTGTCTCTGCAATATCAGTTCCTGTTTGGAGGAATGTAGCCTTTTCATTTATATAAGTAGCCATAATAAGTCTACAGTCCAAATTAGCGATAGGTAGCTTTTTGTTTGTCTTTAGCAAAGCAGAAAAAGAGCTAGGCTTTCCATTTGGCAACACAAATATATGGTGTTTTAATTTAGGATTGTAAATTTAAACAGCAAAACTGATTTACAGTAAATAATAAATGAAACATTGACTATTAAGGGATATATATTTCTAAAAGGTATAATGGCGTGTCTTCCTATTGGCCTTGCACCATTTGCACTTGATTGGAATTGTACAAGTTTAGCTATAAAAATTTTAAGTAAGAACATTTATTCTCCCAATAGTGTTTTCAAACCTATCCTTTAAATACGGATTGATGCAATTGTCAAAATAAACATTAGAAACACGAACACAGTATGTCACAAAAATAATTTATACAGGGATTTTTTTTGCAAGTCTGTGTTCTATATCCAATACAGCATATCATAGGGTGTGACAGGATGCGTGGAACATACTGAATTTTATCTCTACACTACTATTTCATCCAATTAAATGGAATTAGAGATGCCTTATACACTTAAAGATGTGCACGGTTTCTCTGCAAGTTTATGTCGCAATGCTTTTATGAGGCCGCTGGAGCAAACAGACTGAAGGCACTGTTTGGAAATCTGGACCCTGGAACCAGTAGGCTGTAAGAGCTCCGATTCTTAATGAGCCCGTGGGCCGGAAGGGTCATTAGCAGGGTGAGTAAAACGTTGGTGTTAGACCTTGAAATAGCCCTGATCAAACCCAGCAAGAACACAACTGTCCACATCTCTGCCTGTCATTTTAAGTTCACCTATGAGGAATACATGAGGGTAATTTCTAGCCAAAATTGGAATGCAGTGAAGGAAACCCAATGGAGAAAATTGGAGAGAATAAAATATGTCAGAAATGTCAGCTATCAGAGATTCATCTCCTGCGTGACAGTTCTCATCCAGTTTCTAGAACACAAGCAGTTGGACAACTGTGTAACCTTTGGCATTTACTGAAATAATTTCTTAAGTTTTACCACTGTGAAATGAATTACTTTTGTAAATTTAAACATGTGTGAGATTGGTTACTAACTACAGTAATCAATTCATAAAAGTTAAGACACAAAAATACTAAAAGGCAAAATATGTTATGCCACTTCTCCAGTATAAGTTCATGAGTTACCAAATTCATTATGACAGAGTAGGATGGGTATTGATGAATGAAAAATCATTAATGCAAATGTAAACTATTAAATATGGTCAAACATTTGAGAGCTTTGCAGAAATCACTGGCAGTGGAAGTTATTCGGTACCTATTGCATGTATTTTGACGTGAGTTTCTAAAGCCAAGGCTTTAGCAGTGCTGAAATACAATGAGTAAGTCGCATATTTAGAGGCATTATCAAGGACCGCGGCTGCCGTGGTGATGGATGTGGTTTCTGTAAATATAAGCAGTTTTAGCCTGTCGTTATTTGTGTTGGTTCCATAAAACACGGAAGCATTAGAACATCTGGTTTTTCTTTCAACAAGTTATAGCAAGTCCATAGGAATGTTGAATTGGGTAAGAGGATTTTGATTATCAAGGCTGTTTTTTAACTTAGTTATCAATGAAGGTTACAACTCTGTAGGTAAAGAAAGCTGTGGTGTAAGTAACATACAAAGTACGGAGCACAGATTGTTTTAATCACAAAGTGTTCAGCTTGTTTCAACAGATAAGGAAATACAGGGATTTTTGAATCTTTTTTTTATAGCACATTGTTATAATACTTTACATATACACTGTACAATAATTCTTTTGTATCAGAAAACTTTCATACAGAAAAAAATAGTTCTATAAAACATTCTGTAGTTCATCGGAAAGGCTTGGAATAAAACATGGGGCGCTCTTAATCTGTAGGTTAAGAGAAACGGGGGACAAAATTCTGGCAATTCTTTTGTTCTTGTACATTCATATTGGTAAAAGGGCAACTCGTTATGCACAGAGGAGCACTCTCAGCTTGAGCCTCTCTGTACAAAGCATAACTTTACGGAGAAGCTACCTCCAGGAGGCTTGTTCCTCATCTTGCGCGAGCGCCAATTCCCCAGACTCGTACTTTAGCTGTACAGGACAATTTTTTTTTTTGTTTCTAAGCAACAGATACATTAGAGGATGGCAGTTCAAAGCTGTGAGCGTGCAGTGTTTGATGGAATTAGGCTCCAAGGCTTTTTAGGAAGTGATGGTTTTAAGGTTCGCTGATATCAATAAACTCTTTCTCTGGGGGAGGACCACCTCGGTACCAGCTGCAAGTGCCATCACTTCTCTTGATGCAGGCGTAGTGCTTGGCTTGGTGCCCGTAGAGCTTCCTTTCTATCAGCCAGTCCGTCCAGAGGCACTCGTTTGGTGTGGTGATGGAACAGGGCACCATGTAGCAGGTAGTGATCTAAACGGGAAGCAGTACGTTAATTCAGTGTATCGCAGCTTGCTTTAAACTGGTAATATAAAATATAGGGTGTATAAGAGAGCAGTTCCCACCAGTGAAAGCTGCCAGTGCTGTAAGGTTAGGCAGTATCTCAGTCTATACTTACTTTGCAGCCACAGCCCATTTGATATCTCTGATTAAGACTCTTCTTTTGCGACAAGGATAAATCGTCCCATGGTTCGATGTAGTTGCATAAATGGATGAGGACTTTACCGTCACTTAAAATTTGTCCTACAGCATGGAATATAAGAAAAATAAGGCAAGCAAATTCAACTGTTTTCTAAATACTGAAATAAATTGCAAGAATACCTGAAGTTTTTAGCTAATTGCACCAAATTAGTCATATTTCACACTTTTTTCTGTGAATGTAATTATAACTGAGAGAACTATTCTGCTGATAGCATGCTGAATAAACGTAAAAGATTTAAGAAGGACATTTTTCAAAAGGTGTTGATAATCTGCCAGCAAGGGATGGATGCAAATGTTAAACTACATTTCAAGACTCTCTCGAAAAATCTATCATTACTTAGAATCCCAAGTCCACATACAGGTGGGCATGTGTTGTCTCGTAAAGCACGTTTCCATTCCTGGGAAAATCCATATTGTTGGTTTTAAGTAATAATGGCATACTTTCTATTTACTAATTACACAGTCACTGACTTGACTTCCTTTGAAACTGCTTTAAGATTGTTGGTTGAAGGATGGAAAACATGTAAGATCTCAGTATAATTACAGCTTTACACAATTTGTACATTTCATTGTGTTTGCATTATTTAGTACATAAATATATTCTTTTTTAGCAAAGGCTAGCAAATTTTTGCAAAGTCAATCTAAGAGGTTGCTTTGGGCTTTATAGGTACATGAGTTTTGTTGCATTTTACCTGTCAGAAGGTACTGTTTTTTGTTATTAGCTTCTAGTTTCACTCCACAGAGTGACGAATCAAAAGGGGTATAGACGTACTGGACATCCTTGAGCTTTTCAAATCCTTTAAACATCTGAAAATTATCAGAAACAGAAAGTCAGGACTGAAAAAGAAACATGAAAAAAACCAGTTGCAAACAACAGCTGAAAGAAATACATGGTGCAGCTCTTTAAAAAAGGCTCTAAAGTCTGAGAAGATACCAATGAATTAGACCCCTCCTCTATCTAAATGAACTGTGACCAGTATTTTTAGAAGGAAATTAGGTCTTCCTTTTTTTAAGTTAAAGGTTTTAAAATCTGCTTGTTCAGTGTTTTTAATGGATCTTTAAAACTTTCTCTCCAATTCATATTGTACTGGTGTCTTTAAGGAGTAATGCAGGGACAGCATTCCTCTCAAACAAGGTGCTGCAGCATCATAAGATGCAAAATTTTCTCAATATATTAATGTGGGGAATTTGATGTTGAGCAGTGTGATGGTGTGGATCTCAAGGACATGAAACACGCTGAGAAACTCTCATATTTGATCATTAAAGCAAGCTGGTTTTCCACATCCAGAATTTTCCCCAATGTGACCTTCTCAAATAGCTGTTGGAAAATGGGATGCAGCTCTGGGAATTTCTAGCAGCACCAGAACGGGGAGGTTCAGGATCAAAGCCTGTGCCGTGGTCAGACTGCCCTTTCCCACCGGGAAAATCGCTCTTAAATGAGCCATTAAAAGATCAAACCAAATTGCGTTGTGTCCGAAGGTGAGAAGGAACCGTAAGATGCTAATCAACCTCGGAGTGGCTGTCATCGCCTCCGATGACGTAAGCGCTTCGGGGGCCCCGCGCGGTGACGTCATGCTGTGTGTTGACAGCTGGGGACGAGCGGGGGGTGCGCGGCTCTCCCCCGCGCAGCTGGAGGCACTGGGAAACGCGCTCGTGTTACCTTCTCTCAGGGGGTTTGAATGCTACGGGGCGCTAGAAAATACGCTCTCTGTTGTTTTTTTTTTTTCTGAAGCCTTAGTTATGGAATAAAAAAAGCCAAAGATGTTGTCATTGGGCTTCTCGTCCAAAAATATTAGACGTGAATTTGAAAAGCTTAGTAGAAAAAACAAACACACCGAACCAAACCAAATAAAAAACCAAACCGGTATCCTGTACAAAGCAGCAGTGAAAATAGTAGAAAACGTTACGTGATGATGATGGAAATATGTCTAATTTTATTAGATAAAAGTAGTCTGGTATATCAGCCCATATAAAAGTTCTTGGAATGATGGGCAAAGGAGGGACCAGGCGCGGACTGGATGTGTGTTGGGAGACTCTGCCCGATGGCCAACCCAGCGCTTCAGGGGCCACCCCAGCCCTTCCACGCTCCTCCTGGGAGCTGGTTGGTTCTTGCCGTCTCTGAAACGAGAATCCCTGCTTCTGCTACGCTTAAATCCAGCTTATTCAAGGTGAGGGCACCTGACACAGATGCCTAGTACAGAGTAACCACGTGAACGATGCAGGTATCCCTGATTGGAGTGCTCTCCACATTCAGAAACCGTTGGTTGGGCTGGAGTCTATAGCAGGGGACAACTTTTAATCCCTCATCGATTGATCTAAATTAACCTGAGGCATTAAGCAGACAACACAAACTGATTTAGCTATTAAAAGAAGAATATCCATGGCAACTGATAATGGAGACATAATTAATATTTAAATGAGTTTGGTGTTCGTTTTGTTGGGGTTTTTTTGGATGCTTGGTTGAAGTTTTTTTTTAAATTAGGGTCTGACCTATCTTGAGTTTTGACCTGGGTATTTGTTAAAGCATGTCTTAAGATTATAATCTTCTGTTTAAGTCAGTAAATCATATTTGATCTCAGGCATATTCTCCCATCTCCTAAAGCTGTGGACACTTTCTCTGTGAGGGGTTAAGATGGCTTGATTCAACCCTGCACTGTGCTATGGTTCATTTACGTTCCAGGTTCTGGTGGGACTTCATTGAGGTAGGGAACAAAGGTGAGGAATTGGGAGATCAGAGAGATGTGAGCCTGGTACTAAAGTCTCTATTGACACTGTCCCTGCCCTTCTGAGGTACAGAACCGAGACCAGTACGTGGCCACTGCTTTAAGATTTTAGAATACTTTTTTTAAAGAATATCTGTATCGCTTTCAGTGTCTGTGGCATGTTGCTGTTGTAATAATTACAGTCTTCTATTTTCTTTATTCTCCAAGCCTTTTCAACTATATCATGGCTTATTTTATATTTTCACTTTATATAGTGATTAATATCTATCTTTAAAACTGCAAGCATCCTTGTAAAGTGTAGATACCCTTGTGTTTATCATCAGTTCCTCCTCGTATTCCCACGTGAGGGGACCCCACCCTCTCACTAAAGAAGTCTGATTCTTTCAGTGGGTTTCCATCCATGCAGCTTGTGTGCAAAAAAACTTAGCAATTTTGGTTATGCTACTTTAATTTGGTAAACTGTATTGATTTCATGTATGACAGTAGTATCTTGTGCTTTACTTCACTGCTCTGATAATATAGGGCAAAGTCCCACAAAAGCTAATGGCACTGCTTTAATGTTTAGCTGACTCCTCAGAGTGGACAGGGTGACCAAGTGAATAGCAATAATATTGTGAAGACAAATACTCAATTGCATATAAATCACATATTTGCTTTTTAGTATAATGCTGTAAATATTGCAATAAAAGAAAATAACCGTAATTGAAAAAAACGTATGGCAGCTTAACATGCCAACCAATATATATTAAATGAATAAACCTCCTCATTATTCTTTTTTATTTCTGAAAATGAGTAACAAAATCATATTTAATATTTCTGTACAAAAATGTGAAAATATCCTTCATAGTTTGAGACAACAGCAAGTGGCAGATGATGGAGAGTTTGGGGGTTTGTTTCAGCGAGGTGAAACGAATTGGCCTGTTGAAATTGCTATAAAACCCTAACAGAAGTCGTGTGTGAAAACCATCCATGTGAATATTTTGAGATATTCTTGTTTACCATAGATGTTTCATAGTAAAACTCCTGTGAGGTTCTCTACTGATACAACGTGAAGGGGTGTATTTTTTTTTAAAGCATGTAACTCTTCATAATGATCTCCTTAAGGGTTCCCAGTAAATGAAATAATACAAATCAATACAAATAATACAAAATAATATTCTATTAAAAATGAGAGATAAAACCAACCAGAAAACTTAAATAACCAAACCAAAAAAGAAAAGTGCACCAATGCACAGTAACACTTTTTCTTTGACAGATACTGCCTGTCTTTTGGGTATTCCAGAGACAGGTAGATCACGAGCTTTTTTACATCAGTGAGAGCTCGATGGTGACTTGAATGGGATCAAGAAATGTCTTCTTAAAGTACATAGATGAGTATGTCTCCTTATTGGAGCTGAACAAATAATGGAAAAATCCTCTGAGATTCTGAATGACTGCACTTTTGGGTGCTCCTGCTTCGTATTTGCTTTCCCAGCAACATTCATACAAATGGATTTTTGTTCATATGAATATTAGGGAAGGTCTCCCGTTTCTGCAAATATCCCTGTTCAGTTATGAACAAAGGTCCTCGCTGTGTCAGCTGGAAATGTTTTCTTCTGTTTATAAAGTTCGCATCATCCAGTCAGAGAGTTGCAATATCATAATGGGACAGAGGTGATCAAGTATCCACCAGACACAGGTGGATTTTAATTTTTTTTTTTATTTAATCCCTACTTTGATTTATTCTGTGTAGTTCCCCTGGGTCTGACTGTGGAGGCATCAGGAGCCTTTCCCAGCTTAAAGGCATTGAGGGCTAAATTGTACTCA
>JAOXJK010000003.1:21548805-21604037 GCA_025774025.1 Xenus cinereus
TAGAACCATAGAATGGTTAGAGTTGGAAGGGACCTTAAAGATCGTTGAGTTCCAACCCCCTGCCACGGGCAGGGACAATATTAGCTGCACTGGCGTTTTCATTGCATCAGTGATAAACTATGTATTACCTGCGCTTCGTAAATGAATATATTTTTGGTTAGGGAGTTGCAGCTTAAAGCAAAACTCCATAGTTAATGAGCTGCAGTCCTTCAGCAATAGGCAGGTTCATGACGAGAAGGGCAAGATAGTCTGGACTGGGATGCCTTAGCTGCTGTTTGTGAAAATAGGGGCTAAATCCTGTCCCTTAGCCTTGCAGTGGATTTTGAGGTCCATGAAGAAAGCAGCAGGTTCTGCATCAGGGGAAGCTGTAGTTCTGGGACTCTGCCAGCCCTTTGTGTCCCTGCTTTGCCATGGCTTTGTCTCCTTTTATGCACCTCTAAGGCCACTTGCAGATTTTGGAAAAGGCGTCTCCATCATCGATACTGCACCAAAAATAGGGAGCTGCCTGAGCTCTGAAGGGCTCTGATTTCTTCTCCACTCCAGCCTTTATGCTGAATATTTTTGCTGCTTGGGTAGATTAGCCTTCAGTAAGAAAATAAAAGCAGTGAGTCCTGACATGTCCAGATAATTAGATCCCTTTCTAGATTTGAGATCAGAACTAGGAGTAGGAGCATCCTTCAAACAGGCATCTTGAGGAAGAATTTGTGTTTCAGTTGTAGCCTCCAGTTCACTTCAGACTAAGTTTACAGACTATGGCATATCTGCATAGATATCTGAACAGGAATTTAATCTTCATTGCTTTTAAGCAGTCTTTCTCTCAAGAAATCAAGAAAGTTTATTTCATATCATACAAATTTATAATCATAATCAACTTTGCTACAAAAACCTTGAAATGAGATTTTAAAAACTATGTTGACAGGAAAAGTTACTAAAAGTTATGAACAAGGTCGTGATAATGAGTCATGCAGCTCGTTTTCTTTCTTATATTTTATTGCCTCAGTTTAGCCTTTTCATTTAATTACCTAAAATATGAGGGGTGATTTTTTTGAGCATTTATTTCTACCTGTCTCTGATGTCTGGCAAAAATAGAAAACTAAAGTGTTTTTCTGAAATTGCGTATCAGTGAAAGTATGCAGTAAGAAATAAAGCAGAACTATGGACACATAATATGTATGTACATAAATAATTTTGAAGGCCCCTATATTCAAATGAACTTTTATATATAAAATATGTCCTTTCACCACAATGAAAACATACACGTGCACAACGTGCAGCTGTTTCTGCTCACCCTTCTACGGTAAGATTACTTTAAACTTTTTCTGTCTATCTGTCTCCCTCTCTATCCGTCAGAACTTCTTTTCTCTTTGGGGTGCAGTGGCTTAAACTTGCTCCATAACTGTCTCCAGTTCCTGGAGGATCACACCTGGAACACGGGTCAAGGGGAATTACTGCAGTGACAAAAGCAGGAGCACCGACCACAGAGACCTTGCCTTTATTCAGAACTTGACGTTTCAATTCAAAAATTCTTCAGGTCCAAAAGTCTTGTTGATTTCTTGCGGGGAGGAACGTTTGGGGGTTTTTTAATCAAAAGGTTATATAGAGAATCTTTTTTTTCTCAAAAAACTTTAATGAAAGAAATTTGCTTTTCTGGATTGTGCCTCAACCATGACAGTGGCTGTGGTGTGGCTTGGGTTGACACGCTTGCTCAAAGCGGTTATCAACAGAACATTCAGGAGAATGGAGTCCACCTTGTTTGTTTGAAGCTCTAAAGGTCAAGTTTCTGGGTCCAGCGATCTTAAATAATCAGACAATAAACCAAGAAGAACGGAGTCTGGGCTTTGCCGGCCCTGCAGGCTCGCTGTGGACCGTGGCTTTTTCGGCTCCTGTGATGAGAGGTTGTACAACTTCCAGGTGTGTACTTTATCCTCCATCCTTCCTTCTGAATAGCAGAGAGGGGAAGGGCTTCTTAGGACACGTCTGTAAAACTATACTTACACTCTTTTGTGCTTATGCTCTTTCTGTAGCCCTGCTATGAAATGGGGGTTACCTTCCTACTTAGTTGGGTGCATCAAAATAGAAATCCATAATAAATCCTCAGCTTACTTGGTGGTAATTCTTACTGGGGCTAATACAGCTTTACACCAGCTAAGAAAGATATGCCTGCTTTTGAAAACATTGGCTCCTCATTTAAATTAACTATAAAAGGCTTTCTTAAATTTATACGCCTTTATTTGTTTTGCCGTATCATAAGGGAAACTTCCAGAATTGATGCATTAACTAATCAATGACGTAACACACTTTGAATATTGGGCTACGCTCCTTGGAAATAACTAGAGCCTGCAGGACAGTGTTGGTAGCGCCGCAGGTTACGTTCCAGCCAGAGCAAAGCTAAACCCAAGAGCTCTCTGTGAACAAACGTTTGCAACCAAAGGGTGGGGGATTGTCTTCAGAGTCTTTACCCGTAGGATTAAGAAGGAAAGGGTTTTATTAACAGCCTGTCATTCTAGTAGTGATCAGCGCAATCCAGACCACCCCCTCCCTTTGTAGTGTAAGTGTTAAAATACTTGGTGTTCTGTAAGGACTGGGGGCAGCTCTGGTGATGAGACTTTCCATCTCCAGTTTTGGGGGGGAGTTACTTCAGCAGGCCCAGTGTGAGACTGGAGAGAAAACTTGCAGTCGCAGAAGGGACCATAATTCATTCCTTTTTATGCACTACAGAGCAATTCCAGGTGGAATGTCTGTGTTTGGAGTGGTCTGCCCAGCATACATGATTGCAGGTTTGATTTGTTTCCAGTTTGAATCAGGCATCTGCCTGTACCTCGCCAAGAGTTGGAATACAAACCGGAAACCAAACGAACTGAAAGTTTGTGAGTACAACTGGCCTCATCTACAGGATTCACCTTAACTCAAATGGTAGTCAAATAATGCCAGGAGTCCGAGATGAATGCCTTGAAGTCCAAAGACAGGGTATAGACACACTATTTCATTTACCTTCTTTGCGTCTAGATGCTCTAGGTACTATACCTGGTATATTATGGTCCAGTCTTACAAACTCTTGGTCTCTTGAAGAACACTGACAAATAAGACTATTAAAGCTGCCAGAGGAACCCAAGAGCACAGTTTTGAATACTTGTCTTCCATCAGTACAGAGATAGGACCAATAAATAAATAAATAATTCTTTAGATTGGAGACTATGGTTAACTTTTCTTGCAGAGAGGGAAGAGTCGGCAGGCCAGGAGAGTAATCTTAACCTCAAAAAGAAAGAGGAACCTGCACAGAAATTGTCCCAACAGACAAAAATCAATGAACCCCCTTTAAAGCAATACTGCAGAGGACAGAAGAGATAGAGTTCTAAATACAACAGTGTGTATTGGCCGCTGATTCACATTGCTTACAAAACCTCTCCGATGTACAGGAGGTTGTGAAAGTCTTACTCCGTGCTTCGGAGCATCTGTCCCACCTCTGCAGCGTTACCACTGTGCAACCCTGCCACATTCTCAACTACATGTGCCATAAACTGTTCAGTCATACGACAGACTTCCTTGCCACATTTGCTTCTCGTAAAGCTTTGAGTTTCAACAATGAAAGAATCAAATTAACTTATTAAATATTCATGTAATATGTATTCGTGTATGTGTATATGGGAAAGGTTTATAATTTCTCCAAAGACATGTGAAAGGAAGCAAGGAGTATCGGCAATGCAAAAGGAGCACCTTAACTTGGGCTTAAACCACTTGTATCACTAGTGCTGCCAAAAGAAGGCAATTTGTCCAAAAGAAGGCAAAAGTTATTGATTGATTAAAACATGAAAATAATGTTTTAAAATAAGTAACGTAGCTTTACAAGCACTCTGATATTTTTTAAGCAGATTATTTTAGAGACTTAGAAATAGTTTTTAGGAGAGTGAAGATTTTTATTTTCTTAATTTGTGATTTTTTTGGTTTGTATGTGTTAGCTCCCCAAAGTATTAGCAGTAATGCTCTGTTATTTGAGATCTCCGAATAAGAAAGGTATGAAATAGATTAGAAGTGTCTGTACTGTCTGTAGGCACTTGAGCATTCACATGCGATTCACTGAGTAAGAGACTGTGTCTGTCCATTGATTGTGAAAATCTTTGCGTTGTTACGTGTGTCACTTGGAGCAGGGATTGGGTCTGCTGCGCTTTAATGAGCAAAGTACTGGGTAACACTATCACGTGCCAGTACCATGAGAATAATGTTGTGACTTAATAAGTTGCCCTTAACCTGAAATAAGTTGAAGACCTTTTCAAAGCAAGTCCCTTAACAGCAAATATTCTGGTTTCTCTGTTCATGCTGAAGGATTTGCCAACCGTACTCTCATAAAAATGCCATTACCTTTTATCCTGTTCCCATTTATAAATTTTCTTCATTTTTTTCTCTGCTCTGAGTCCAGAAAAAGGCTTTGCTGGTGCTATAACTCCATGTCACATATTTTGAGTTGAGATGATCTGTACTGCACACAGAAAGGGCTTGTACTCTGTGTTCTCAAAAACTACTCTACTTTTTATTGCTTCAGGACTTTGATTTTTGACTTGGAGTCAAATAATCCATATCTCTATTTACAATAAAGCACCTGAGTTAAACTCAGAGGCAACTTGCACTTTTGCAAATTGACTCAAATTTATCAAGCTGTGATCTTTCAGAATCTGGTTGTTACAAATTTACTGAAACACTGAAAGGGCTTCATCTTCTGTTCATTATTCCACTAATTTTTAACTGCTTTAAAGAAGAATTTGGCATCCTTTTGGTTCCATCATTTTAATGCAAAATATCTCTGATTCTGTTCTTCTACTTTATATATATATATTTATGGTTTACAATGGCCATAATTCTTTCTATGTCAAGCGCTTCCAGTCAGCTAGAGACCACTCCTGCTGTGGGTGTCAAGATACTTTACCCTCAATTGGTTTTGTTGTTGTTTTTTTTAATCAAAATTTGCTGGCCAGCATCATCTCCTCTGAAAAATAGTTTCAGAGTATTCAAGTATTTTTTTCTTCTTACACAGAAGACTCTAGATCCTTACGACGTAAAGGAGACTGCAACCATTCTTCTGCAGTGTCAATTTCTGAATTATTATGCAAGCTTTTAATTGTTCCAGATTTCAGTAAAGAGATAGGTGATTACTTCAGGATGCCTGCTGAGATGCTAGATCATCCTTACTCTTTTGGGAGTGGAAACCTACCGCTAACCCCCTGTATTTCCTTCTCTCTTTTGAGAACCAAGCAAGATACTATTGACTGATCTTTGAACAGCTGAAGAGGAACAAGTGTGTTTAGCCAACAGCTAAAGTCTCTCAATTTGCCTTTCAACAAGACAGACCAGCAAACAGCAGTTGCATTACAATACTGTAACCCACCGCAGGTGCCTGAAGCTGTTGTACTAGTTAATAATTCTAGATACAAACAGAATGCAGCAGCTGCAGCAAAACTGGCCCAACACTGAGTGAATCTAAAAAAAAAAATATCTTTTCCTCTGTGTTTGCAGGATGGATTTCTTAACTGTAAGTCTCCACTGGTACTGTTCTCTCTTCCTCCAAAGCTCCTAGACCCAAAGTCAAGGAATCTTTAGTCCAAGAGATGTTTATGCTTGTTAGAATGTAAAGACAATTTTATTTTTCCTGCTTTATATTTTAGTTCTCTGATGTTCAATGAATAAATGCTTGCAGCCATCTGTAAAATAACTAGAGCAGAAGCACAGTAATTAACTGAGCCAAGCTTTATGAAATCACAAGAAAGAAAAGTAGTGGAACTTAGTGGGTTATTTAGACACAAGTGTTTCTGATCTGTAACCACTGAGCTTGTTGAAGAACGTAACTGTAACAATAGCAGGCTTTTTTCCTTTATTCTGTGGAAAGCAATGTATGGAGGAGCATTGCCTGGTCTTGGTGGTGCTTCCAGTTGCATGGGAAGGTAAGTGTGGTGAGGTAACAATCATATCTGTAACTGAAAAATCAAATCTTTCTAGTAAAGTCTTATCATTTCGGCTAAAGAAATTTCTGAAGGTGAAGATTATTTTAAAGTAACCATTGGGGCAGACCTAAATTCTACTAACCCAATGCAAAATAGCAAATAAGGAGAAAAAGATGGTGAATAGACCTACGTATTGCACATTGAAGGACGGGTCACAAATGTATTTGCAAAGGTTTAACATGTTCATCGGTGTGGGTCCCTCTACCCAGTTAATACAGCCACTGTGCCAATGTGCAAATCTGTCATGTATTCTAGATGATAAATATTGATGATCAATATTTCATTAGTCACTGTTATTCAAGGCATTTTTATTCAGAAACAATTACTGCATTCCAACAACTCACCTGCTTGAAAAACCCATGAATATTTCTGGAGTTGATAAAGCAGATACCAAGGAATTTTATCACCATTTCAAACGGATACTAATTTGTATTGTATTACTTTTCGACGTAAGTGCTTTGCAGAATTTGGTTACTCTCGTGTTTGATTAAAGCAGAACTGCTAGTCTGCATCCAAAATGCATTTCCATTGGAGGTTTTCAGAATGTAGGAGGCCTGTATTTAAGCTCATTAGGACTCTCAGGTAGGTCAGGATTTTGTGAATCTCTGTGTGTTTTTGGCTCGGGATGCAAAAATTCCTCATGTTGAAGGCAAGAGGTGATCAAGTTTGGCTTCCTTGTTAAACCGGAAGATTATGCAGTTTTATTTTTCTTTAATTAGGAGAATACATTCAATTTATGAGAGTGAGGTTTTAAAATCTAGATTTTATAAAGTTTCAAATAGAAGAGGCGAGCGTATTTTTCACAGATGTGTGGTATCCTTTCAACTTAAATATTCCCTAAAAAATAGCGTGATTTCCTAATGTTGTTCAAGGTCAGTTTTCTTTTTCTGCGCTGTTTTTACAGCTGCTACTCATGTTACCAGAAATATTTCTCTCTACTTCACAAGCCTCAAATACCACATCATTTGACTAGTAATCAACATCTGCCTAATTTCAGCTGAAGAATAACACTCTCTTTATACTCCAAAGTCTGTAGAACAACATACATAATGTTATTGTAGATTTCCATTCGTAGCTCCGTGCCCCCTCCTCCGGGCGGAAGAAACCCCCCGTTATTGAGATACTTTTTAATGAGAAAGTTAGGGATTAAAGTTGGTAGATTAATAGGATTAAACCTTTGGCAGTCTTTCATGTTCTGTGGTTTATATTATTTAATCTTTGTTTCTAGGCTTGCGTTTTGTTTTCCTCACAGCGTGCGTAGAATGGTGTTTTTGAAATCATGGGGTTTGAGTTTCTTAGCACTATAATGCAGGCTTTTAAATCAACGTAACACAGTGCCTGATTTTCTTATCCTGCATTTATAACATGCTCAGCAATGAGGCCGTGTTACTGAGTTACTTCTAAATCAGGCAACTCACATAATTCTTCTGAGATTTCACTTTACTACACAATACTCGGCTCTGGTTTTTTCACTGAAGCTAAATTATGTTATGGTTGTCAGCTACCTCCTAATTGACGGGAGTGTTGTGCTCAGCACGTTTGGCTCCTTAAAATTCTGTCCTGTTGTTCAGTTCCATGATGCCACCTCATTTTACAGCTACAACTTTTAAGCTGTTGGGAACACTGCCATGAAAAAGTTCAACACGCGAAGGAAAGGAGAGTGACTGCATTTTTCCAGACTGAGCCCCATTTTCATGCTTAAATGGCAGGGTTCTGCAGAACCATAATTACAGAAGATTGGAAATTATTTCTTCGAGTTGCATGATATTGGCAACGCAGCTCAGGTCTTATATTCAAAAGCGAAAACTCAATTAGGAAACTAACTAGGCGGGGAATTTTGAAGTAAGTTCTCAAAATGTTTGCTTCTGTCTTAAGACCTGAAGTAGATGCAAGGCTGTTTGTAGATCTTACTCATTAATACTTCCTACTCTCAAAGAAGAAATTTGGTCTTTATCCTAGGAAGCTGTTTCACTAACATTTTGTTAAATATCAGCAAATGGAAGGACTCCCAACTGCTATTTCCATAGCAGCCCTCCAGCCATTCACCGGACGTGAACATTGAAGTGCTTTATTGACCGTTCAGCAAAGACAGGTACCGATGCACGCAGGTGTAAGCAGGCGTTAACACCACCTCATCTCTGCCGTCGGGTTTTGCATTTTTGAAAGCATTTAGAAGTTTCGGGCCACGACACCAAGAAATCTGTATGTTCTGCAGTTATAAGTAGTTGTACTGTGCAGGCGTTTGTACCGGCCGTGGGCCTTGGCAGGGATGCAGATGCTTTTTCTCTGTTAAGAGCTTCACTCTAAATGCATCAGTAGCTACTTTAAACTAAGCAGCTTCCTAAGATCCGTTTTTGTGTTTTTTAAATTTTACTTGAAAATACTATTGATGTGCATAAAGGTATGCCTAACAGACAAGTAAGAAAAATGACTAAGTAATCCTTTCATAGGTACACAAGTAAAGAAACTCATCCTCTTTTGTGTAACTGACTTTGGTGGTACATGGTACAGCCAGAATAGGTGAAAGGTGGCTTTGGTATTTCTACCGTTTCCAAGTCTGTTGAAAAGTGAGTTAAGGGTAAGATGTCTATTTCTCAATAGTTTTTGTTAATGAACTTAATATTAGTCATATACCAAAAAGTGGAGATCGGGAAGGGTCTGACTGCTGGTGATTCCTCCACGCCAACGTTGTTTTCTGAGCACTTTGTGGGACTCTCGTGAGCACAGGGCTGGAATTCAGCTTTTCTCAGCCACTTGCTGAGGACACGAGGGCAAGAGAATTACCTCATTTTCAGCACCTCTGCGTTAAGCCTACCAAATATGAATAACAGTACTTTTGAGATTAGTATAATTTCTAGCTGGTTTTAAGATGATTCATTGGTTCAGATAATTAGGGTTCTGCAAATATTGTTCTGGAAACATGCTCTTTCAATGGCACCACTACAGCCTCACAACTTCTTTTTTGTAGTTATTCTTGTAAGAAACACGCTCAGGTGCTGTGCTTCGCCTGTTGTTTCACAGAGAACTAGAACAGCCAAAGTCCAGTACATTATTTCTATAATCGAATTCACAAGTCTTGGAGCAGAACCTCAGCTTTCACGTCTGTGTGGGACCCCCGAGAAGCGCAGCGCAATCCATTCCAGTCGGGGAGAGGTTACTCTAGAAATATCCTCGTACATTATTGTCCCTGATTTCCACTCTAGAGGAAGGACATTGCTATGGAGCAGTAAGATCTGCCTTCGTTTGGCAGGACAGTAACATAAATGCAGATCACATGCCAAGGACCGTGATCTCTCCCTGCTCTGGAGGAGTCTAAAGAACCATAGGCAACTCAAGAGGTAAGCGGAGTGACCCTCTGTCTGTCCATGGGGTGTCTGAAGGCACAGCTGGTGACCCAGGGTCCTGCCGGGGGCTGCCACCAGCCGCCCTCAGTGAGGCCGTCCTGCCCCATCCCTCCAGCCACCTCTCCACGTTGGGGGTTCTCGTGGGACTCTGTTGGAACCTCGCAGAAGACTAAGGTCGGTTGCATCCCTGTCTTTAACGGGCTTTTGTTCCGTGGTTATTACCATTTGTGTGAACGCTGTGCTCCCAAACAGGTGAAGGTTAATTACATAGCTTGGCTAATTCTGTGTCAAAACCCCACTGAGGGTGCTCATCAAGCTAAACGTGGGTAATCGGTATCTGCATAATCATGCTGCTCACAGCAAGTAGACTGAGATTCAGAATATGCTGAGTGAGCATAATGTTAATGCAGTAAGAACAAAATATAATGTCTACTCTGGTTTCACTCTTCACCTTTTCTCCTAACTTGGAAGAAGTACTGTCTACTTTTCTAATACGTTTTCCAAAGGTGATTTTCCCCATCAGGTAAAGTTACTTCCCACTCTAATAACGTACAAATTAATCCCTTCCAGTGCAAAACTACATGTTATAGTGCAGAGAGGAAAAATGGTGGGACACTGAGCCCTGAAAGTTTTCATATGAAATTCAATAATAAAGAAATAGCATATTGTAATTTTATCCCAGAGGAGCTGACTTTGAAAACTTAATTCTGGTGAATTTAAATAAAATTTTTACTGTTATTGTTAAACGTGATTAAAATTTAATATATCATCTGGCACATCTTTACAATGCCTGATCTCAGTGATCTTAGGAGATTTTAACAGGCTGAAAACGCTGCCAAGCTCCAGCTGTAAAGCTTCCGTCATCTTTCGAAACGTGCCACTCTTCTCCAAAGCTATAGAACTGTTCTCTGAAGCTATGTTATATATTTATTTGTACTCAAGATCTGTTGGTCATTTCTGTTGGAAGGTGGTGCCCAATATTCAGTAAAACTATAATTTTTGATGTATCTTTAAGAAAAAACAACTATAAGAGTTTAAATCAGAAAGAATATGCCTAACTTTAAAAGTGGGGTATACATAGGTAAGAAAAGATAGCTAAAGACAGGCGTTACATAGCTAAGAAATGCAGAGTATTTACATCTTTGTCCTACTGTCCAAAAAATAACCTTGCTGATGCCTAAGGGGAAAAACAGGCATGAATGAAAAGTGACAGACTTTAGAAAGGAATCAGTCCTCTCCACATATAGACCATTTCTCTCTATAGATTGGCTAATTTGATGTGAACACGGGTTTAGAATTGAGTCCAGGGAGACTGAAGTCAGTGGCAAAAGGGAAATTTGCCCTCTTGACACTATCTGATAAACAAAATTGCATCCATGCTTCTCTCCCAAAAGGCCATTGTCAGAGGAATTTTCTTGTATCAGCTTGAAACTACGGTGGCTCCCTACTGAAATGTTAAAGAGCTCGTCCTCATCACCTTGCATTTCCGTAAGGAGAAAGCCTCCTGGGTTCTTCGGTGGGGCGAGGGGGTCGGCACTGCTAATGAGCAGAACTGCTACTTCATAAACCCCCCATCTCCATTTCCAGTGAAAGTCCTCTTGAGCAGTGTAGGTGTTCACTGGGGTTTGCAGGCACCCAGCACGTTTCTGGAGAGCCTCAGCACCATTCAGAAGAACTTAAAAGGAATGAATCACCCTTTTTTTTAGAAAAGTTGTGCATGTTCATGGTGTTAGGCACTTCCTACAAATGAGGATTTGCCTGTCTTTGAAGTGAAATTTAAAATTACCAAGTTCATGGAAGCAGCTGAAGTTTGTATAAAATCACACCCTCTAAGGCTCAGTGGGAAGAGTGACAAAGGCAAGGTCAGACAAATGGCAGGACTGGCACGGCGCTGGTGATTTACTGCCCATCCTCACTGGTCTTCATGCTGTCTACAACCACCTGACACCTGCAGGGCCCTTCTCTCCTCTCACATTGCAGTGCTAGCCAGCACCTTTTAGGACCAGAAGCTCTCTCTTACTCTGGCTCTGTCAGGGAGCCTGTTATTTCTACCAGGTTGCTCAGGTTGGGTGGTAGCTGTGGGCATTTAGAAAGAGCCACAAAAGCCTCCTCACAGTAAAAGACAAAGTGTCACAGCGCTAATGATGTGAACAAAAGTAAAGTGAAAAGAGCTTGCCCCAGACTTAATGAATTTCTCCGCTCGGTTTTTTCTGGGGTATCTCACGTAAACGCTGAGGTTTCTGGGTGGCTTCACACATTCAGTTACTGGCTCAAGCCATGTCTGTAGATTCCACTCCCTCCACCTCCATCTTTACCCAAATCACAAGGAATCAAAACTGTTACAGATAAATAATGAAATGAGAAATAACGCAGTGAAGTACATACTTTGGTTGGTAGCTCTATGAGTGAGACTGAGACTTTGTCTCAGTTTTTACTTTGCTGCGGAATTTAGAGGCACGGCATGGGTTTGTGGTGGTTTGTGTTTGGGTTTTTTTAATAAGATGAGCTAGAGTTTTATTCTGCAGGGAAATAATTGAATGTGTTTGTGGGTACAGAGATGGATGAACTTAAATGAAAAAAGTTGGCAAGTCTCAGCAAGTAGCTGGATGAGCTTTCAACTCCCACAGGTTTTAGTAGCTGAAGAGCTGTCCCTTTCTTTGTTTATCAATATTTTGGAAGAATGAAGAAGTTGAAATTGAAGTACAAATGCATATATAAAAATATGTATCTACATATAGGTACATCTCTCTATCATTTTATAATATATAGAAATGGTTTTTAAAATGATAAGCAAAGGGATCCTTGATAAAAGCATTCCTTAGCCAAAGGGTGCAATTAACTCAAACAGGAACATTTATAGAGGTGAGAACTTGAGCATCAAGTCCAGATATAGTTTTATTTTACAACCTTCAGTATTTAAATATGAATAAAAAGTAGCATATATCTGCCATTTCTAAAATGTATCTAAGAATGGAATAAATCTTAATATATATAATAAGAATGGCCAGAATGACTTCCCTAAGGAAGATGGCTCATAATGAGTGTTTTGAGTTTCCTCTGTGCTGTGAGATTGTTTATTTAGAAAAATCTCTACATTAAGTCTGTTGAAAAACTGTCACTTTCTTATGTCTAGGAACGCAGCAGACCGCTACAGTAAATGTACACATAGATGGTTAAGCTCCTGGTAGCACAACTTGTATTTTCTTTCACACCTCAAACAACCCCAAGTTTGTAATGCCCGGTGTAGGTAACTTAATGAAAAAGATTGCTTAACACAACCAGATTAAAAACCAATTTAACTGATGGCCGCAAACAGAGCTTAGGGTTTGTCATGGCTACAAAGATTTTCTGTCAGGGTATAAAAGCCATGAATCAGTATGCAGAGGGTACTGCCTGCCCCATAGAGATGCTAATTTTGTGACACTTTGGAAACTCATGTTCTACATTTACTGTTCACACTAGAGGGAAGCTACCCAGCCTTAGCTGCAGCTAACAGAATCAAAGGACTGCAAAATGTCACATTTTCTTATCCCCATGCAGTCTCATTTTCAGATATTTAGTTTCTTTCTAAAAGTTGTTTGACAACCGTAGCGCTGATTGAATATCCTGAAACACAATTGTCCTAAAGACTGGAAAGTTATATTTATACACAACTGCTGTAGCCAGTTTATCTGCAGAAAATAAAGGGCCTATCAGTTTCCTGCTCAAGTATTTTTGGAAAATGACAGAAAAAACCCACAACCAATTAAAGAAATTGTACTATGGGAGAACAAAGATCAAGTGTTTCAACATGTTAGCGCTGGGGCTTTTATTTGGGGTTTTTTTTCTTTTTTATTTCTCCCAAAATGCTACAAAAAAAAAATCTATATGCATAGTTTACACATCGCAGACATATTTAGATAGAATGTTATGTTACAGATAGTGTTACCGGTTGAAAGTCCAGGTATTCTTCCCTGCTTACCCTGAGTTAGGACTTAGAAAATATAAAGAGGGCACTAAATAACACAGCAGTTTCAACAGTTTATAACCCCAAAATGTTCTGGAAAACCAAGAGAAGCAGAAGGTTTTAGTTTTTTTCCATACCCCTCTCGTTAAAGGGGATTCTCTGCCGTCGTTTTCTTTTAAAATCCTGGGGGAGACTAAGGCGCCTGGTTAAACACCTTCCTCCCCAAAATCCCGTGGGAGCGGAGACTCACCTAGGGCCGAGTCGCAGATGAGCTGCTGGGGGTGCGCGGGGGCGCAGCTGCAGGCCCCCACCGCCGCCGGCCTCCGGCTCAGCACCAGCAGCGCCGACAGCAGCAGGGCGCTGGGCACGGGCTTCATGGCGACGCTGGCTCCGCCAGGGAAAAACGCTTCCTTACGCTTGGTTTTCCAGCTCAACTTGCTAATTGCCGCCTGATTGCTTCCGCGGGCGGGCGGGTGGGTTTCGGCGGCGGGGAGGTTTGGGAAAGCCCTCTAACGCTCGCTGCGAGTATACGCTCCTGTTCACTGACTTCTCCTTCCCCTGACATGGGACCCTCTTATTTATGGCCCTGACACCGACTCCCAACTCCGCCTTCCTCCGAGGAAAAAGCACATCATTGGTGAGAGTTCCGGTACCAGAGGAGAGGTTACCTTAGCGAGCGGCGCAGTGTTGCTCTTATGAGTCAGTACAACTATTAATAATCAAAAGCCTTTGCAAAAACATCTTTTAAAAGTATCTGGAGCTGATTTTTATGATCTTTAGCGGAAGAAAGATTTTATCTTTTTCTAGCGAATTTCCTCCCAGTTTGAATTTGAAAACTAGCTCTGTCACCTTCTCTCTTTTGGGCAAGTAAACAAAGCTGGCCTTTTTTTGAGCTCTGTTTTCATTTGCAGCCCCTGATCTTCCCCTGCACTTCTGTGCGTTTTCTTGCAATGACGTCCCTGTTCGCAGGCTGCACAGAACTTCATTCATGAAAAGGCAACGTCTCAATGCTCCATTTGTGAGCCTCGAACAATCGGTAGTTACAAGGAATAAAGAATTAAAAAGAAGAGCTGCAATAAAAGGCATTTCTTACTATTTCATCGCAGATTTAATTTAAAATCACAAGGGAAAATATACCACTGGTGTGTGCTGGGGGCACGGCTCGTTCTCTGCGTTCCTGGTCGCTGCAAGCCCTGATCTGTGTCTGCGCTCTCTGGCTCGTGCTATCCAGGGACCACAGACATAAATGCAAGAGCTCACAAATCTTTTTCGGCTTCAGCTCTTTTGATGCTGTAGCAATCTGTGCGACATGCACACACCCTCCTTCTAAAAAACAGTTGTTTCAGGAGAGAGCAACATACGGTTTGATTAGGGAGTAAAATACATCGATAAAATAGATTGACAGGACAGAACTGCTTAAAGGGTTGTATATTTGATCACTTCACAAGTCAAGCTTAGGAATTGAAAATACATTAACATAATTTGAACCATTTCCATCTAGACTTGAAAAAATGTACTTTGTTGAGGCTGAGATTTAGGTGTGCACACAGTAGTTCACTGTCTCTATAGAGATGTGTACATGCTTCACAGCAGCAGGTTTATTTTATTTTGGAACAGTAAGAGGTCAGTTTTACGACTATTAGCGCTCTGATTCTTCTTCCCCCCGCCCCCGAAGCACACTCCCTCTGTTAAAAAAAATAAATACACAACTATTCTGAATTATTAGAACTGGGTCTCATTTGTAGATTTTAGATGTAGGTTTGAAGCTGAGCCAGGAATGTTACAAACTATGTCCTGATTTAGTTCGAGCAACCATACTTTAATTTTTATTTTTTCAGTCTGAAGTTTTGGCTTCAAATCATAAGGTTGGATCCAAGTCCGGGACTAACACCTGAAAGAATTCAGACCTGTTAACATCTCCATTCTTACCTGGAAGGAACTTGCTTCTTTCGGGTGGCTTTTCACGTGAGTGAAAAGACAAAGAAGATGTGAGGCTGAAAACTTACGCAGGAAGTTCAAGGTAGAAGCCTGCAAAATAACCCAAAACAAACCAAAGCAGGTATTTTAATGGCCTCTGTGGTCAGTAGTTCTAGGACTATTGATTTTCAAGTCTTACTTTGGGCAGTAGGATTGGAAAGTGATGAAGGAATTAATTGAGATCCATTGATTGGTTTCCAGATGACATCACACGGCTGGTGCTATAGATGGTCTAAATAGACCAATTTGATTACTGTTTCGGTCAAATTCAGATGATAAAGAAATATGCTGGGCAAACTGTCTTCTCTGACATCGAGTACACAGGTCTACCTGTGCCGTGGTTAACTAAGGGTTAACTAAGGCACATTTTGCCTGGGATTGACCAGAACAGCACATCAAACTGCTACGCTCTGCGCGCTTGCTGAAGACCTAGTGCAAACAACCTGATGATGACAATAATAATCAAATTAAAAATATTACGCTCGTAAAATTTAAAAATAAATTTGTGAAAAGTTAAAAATTAATGCACAACTATCCCATAGCTCTTACTCAAGAAATATATTTCCTGTAGATCTCTCTAGACCCAGTCGGCATGGGAAGGGACAGGCTGGGAACATGCTACACGCACCAAGCCCTCTCAGTGGTAATGGGGATTTCAGTGAAACTTGGGGCTAGAAGGTTTCTCATCCCTAACGTGACACGAGGGTCACAACAGCAGCAAGAAGAGCAGATATGTGCACTGGTTAGTCCTAGGTTACGTTATTTACATCATGGCGTTTGAAAGGGATTTTAATGTCTGGAAATCTCTATACTCGGGAACATGCTCTCACAAATGCAAGAAAATGCATTTTTAGTCCGTTTATCAGAGGAGACAAATATTACCTGTAGCTTCTACTGATACCAGTACAGTGAGTACCTGTTACCTCTGAACAGTATCGGGAAGCATTAGGTCATTAGCTTGAACCTGCATCACCCTTTTTTATATTGTATGTGGTTAGTATTTTTCACTGCATTAGGAAAATTACTTTGAGAGAGTTTAAAAGAAACCCTAAGCTCAGCACCCATTCTGTATTACAGTTAGGTCTTGACCTACAAAGATTATTCCCAAAAGACATAGAAATATTCCTTGACTAACTTTTAAGGAAAATAATCTTGTATCTTAAATAATAGCAGAGACATTACAGCCAACGTTCTATAAATGTAAGCAGACTGAGGCAAAACAAACACTTGGTCGTTTTACTATCTGTATAAATGAAGTAGCAGCGCAGGGCTGCTTTCACTACGCTGGATGCTGGGATGTCATTTTTTCCTTTAGTTTGATAAGAAAGCCATGATATCATAGAAATTATGTCATAGTAGTAGTCCAGGTGGTGCCCAGCCCCGGGGTATGTGTGGTACAGCTAACTCTTGCTAATGAAAACCAGCAAAGTTCACTTATCAGGGGATATAGTCACTCATTCCTTCACTTCATTATTGAGACAGTAGACAATGTACTTTCTACTGAGCAGGTCGACTGTTGAACAATTTCTGTTTTCTAGTAAAATGCAAGAAAATAAAGAGAACTGGGGATAATGTACTCTATTTGTTGATGTGTGCAATTTAGAACCGAGGCAGGAAACTTGACAACAGTCAAATTTTTCAACAGTTTCATCTCTTCTCAATGGGAGTTCTAATTTTGCACAGGACTTTGTACTGTGGGTTGTCATGATCCCTGTTAATTTTTACTTCGAAGCATTAGCATCTATCAACAACGTTCTGGTCATTAATTACCATCATTGTTTCTTTCTCTTCTGACAGCCCCCAGAGACCCATATTAAAAGCACTAGGTCTCCTCCTGTTGGATGCCATACGTGCAGAGTCCCATGGAGTGAGCTGTGGCTTCCCCTGAACTCCAGAGAACATTCCTCTGGCAGGTTGGAGTGGGATGCTTTGTGTGAAGGAGCACCGCGCTGTATTGCGCAGGGATTGCCCGCACAGCTTTTTCAAAGGCTCTTTAATTATCACAGGGACACCTTGCTGTCCCTTCCAGCTGCCAAGCGTAGAATCATAGAATGGTTCAGGTCGGAAGGGACCTTAAGGATCACCCAGTGCCACCCCCTGCCCTGGGCAGGGACACCTCCCACCAGCCCAGGTTGCTCCAAGCCCCCTCCAACCTGGCCTTCGAATCTACAGTGTCCTGGTTGGAATGCCTGCTCTGTACCTAAGCTTCTGGCAGGCTACAGGGCGTAATTTTTTACCTTTATTGACCTTATTCTCTCTTTCGACAAATGAATCTTATTTTAGAGTGATAATAGGCAGGATTCTCCACAGTGATAGTTTATGTGTTGCCTTCTCGATGCTGTGCTCGAGTTCTTTTCTCCCTGGTTCTCATTTGGCGTTGCATTTATTGCCTTAAAACTACTTCCAGTTAACCTGACATAGGTGCAGCACACAACCTGTACAAAAATCTATACAATCATGTAGGAAATTCAAAATTAGAGTAGTATTTCACAAAAAAGATGAGGCTTTAATGGGTTTTCAGTTCCAGTGCCTTCGTATCTGCTATAGCCTGCTTCAAAAGGGAGGGTATTTATAGCTGTCACTTCCTAAATTCTACAGTGAAAAAAAAAACGTTTACAGCAGGGTATAGTCACAGCAATTTGGGTAGTTTTTTATAAGGTGTCAAAATGTTATTTGGTTTTAGAGGCAGCAGTTTGCTTAATAGTTGGTAGAATGATTGGAATGGAATGAAACATGGATGTGCCAAAATCAAAGTATAATTTGTCTCTGCAAAGATTTTGTCTTCTCCAGAATTTCTACTAGAGATCTGTGGGAACTGCTCTTTCTGATTCGCTGCCGTTGTACTGAGTGTTTTTCTTTTAATGGCAATTTCTGTTTCTGTGCTGTAACAGGTATTGAAAATAGAAGTTTTTTCTACCATCAGATCCCATCTGTGTTGATTTAGATAACTCTTCTTTTTTAATTGGAAAACAGTTGTGGTGATAAAGGTGTTTTAGATTGATTTCATGGTTCAGATTTGCTTGACGGTGTCACTTTATATCCTGAGATCACGTCAAAATTTGTACGGATTTCAGCGAATAGCAAGAGAATTGATTTCTTAAATCCAGTCCTATGAGGTGGTGTTAAAGGCAAGGGAAGGAACTGTGTACAAGGGGTGCTCAGAATTCCCCCTTTTGCATCAACTCCCATTAATTTTGGGGGGAATTTAGGTGGCCCAGCATTTCCCCGGGAAATTGCACTTCTTCAGTACACAAGCCGTTTTAACCCTCTGTTTTGAACAAAGAAATCACAATTAAGTTGCATTGTCTCTGGTTCCTGGACACACTGATCAGATTAAAGCTCTACTCTTTTTATCCACTTGAGCTTTTTGGATTTCTTGAATGCCCCTATTTCTGAAAAGACAATACAAAGCCCAACAGATTCTCCTTCGCCTTCCCGCTTGGGTGAAACATTGCTCCAGACAGAGAGAATTTTACACCTAGTTTTTTTCTGTCAAGGTATGAGGCGGTGGAAAATCTGGCTCGACATCTCTGAGTTGTTCTTTGTGTTTGTTGAGAATAAGAGCTCTTTAAGTGGGATGTTTCTGCTTTTCGTAATTAAGAGAGGAATATGTTGAGCTACCCCTGCTGGTGAGGGAGAGCTTCTGCGTGGCCGAGCCCTGACTTTATCTGGAGATTTTGTTTTCTTAAAACGGACCAGACCAGAGAAAGTACGTCTTCTGCTTGTTTATTGATTTAGGGCTCTTCCTGCCTGTTTCTGGGAAAGAGAAAAATGAATAAAAGGCCACCTTCATTATTTCACTTTTAATTTCCTTTCTCCAAAGTAAGCAGAGCAAAATTAGATTTAGTCTGATGCGTATTCCACAAATAAATTACATGGAACTAGAGTGGTTAAATGAACTTTGCTTGGGGATTATTGGAAAGATAAATATTTAAACACTGAACTTGAGGTAAGTCATGTTTATTCAACATCTATTTTTTTTTGTCACTGCTTTTTTTTTTTTTCCCCCGCTCTTTTTTTTTCCCATTGTGGCTTTTCTAGTCAACTCAACCATGAGGACATTAAAGCCAGGGTGAATACCATCTTCAAAAAACTGTGTTTTCCGTATTGTTGCCAGCAGAGAGCTTTTTTTTTTTTTTTTTTTTGCAGATGATCTGTGCCTGGTTTTATTTTTATATATGACTTCAATTATATTTTACATTATATCTTATTTAGAAGAATTCAAAGTAAGTTTCCAAGAATTCAAATTATATCTCTTGGAAGTGGAATAGTTTGTATTGTGTAACTCTAAGCATTGTCCAAAAGTACTTAAATCGGTGAAGAACCTATGAACCTTTGAGCACTTTAGTGTATTAAGCTTAAGTCGTAAGGATTGACTTTAAATTAATGGATTTACAGTGAAGAAGTTGCAGGATGACACTCTAGCAAACCAGACTTACAAACTCCAGAAATTTCTGGAAAAGGGAAGGATGGGTATTAGCGCTGTTACATATGGGAATATACAAACAGTAATGCGGATGGAGGCTGTGCTGGTTAACTGTATAGCCACTGGTTAACCCAATAACCTCCACTGCAGATGGTAGAAGATGGTAACGGTGCCTGTGGGTATCATGTATCAAACTAGAATACGGCTTTCTACAGTAAAAAGCACGATGGGCAGATTTATGAAATCTTTAGATGGCCAGATATTAAAGATTAATACAACAAAGTGATGCTCACCTTTGTAAGCTCATGGGACAAAGACTCTTCAATTGTAAACCACCGGTGCAGGTGAAATGTTAACAAGCAGAGATAGTTTGTCCTTGCCATTGTGACGTCAGTAAGAGAATCATTAAAGTAACTGGCTTTTTAGGTTTTCGTGCTCCTCTAATTAGAAGTGTTTCTAATTGTAGGTCAGCTTTATTGTTATCAGAGAACTTGCATGCATGAGATTTGTGCTCTCTGGAGTATGCTGGTCAGAAATGAAAGAACGGAAATAATTGTCAGAATTTAGCAAAAGGCATTTCATTTTCAGACTTGAACCTAGTTAAGAGTATGTGGGCTTCATAACTCAATAAAATAAGAATGTGAAGTACTTTCAGTGATTAGTCACGGTGGTTTTGTATAGAGATCCCTGAGCAGCGTTAGCATCTATAAAAATGTCCTAGAGTGCCAAAAGCCAAGTTTCCAGGTGTATATGAAGGGGGATGGGGGGCATTTCAGTCACTGAACCCAACAGAACCGGTGTATTGCTGTGATTTCAAAGTGGATGTTTAACTGGACGTTTCCTTCAAAAATTATTGTGGTAAAACTATATCACACCCTGCAACTAACTTAGACTCCATTCAGGAAAAAAAAAAAGAGAATTAAGTAGGATTTCTGACCCAGAGCCTTAGGTTTGGCTCAAGTTTAGAAAAAAAAATAAACTGAGAAGGCAGAAATCTGTTTGGAAGAAGGGGACGTCAAATCTCTGATGGCTACACAAATCCTGGAGAGTGAACCTCCATTCAGCAGAGTAATGGCGCTGGCAGCTGCCTCCAGTTACAGTGTGTGTTTTGTTTCTTCCTAAAACACAAGTTAGGTTTATTTTGTCAGGTTCACTGGAAGGACATGACTCTTGTTGACATGTTCAAGGAACAGGATTTTTTTTTCCCTGCTGCTGCTACACTGGAAGTGCATGCACAGCACACGGGCTTCAGTTTAAAGGAAATTATAGCGATGAATTAAGGAAGGAGAGAAGTATTAAATACTTCTTACTAAGAAGTACTATGCCAGACTAGTGGTTCTACTTTTTATTTTTCATTAAAGTGCATTGAAAATACAGGTAGCAGTATAGCATAAAAATAGTGCAGTTCTTCGTGAGCACAACAGTAGCAGATAAGGATTCATGAGCTGTATAGTTTGTTAATTAGCTGCTCGGAGGTCAGAGTTGTAGCATCTATTTAATAGCTTTGCACAGAGCAGTTCTTGTATTGATCATTGGTTTGGGTTGCTTGGTGGGGTTTTAATTCTGGGGTTTTTTTTTTAATTTCACACCCATCTGTATCTTCTCGTTTCTCTGCACAAACCACATGGCAGTTCCCAAATGGTACGTTGAACAAAACAAGCGCCCTCACCTTGGGAAGTGCTGCCCTGCCGTATATTGCAGAGCAAAGGATATAGACCCGGCTGTTTTGGAATACTGTTACAAACGCTCCATGTTTGGATAACAAATGAAGTCTTCCAGAAGAATACGGATTCCTCCCTTTTCTCAACAAGAAAAATATCCTCTACCAGCTTTCAAGAGAAGAGGAAGAACCGTGTGGTTCATCTTTAACTGGTTTTTCCTAATTTTTGGCTGGCAGGGTATGATTAGTTTTGAAACTGAAGTATGTTCTGAAGGCAGCGGGTTTGGCTGTTTACTGCTGCGCGTCTCCAGATCAGAGGTCAGGAGCCTTCAAACCCTTTTGTGTTCGTGAAGTCTTCTGGAACCCATCTTTTTAATGGTTACCTGATGTGTCAACGGCAGTCCTCACCGCACTTGCTTGTTCTTTTTGAGCACCTGTATCATTTGATCAGTGTCTTTTTTAACTGTAGTAATTTGGCAAGTTCTTCTTAACTTCTATCAAAAGTGAAGAGCAGTAATTGCAGTGTTTTCTGAATTTGATTGAATTTTCTGCATTCCCCTCTTCCTTCAGTGTAATTATTAGGATGTGGGATGAGAAGAGAAGATAGCCCAGCCCTAAATCCTTTATGAAAACAACATATGCAACATATTGAAAATATCTTGACATTTCAGAAGAGCAGCACGGTACTATTTTGCAGATTTCAGGCATTTAAAATAGGTTTTGACCAGTAACTAATGAATCTTTGAACTTAATTTGGTTTTAAATCCAATTTGCAAATCATCCTAGCAATGTGGAAAAGGAATGTTTGATGTAATAATTTACATCAACAGAAGAGTAAAAGTCCAACGCATTTCAAGCCTTAATGAGGATGATTTTGATACTTTCTGCTCCTAACACCGGCAGTTTCAAAAAGTTTTGTGGTCTCACGCTAACGAACCCAACACGTCATGACCTAATTCTGAGAGACTTAATGACATGAGAAACACGCTTCCGTGATAGATTTCAGAGTGATTTGCTGTGAATGCACACTTGCCGTAATTAGCGCTTATTCAGCAACTTCAGAATATTGGGTCAAATTTTGCTCTTGATTTAGTAATTCCATCAGTATAAACCCTGTTTGAGATAGTTCTTTGTTTGGAAATCCAAATAGCTTCATTGCAACTATAATTACTTTGTTAGTTGCCCGTCAGCAGCAGGGGGAACCAAAAGAGCAAATGAAAAATGGGAGAAATGATGTGTGTCATGAGTTCCTGCCGCACGGGCTTTGATCTTACCGGGCTGAAATGAATGGATACGATGAAAAATGAATGACAAATCCGTGATCCTGAGAGATGTTGAGGGGTTGCTGTCTCTATTATTATCGGTAATTTAAAAGAAGGAGAAACTATTACAGTTGCTGCAAGTGGTTTGAAAGTGTGACGCTTGTACATCGGCCTCCAGTTTAGCTGTGGAGATCGTGGAGTCCAGATCTCACGGCATTTTGAAGCTTTATCAGGGAAGCTCCAGTTTGAGCCAGTTGTGAGCTGCTGTGCTCCCGCTGCAAGTATATGGCTGAAAAATCAAATCTGCTCATTTTAGAAAATTTGCTCCCGTGGACTACACTAATTAATTTCAAATGTCTTCATTTAAACAAACATACTAGGCGCCTTTATAGAATCAATTTTAGTGACATACATATAACACCATTAACAGAATTTTCAACTGATCTGCCTTGAAAACAATAAAATAAATGCCACTTATATAAAATAAAGTGATAGTAAAGAGTTACGCGGCATTCAAATGAGCTCTTGAATAAAAATGCTAATATATAGTTATTTGGATGGGGAAAAGATAGACATGTTATTAAAAACATGAAGATTTTTTCAGACAGGATATTACAGTCACATTTGAAACCCACGTATATACTGTTGTATTTCCATTACAGATTTAATCACTTCTAATATTTAATCCCTCGTTCTCCCGTGTCCTTGAACCCTTCTGCAGTGCACTTAACCAGGACTGGGTGAGGCTTCTCACACTTTGACTGGTGCCCAGTCTGCCAAGAGGGTTTGGTTTAAAGCATTACTGCTGTGCTTACGTAGACTCCTGTCAAACTTGGGTGAACTCCCAGTTTGATGGTACCTTGTGGTAACAACCATTACGCTTGTCTGGTCATTAAGTATGTAAATCTAATTCATGCTATTACATATGACAGAAACCATTAAAACATGTCAGTTCAGTAAAGCAACTTCCATGTTAATGTTTCTCAGCTTGAAATTTAGGAATCTAGGCTTCTGTTGGCCAAAAGAAAACATGTGATGAGTCCTATTAGTATGGGCTCTATTTAAAGTGTATCCATTGACATATGCCAGATCTTCCTTCAAGGTATCTCTCTACCAAGTAACTATAATATAAATTAAAAGGAAACCCACAGAGCTGGTAAGTTTTACTATCATAGTTGTATCATACGTAATGTTTGCCCAAATGTCTGAAAAGTCTTGAGGCTGCCTGTTCCGTTAAGACAGAAATTAACATAAAAGAGCAGATTGGGAAGAGTTGGGCGAGGACTCTAAATTGAGTTTCCTATAATTTCAGTAAGAAAAGTCGGGCTTTGTTATTGCTTGACAGGACAGTACCACACGCGTCTGGGAATTAGGTGGTGGTGGGGAAGCGACTGCGTGGTGGCACGTGTCTAGTCCCCGTCTACAAGTGGAAAACTGTGGTAATTCAAGTAAGAGCAGGAATAAAGGCAATGCTGCTAAAAACCCCAAAATAGCTACAACTTCATCAGCCCTGGATTCGTGGGCCTGTCACAAGGGAAGCGTTGGGATAACTTCATATTTGTCTGCCTTCTGTGCTGCCTGGGGTTTTTTCCTGTCTGATGGTTGAAACGCAATATTCAGCGCCTTTTCCCCTTTGTCTGCGCTGGGATGTGGTGTACCACATGAAATCCGGCTATCGGACTCCACAGCAAAATGAACTCTTATTGCCTTAAATGATGTTAGCCCGGGTTTTTTTATTTCCTGTGGCCCACAGAGGATTCCACAGCTTTGGAATCATGGGAAAATACGTGTTCCTCTTAATTACAGGAGTGCCATTTGTATTGCTATACTTAGAGGTCTGCCAGCATTTCCATTACAAACCCCGGCTCAGTGGTTGAAAAATGTGGTGCTGCCCTTACAAATCTTGAGTCAGGCAATGATTTGTTCCCCCTCCTCCCCCCCAAAAATTGGGAAAAAAAAAAAAGTGGCTGGTTTTAAAATATGAAAGCAATAAATAAGAGACTAGATGTTGACTATACAGGACTTTGCATTTCTACAGTCTGGCAAGAAACTTATTTTTAAATTGCAGTATAGGTGACCTTTACTGTATAATGCTTTTGCAAGTGCATTTGACTGTTTTGAGACTAATCAGCTTTTTCATGTTTACGTGCCTTAAATTAGTTAGGTGGAAACAGATGCGTAAAGAGCAATTTCATGTATTTTGGATTTAAAGACCAACTCTTGAAATGGTTCCTAAACAAGAGTTAAATAAAAGACTTTCAAGGTATTCATAGTTATCGATTTCTACTGTGTTGATCCTCAGAAATTCTGCAGAAAATGCAAGTTGCCTTTACGCAGGCGCTGAAATGTGGCAGCTACAGTTAGGTGTGTGCTATAGAGCTCTGAGAGATGGGTTTCAGAATGGTGTCCTTGCCTGTCGCACTGATTCTTGATTTCACAAGTCAAGGATGCCCCGGCAGAAGATAACGTACATGGCATCTTTACTTTACTAACGGAATAATTTAATTAAGATCGCAGTCTCTACATCAAATCAGGTTTTCTCCTGAAAAGACATAGTTTGGCTGTGATGCAGAAATCAATGAAAGAGCTCCATGGCCTGTGTTGTGTAGCTGACGAGTGTGGGGCCCCGTGGTTTCATCAGGCTCTGAAAACTCTGGTGTGTTAACGGAGCAGATCCACAGATTCTTCCTTTTTCTTCTGAACAGGCTGAGCAGAAACTGAGATTCTGTCAAAAAACAAGCAACTTGGTTTTGTTAGCTTAGGTGTCCTTTATGTGTTTTTAAAAAAGAAGTCAGAACAAAACAATATTGCATGGGTATGCATTTTAGAAAACTCAGAGTCCATTAAAAAAAAAAAGAACGGAAGAGACTGATGTACTGGGAATCTGATGGTAAGTGGTATAGAATATGTACCTTGCAGTGAATGCCCACTTGTTCTCGCACAGATTTGCCTTTGAGTTAAAGTATTTTTAAAGCAGGCATCCTTAAATCTTATTGAAAAAAATGTTTACAATATAGGAAAAGTGTGTGTGAATTTTAATTAGCTATACAACCCTACCAATAGGTTTGGATGTTACCAAAAGCCAAGTGACCTTCCTGTTCATTATCTCTTGATCTTAATGTCAATATTTACGATGCCATGACATTTTCCATGTAAATATCTATTTGTGTGTTTCTGTGCAATGTTGAGCACAGCACAATGAGGTAAGTATGAACTCCATTTAACCTCTTGACAATCCTTTGTAAGTATTTCTAAAATAAATTTTTCATAAAATTGCTAAGAATTTAATTTCTAAAGCATCAGCTTTGCCTTTGATTGTATTTACTGTGTTAAAATTTGGTACTAAATGAAGGTTTCAGACCCCATAACACTTACTGTCCTGTTGCTACCCAGGTTAACTACATGTTGAGTTCAGTTTTTTATTTCTAATTATAATCCTATTCTAATAAGTATTTATATTCATGCTTGGTTGATAGAGGTTCAATGTACATTTTAGGTGGAAGAAAAAGACAAAGAAGTTACAGCTGTACCCATGACTGGGAGACCTAAAACGTCTTCAAATGAATGATGGAAATAAAACTGGTTATTCACAGATCTCTCTGGGAGACAGAACCGTTATCATTGGATTGAATAAAGCACATTCACATGCCTTTGCATATTTGATTTCTTAATCAGAGGCTGAGTTATTACTTGCATTCTATGCAGAAGCTGGAGCCTTCCCTAGAGAACTTGGATATTCTGTAACAGAAACTAGGATCTGCCTTTAAAGAAAGATTTTTTGGTGAATTAGATAATCGTTGCTTTCTTAAGTGGTCACAAAAAGAATTCACAGGCTTGCTAAAGAAAGGAAATCAAGGGGAAAAGAAAAAAGGTGATTAATTTGACATCGTTAATGATTATAATCTTGGAGAGTGTGAGTTTATGGGTCAGAAAACACAGTGGCAAAAAAAAATAGCAGAAATTCAGTTTAAAAGGGGAAGTCGAAAGACATGCAAAAAGGCTGATGTGGAAGCGCACGGATTGTATGTGTTGGGAATAACGTAGCGCTCAGTAAACGTACACAGTAATTCAGCAGCACACATAGTCTCACACAGATCAGTGACATCTTCCAGTGCCCCCATGGCAAGAACAGCTTTGGCTGCATTAGGGTCATATTTAAATTATTTTCATAAATGATGTAGCTTAATCGTTTAACTCAAGGTCGCGCTCTCTAATACGTCTTTTTTGTTTCCCCCCTTAGCTCACCATGCCAACATTTCCCGTTGTTGTGAAGATTGGACATGCTCATTCAGGCATGGGAAAGGTGCAGACGCTACTTACTGCATGTTGGGAGGCCGGGTCTTTGTCTAAAATAACATGCATGTGCTTTCCTTTCCTGGAGATTTTAACTTTTCATTGTCCCAACTCTGTCTGAGATCCCTACCCTTGCCAGTCTCTGCTTGTCTGTGATTCAAGAAAGCATCTCTCTTTAGGCAAATATTAAAAACACATAATATATTTTCACTTCAAAATTTTTCAATTCATTGTCCTATGTAGGATGTTCTTTGAAACGTGCCAAGATGCTTTCTTGAAGCAGAATCTTATTTATTAACTTAATTGACTGCAGTGAAACTATTTAAGAGTCAAGGTCTCTTTGCACCATCCGACTTTTTGTACCTGGGACTATAGGAAGGTTTTGCCTTGGTTCTTTATTAGTTTCAGCTCGATACTGAACTTTTCTTCATTTCCTGTCTTAATGTATTCTCTGTGATTGTTTCATACCGCTATATAACTGCTGCTTTCTTTCTCCAAAGTAATTGCGTTTCAGTGGTGAGTACAGTTGTTTTGATATCACTTATCTCACAGTGCTGGTTCAGTGGGATATGATTTAAATCCCGCTTTCATTGGTATCAGTGAAAATCCCTAGTTGTTACAGATTAACCGCTTTCTCTCACTGAAAACACTTCAGTGCTTTAAGTGTTTTAGATTTTAAAAGAAATCGTCAGAGAATAGTTACATTTATCATCTTGAATCTCCAAAACCTCCATGAACATAATATTTGCCACTAGCAATAGAAATAGCAAATTGATTTAATTGTATTTTATTCAGTAATTATGCTAGAAGTACTGTATGTTATGTTCTTTTGCCTATGACTGTTTTGCTTTATTTTGTACTTAGTAAATCAGTGGAAATCCAGCAGCCAATTTAATTGAGAGCAGAATTAACTACTAATTACTTAACTGCAGTTTCTGTGGATTGCGTATGTGAAGTATTAGAATGTTTATACCGTGCTTTCAATATTCACCTCTCGTTTAAAGAAAAGGGAAGTAATGCACTGAAATGTTCAGCATATCAAATGTCTAGAAATAAATCTAGATTTTTTTTTTAGCTATAAAATATTTTAAGCCCTTAAAGATTAGATGCCAGTCTTTTGTAGTGAAATGCTTACTGTCAGAGACCAAGTAAAGGTTCTCCTCATCCCCCAGCCCTCCCTAAGGGCTTTGCGAGGGGCAGTGTTGCCACTGGTCGTAATTAGACTCACGTATGCTATTAAGTTTTCAGAAACTAAGTTGAAACCAGGCATTGTCTCTGGTTTTATGGCTCTCAAACTGCAAATTACTCTGTATTGTTCTCCATCTGAGAGTTGAGAGCAAATACTTAGGCCCTACAGCTTCTTTTAGCTTCACAGAGCCCATTTGATTTGCAAGTCCCATCTCACAGCTGTGGTGCTCTGGCCACAGGTGACAGTGGGAGCAAACGAAGACGCTGGGATTGCAGAGAGTGGCAAACTCTCCTACTGTTAGATAACATGAGAAATACTAACCCCTGCCTCCTTTCCTCGCCTTTCTGAAATGTACTTTGGGTCAGTGTGTTGTTGCAGTTCCAGTTTCCCTCTCCCATTTTCTCCCAGCCCTGACAACTTCTGAGTCACTTTTTCTCCCCACTTCAGCCAGCTTCCTTGAAGTCAACCGTAGAGGTGTGCCCTCTCTGTCCAAAAGTAACGCCTCTGTCCTCCATCTGTCCTCTGAAGTCTCCTTCTCCCTCTCCCTCTAAGTCAATATTTTCTCCCTTTTCCCACCTCCCTCCTACTCCAAGGTGTTGATCGATTTAGTACCGTTCACCATCTTAGCCCAGTGCCCCGCAACTAGAAAATCCCGCTCCTGGAAAGCCTGACTCCTTGCAGAGAAGTGGGAAAAATAAGAAAAACTGGTTCTACCAACCTGAGCCAACCCCCTTTGCTCCCTGGGAATGTGCCCTCAGCAGGGCATCATGTCCCTTCATCTCCTCCCTCCCAGCAGATACGTGATGTGGAAGTACATGGTGGGCTCCATGTACATTCAGTTACATGAATTCAGTTACATGAGCAGTTCACAGAATCAGCAAGAATTCTATATAAATTAGTGCTGCATATTATCACACCGCAAAAAATTCTAAAGCCTGCAGATCTCAAATTAACAGTCACCACTTAAAAAAATTGAAAAGCAAAATAAAATTCCACAGTCTGGAAATTGCTTTCTACAGATGAAAAGGTAATATTTTGCCAAGAAAAATAGGTACTTTAATGCAGGAATGTTATAGAATTTAGAAATCAGAGAAAATACGCAATACTTTTTATGCTGTCAAAAAGCATATTTCTCATGAATGCCATTTGCAACTGAATTCTGCATTTTTTTTCCTAATTGCTCTTTTTTCTTTTGTATATGCTGTTTACTTGTGGTATGATGGCTGCAGATCAAGGTAGACAACCACTACGACTTTCAGGACATAGCCAGCGTGGTAGCACTTACTCAGACCTACGCCACTACTGAGCCCTTCATAGACTCCAAATATGACATCAGGATCCAAAAGATAGGCAATAACTACAAAGCATACATGTGAGCCAAAAACTTATATTCTTTCATCCTTTTGTTTCAAAATTAATAAGCACCAATCAGGTTAAGGCTGTTGGATGAGTCTCTGAGCTGATGTGGTCACTCCAGACCTCCATTGTCATACTCTCTGGAAAGGCAGTATTTTAGGCTGTCTAGTTTTATTAAGACTTTTTTAAAATTTGATTGTGACCGGGAGGAGGAGAATAAGACAAGAGGTGAGCCTGCCAGAGTGATTTTCCTGCTAACTTTTGTTTGTTTTTTCATTTAAAGAAAGGAGCAGTTGGAAGGGGACTTGTTTTTATAGACAATCTGTTAAATCAGATTCCTTTGTATCTTTTCAGCAGCTTAGGGTCAGATTTTCTTCTCCCTCTAAGGATATTTATGTGGTATTTATTCACACAAACCTGAATCATAACACTTCAAAGGAACAAAGTACTCTCATCATAACACATGTAAGAAAAACTCTAATCTTGCAGTGGCCTTCACATACATGGATGAAAATCTCTTCTAATTTTAGAATCCAAGTGTTTGTTTAAAGATCGTGACTACACAAGAGGCTAAAAAAAGGGTGTTTCTGTTTCACAGGCAACACTAAGTGAGAGCAGCAAAACAGGTTATCATGTAGTAGTTGAGCTATGGTAACTGTACTGAAGTATATTTTTACTCTATTTCAATTACCAAGCAACATAATCTGACATACACTCATTTAGTTCATGTTTTTAAGACAAATTAGATCATCTCAAGTATTTGTTCCCTCATGCTTACAATTCTGAGGCAGGAAAAATATAACAAAACATAGATAAAAATACACATTTGCGTTTACATATGCACACCCACGTACACGTGCAAAGCTATTTCTCTAGGAATTCCCATAACATTGGAGGGATCAGAGACAATTGTAAGGAACAATCAAGTTCTTTATCAGTAAAGATGACTGAACTCCAGGCAAACAATACTAAGAGAAGCAGTTGGAGTTTAAGAAGCAGTTTAACCCAGTTGGATAATTAAAATAAAATGCGTAAAATATTTTATCATATTGAAGACAAAGTTAGTAATAGTTTTCAAGGGATTTAGGAACAGCCAACAAGCTGTAAGAGAAAGTAGACCATTTCACCCAAGGTGGGGGGAAGAGGCACGATGTATCTCGTTAGGTTGATATTGGAAGACCACATACTCTTGACTTCTCCCCTAAGACATTACTGTCACAAGAATGAAACCCTATGAGTAACTGCTGGCCTCTCCTGACATACGTCTTCAAGGGGTGTTTCAGAAAGAACATTCAAGAACAGCTCAACAGTCCATCAGCCTCCCACCGTACATCTGAGGGGCCTCAAGAAAGCACCACACACAACTGAGTGGAAATACTGTTCCCACAGGTCAGATCCATCCAGCAGCATGGACCCTCAATCCTTCTGCTTTATTTTGAACCCTGAACTATGTACATTTTGCAAAATCAGTGTGCTGGAAAATTGAGTACCACTCAACACAGTGCCCGCGGCAGAGCAGTCAAGTAGCTTGTGAAGACTGAGTAGTTTCTGGAATACTTTGTTGGTGACTTAGAGTGTTCTGAGTGATGCAGGACAGAAACTCCGTAACTCAGTGTAAGTCCTACGCTCCAGGCTCACCTCTCTCCTATCTGTCCACACCACATCTTGGTCCTGTCCCGCTGCTTTCCCAGACCACTTCTGCTGTTCTGTCTCTTAGTCCTCTCCCCTTAACATCTAACCTTTTCCATCGCCCCAGGTTGTCCCTTGCCCTTTTATCCTCAGTCTTGCAGTTCCCAAGTGGCAGAGTCTTAGGAATAAGGCCCAGCGCTTCATGGTTGGGAGACACCGCCAGATACCAGTGGCCAGGTGCAATATCAGTAACTTGATGGTTCAGTCCCTGGGGTAGAAATTGGACCACTCCGTATCAGAGGAGAGAGCCTTACACTTTTTTCTTTGACTTGAAATTTAAATGCTGTTCAGTCTCTTGAATAATTTTGGAAAAGTTAGTCACAGTAAATTTATCATTTTCAAACATAAATGTTTCTTCTTCACAGAAGAAGCAGTTGGCCTAAGGGACAGCAAAAATAAGTTAAAATGACAGCCTGTTCCTCCTACCTTTTATTTATTTTTAAGTTTCTACTCAGAAACTATGGGTTCATCCAAATGCTAAAAGCCTAGCAATCATTTTTTCTCTAGATTCTTTTGTACAGTTAAATCACACCAAAAAACTAAATACCGATCCATTGTTACAAAGTGTCGTGAAAAGGAGAAGATTTACCAAACGTCTGTAAAATTCTTCCTATGCATACATATACATTATATCAGTAGAATATTGTGTTACAGCTGGTTCTCGTTTGGTTCTGTGACACAGGAACAGAGCACTTAGAGAGCCACCACAAAATATACCAGCTGAACATTTGTTTTTGTAGTTTAAAGAGAGTTATTAAGAGCTTCAGTTTTATAATTCTGTGGGAAATTGTGGTATAAGTGGATCCATGACTCACAAAACACTGGTGCTTATCATCTGTCAGTAGAGATTATAGCCAAAATGCAACACTGGAGCCCTCTAAATACCACAGCTCCTCAAAACGCTTTGTGACGCATACTTAACTGCACTTGGTACCAGCACAGAATTCATCTGACTTCAAGGAAATGGACTTAAAAGGGTCACACACGATGAAGAAAAACAGAAATACGAAAACACTACATCTGAATCTCCTCTCCAAAAGCAATACTCTGAATCCATGACTTAATGTACTGTGATGACGAGGTCAGTAAAACAAAAGTAGAGCACATCAACCAAAGGAAGTGCAATAGAATCAAACCACACAGCAGGCTTCTTACACACAAATTGTAGGTAGACGTTGTATATGTTTTTTCTGATGACAAGTCCCTGTCCACACCATTTGGATTGTGTACTTTCAATAGCACTAAATTAAGCAGAAAGGTGTTGGAAAAGGGAAAGTCCAAGTTACTGTGAATTGTTTATACTAATCGTAATTCCTTTTCCCCAAATGTTAAAACAGTTCTTCCTTCTTTGTATAGACCAAATCACGTGAAAACATGTTAAGCCTACGTGTAAAGCACTTAAAAGCGTTAGGAGTTGTTTTCTATATTATTCAATATTTAGTAAAAGAGGAGGAAATAATGATGTGTAAGACCCTTAGCAATTATCAGAAAAAACATGAAGGGTGGGAAACCTACATATTTCAGCAGAGAAAATAACATGTGAAGTACAGAAATCATATCTAAGGTATAAAGTGCCAGATGGTCTGGTCGGGTCCTTCTCTATCCCTTAACCCTGGTCTAACAGAACCCCTGTTGTTCAGAGTTCTGTGTGACAGACGGCTCCAGCCCACAAGCCGTTGAGATTCCAGCAGTGAGGTCTGTGTCCACGGCATCCTCTGGGCCCTCATCTGGTCCCTACAGCCGGCCGGGCAGCCGCTGGTGACACCGCTTCACGCCCAACGGGACCTTTCACCCTGCAGAGCGAAAGCCTGGCTTAACGCAAACCATCTTTTCTCCTCTAGTCATTAGGGCTGAGATTACATCGGTGCAGCTAAGGGTCCTGAACTAAATACTTCCTAAAAGTCTTCAGGACATTTTTTTTTTCTGATTTGGTCACATCTTGCTTTCTAAAAGACACCTGAAATAGCACACACTAATGAATGCCTTTGAGAAGTCTGCAATAGGGTTGAATTGTGATTTGTGAGAAGTGTTCTCTCTCTGATGCAGAATATGTGTAGAGTAGTAATGAACTTCACATTTTTAATTTGTGAGCACCCACATGTAAATAAACATCACTTGAAAAATGAAGCAGAAATGACAAAATAACCTTATTACTAGGCAGTTACCTTACACACAGCACTCAACCTGCACCTTCCCCTTCCACTAGTTTCTCCCACATCAACAAAGAATATGGCACCTTGCAAGATCTTTGTGCTCGAAAATTCAGCTACCTTTATGAGGCTCCCATTGAAGAATCAACATTCCCCCACAATTGCTACTGACCCTCGTAATTAGGTTAATAGAAAAATGGAGAGAAAAGTATAGCTGATGCCTAATATACTTTTAATATATTGCAGATGTTTCTTTTATTTTACTAACTGGCAGCACTTCATAATTTGTATCCTTAGCTTATTCCCAGTACAGCATTTAGGTTTCAGAAAACAGTAATATCCTCAGCCCTGGTAGCAGTCCTAAGGTCTGAGGAGAGAAAACTTCATATGCTTTTTTTTTTCCTTAGAGGTTAATAAAAGATGCTATACTCAAGCCTTGATATAAACTGTTTAGATTATATTAGTAAACTAGCAAAGAGTGAAAACTAGAGGAGAAACCAAAATCCAGCTCTGAAACAGAGTTGAGATCACTTTGGATGTGTTAAAAAGATAGATGTGTTTATTTTCAAGTATTGGGACCTAAGTCAGCAGTGGTATGTATTGGAAGCTTCAGTTGCTTGACATTTGTGTTACAGGCTACTCAATCCATTCGTAACTGATAACACCTTATTGCTAACACTTGCCCTTAATTATAGTGGGTGTTTTTTTTTAAAAAAAAACTTAAATGAATAAACGGGAAACACAAATTTCACAGCACTGTCCTACCTCATGCCTACAATGGAGTATTACTGACAAGTGTAAATACTGCTGTAGTATTCGTGGCAAAATCAGAGTCATTTAAGAGATAGTGAAAATATAAAACCACTGGCTGTCTTTGTAATATTTTCACCCTTTCAGGAGAACTTCCATATCCGGAAACTGGAAGACAAACACGGGCTCTGCAATGTTGGAACAAATTGCTATGTCAGATAAGTAAGTCAATCTCATGTAAAAGGTAATTAAAAAAAATAAATTAATGGAATTTTATTTTAAGTGCATTTTTAAAAAATCATGTTGTTAGTGTGGAATTCACGGTAAATGCTGTGAATGTCACAGAGACATCCCATTCATTTTGGAAAAATCCCTTTGCATTAGATGAAAGAACATGGCGTTTCCTTGTGACTTGGCTCAGAGTTAACTACCCAAACTGAGTACCAGCCTTAGGGGCTCACATGCACTCTTGGGTTCCGACATCCCTATCTGCACCTAGAAAACTACTGGAATTCCTTTCAGAAAATTCCATTTTTTCAGATTCAACCTATCAGTCATTGCCTCTGGTTCATTTACCCTCTTTTACCTACCAGTCTTACCCCATGCCACAGTATTTTAAACTTTTCTTCGTCTACATTATCTGTTATAACCAAGCAATCTAGTCTTAACTTTGCCTTTCTGAATTATAGTTCTCTTTTCTGCTTTCAGTCCTGCTAAATTGCTTATTTTTCATTGTTGAAATTTCCAGTGAACTGCACAGTGAGGCTTTTTACCCAGATGCTGGGCTATCCTGAAGCTTATTTCCCTGTGTCATCATTCCAGCTCTGCACTGTGGTTTGCTCTGCTTTCCTTTCTCTCTCCCATCCTTACGCTGGCTACTTTTCGCAGTCCAGTCAAACACATTCTCCTTGCATTAGGAAGCTCAGGTCTTCTATTGACAGAACTCTCCTCTCAATACCCCTCATGAGCTCCAAGTTCCCCCTGCGACATATAGACCTCTTTTCCCTGCACAGTAATCCGTGAGACTTTTTGATGGCTATGAATTTTCTTTTGTTCACCTTCTCCAAAGATTGCTACCAGCAGAAGCTGAAAAACTCTATACGATAATATAATTTTAAAGGTGTTTTAAACTTCAACAGTAGTCTTTTTTCTGGTGTTTTTGTGCTGTGTTTTTAAAAGTCTGGAACCTACAGCTCGGTCCCTCTTAGGAGCTGAGGGAGACACAGGAACTGAAGCATTGCCTGCCCTGAGAAAGGTGAAAACAAATAAGCCGGGAATTACAAATCCCTGCTGTCCAACCCCTGTCTAGACGGTGTCCTCACTGATCTCCCCTCTGGGGATGGAGTGGAGCCACATTATTTTCTCTTTCTCATTCCCCTCCCACCTTCCTTTAGAAAGTGAGGTTATGTCTTCACTGAGAGGGAAAAGAGTGAGTGTGCTTTAGTGCGTATAATTACAGTCCAGGAGCTATTCCTCTGTAAAAACACAGGCACTTGAGTTTTGCCATAAGGAAAACTAAACAATATCAAGTCTGGGTAACGAGTATGAAATGCTGACCTTGCCTGGCTACCTCGCTGTAGATGCTCTCTGTGCTGTGCTTCTGCTTCCATTTTTGAATGTACAATAATAGGTATTTTCCCATTAAAAAAAAAAAAAAAACACTTGTCAACAAAACAAAAAACTGAAACTACTTTTACGCTGCTGAAGACATAAGCGTAGAAAAGGTGGATGTTTTGTCACACCAGAAAAGGGGTATGTGGCACATAGCCCCATTTTTTGTTCGGTTACATGCTGAAGTGCACAAAGCAGAGCAAGGAAGAGAAGGGAAAACTGAAGTTTTCTGAAGAGCTGAAGTAGTTTAACAGCATCCCAAAAGCAATCAAATCTGATGCGCGTGCATTTCATTTATAATACATCTCATGAACGAGGAAGAAGTGTTTTGAAAGCAGTGCCTGACTTCACGTTGTTGACTGAATACAAATCTTAGTCTAGAAATTTAGAAAAGAAAGAAGAATGTGGCACAGTAAGGGACACTAAGGAGGCAGAGAAGCAGAGCATTTCAATGTTACGTATTCTTATTGCTCCCTAGGTAGGACCAGAATAACGGAGACCTGTGCTAATTGTGCACACCTCGTGGCACACCGGGTATTTCATGTCAGACACCTGAGGGGCAATACTTCATTATCTGTCAGTTCTAAGGCTGCACATTATGTTGGCTCTGGGAAGATAAGAACCGTGACCTCTTGTCAGACCTACTGTGCGAGCCTTGGGTTTCAAACACTACAGGCTACTCCATCCAAGACCTCGCTTTCCAAATGTAACTCTGTTTTTCCAGCTCTGTGTTTGTTGGCAGAAGACAGACTATTAAAAATGCTTTCATAGATCTGATTGATGTTTTGGTATTTTAAAGAAAACGTCTTCATTTTTTTTCATATAAATTCCAGATATTTATTGTTAAAGACAAGTTTCCCTCTCCTCATGACTTTCTAAGATACATGTTGATATTTTACAGCCAAAAAAAGGTTATTTATAAGCAAGTGCATGCAAGCAGTCCAGTCAGTCAGTGCATCTACAGATGTTGAAATTGTCAGGGGTCCAAAAAACCCTCTTATTTTGGACAAAAAACATGTTTCTCACAGGAAAAAAATTATTTTCGTTGCCAAAATATTACCATCAGGATTTTTTCAAACAGTTGTATCAATTTCTTTGTATTCTGTTTAAAAGAAAATTTTTTCCACTGGAGCAGACTTGATATTAGAAAATAGAAAGAATGTGACCTAATAAGTTTACTTGGAAAGGATGCTGTTACTGAAGATATTTATATACGAATAAAACTCTCAGCCCAGCAACGGGTTTCCTTTGATCCTACAATGAAGTCAAATGCTGTGTTTATTACATAAAATTTTTTGCAATGGAAAATACTGTGATGTGACAAATCTATCATCGTGGCTCAAAGGCTGGAGCAGGACAGGGTTTGGAAAATTAAATAGCTCTCATTTACACTCAAATGCTTGCCAACGAAAGAGGAAAAAATTTATGATAAATGAAAAAGCTGGGGTTTTTTTAAGCAAAACATGTCCTTCAACTGGAACTGTGATATCAGCCTATATAATCTTTCAGGATCATATCATCACCTTCTGGTGCCCGTGCACAGCTATGCCATTAGTTAATGCAAGTTCTTAATGCTGTTTTGTGTCCTGTGAGTCAGTCCCCGCCACTGAGCACACACACACGGCTTGTGTCACCTCAGAACACACTCAGCAAAGGGTTATGTCACTAACGGTTCCGTTCTTGGTCACAGGAATTGCCTCACTCTTTCTCTAGTAAATCCCACTTCAGTCCCTTGTTAGTCAGGAAATCTCTCTATTCACAGGATGGATAAAGCTCTTCACGCAAGAAAAATTAATCATGTTACTGCATGTAGAATGGGTAAACTGTCCATTCCTCAGTCCATATTCTTACCATGAGGGTAGAAATGAAATGGAGGAGTTCTGGTGTTCAATACTCTGTGAAACACTAGCATTTTTTAGGAGTTGTAGAATTCCTCAGGATTCTTTACATTTCTGTTGAATTTTGTTGTAGTTGTCTATAACCCTACATGAAGAATATTATAGAATCATAGAATCACAGGATGGTTAGAGTTGGAAAGGACCTCAAAGCCCATCCGGTGCCACCCCCTGCCCTGGGCAGGGACACCTCCCACCAGCCCAGGTTGCTCCAAGCCCCCTCCAACCTGGCATTGAACCACTCCATGGATTGGGCAGCCACAGCTTCTCTGGGCAACCTGGGCCAGGCTCTCACCACCCTCACAGCAAAGAATTTCTTCCTGAGATCCCATCTAAATCTCCCCCCTTTCAGTTTAAAACCGTTACCCCTCGTCCTATTGCTCCACTCCCTCATAAGGAGTCCCTCCCCAGCTCTCCTGCAGGTGGGCTGCAGAACTTTTACATAGTGTCATGTGTTCTGTTTCTCTTGCATCACCTTAAGGGTTGTTTTGTCTTGATTTTTGTATTTCCTGGTTCAGTGATGTACACATGAAGCTGTCATTGCTTCTGTTTGGAATACGGTTGGGTCTGTAATTTAAGATGGAGACTCTCGTTCTAGTTTTTTCTGATAGAAGAATAAACCCCATTCCTGATTAAGTACACTACCAGGCGTAATAGGCAAGAGGGTTGTCACGCTTGAATCTGTGCAGAGATGCACAAGTTTGAATTTCACAGGAAAGCAGAAACCCTGTTCCCTACTGGCTAAAACCCTGTGGTATCACCGAAGCCACCAAAACTGGTTAGGAGCTAAATGCCCCTTCCATGGGGTTCTCGTGAGGTACAGCCACAGGGAGCACTGGAAATGCAGGAGGGGATACAGAGAAATGCTCGTTCTGTTCCAGCGTGACTTATCGTCAGGTTACTCATGGTTTACAGCAGATGCATGTTTGGACCAATATAAACTGGGACAGAATCCAGCTTAACACTAGGTCAGGATACAGAGCCCCAGCTTTTCTGAATTCTACTGGGAAAAGTAGAGTAAGCAGGCCAGTATGTCTAAGCTACTATTCTGGGAAATACAAATTCGGTAAATCTGACAATACAGTGAAAATTCTACATTTAGAGCAAACATTATAGAAAATACATGATTAGGTTAAGCCTGTAGGAAAACAAGAGCCTGATGGGATACTCACAGAAAAAAATTATTTTTATGAAACAGGTACAAGCTTTGGGTTGACACCTGTTCTGAAATATTTGGTGGTTTGGACATCTGTGCTGTTAAAGCTGTACATGGAAAGGATGGAAAAGATTATATTTTTGAGGTAAGCAAACCTACTTTTTTCACTATATGCTTTTATTTATTACCAACACCCAAGTAAAGAACATTTGTGATAGTCAGGCATTGGCCTATTTGTGTTTCAGGAAAGGCTGCGTATTTTTGAGCAACGTTTAAATCATAATACAAAGCACATGTCCAAGTTCGTGGTATCACTTGCTGGAAAATATAACCATATATATGGTAATGTCTTTTAGTGTTTGAGGAAATGTACACAAACTGCAAAACAAAACCAAATGTGAATGTCACATTTTCCCAACCCTTATGATTTCTTTCCTGAGCAGGCTCACCAGTTTTTCCTGGAAGGTTTATAGATAGCGCTATCCCAAGGGAACCCCAACAAAATTATACCTTTACATGGAAAGGGAAATTAAGAATGAAGTGGAAACTACTTTACTTTTTTCTAGCCTAAATGCTACCTTTAAGATCCGATTCCTCATGAATCAGAAGTTTCTGCTGTAGATAATTTTGAAACGTTTAAGTTTCTCATTTACCTTAAGTTTATTATGGATATATATAACTTTGTTTAGCCATAAAATATCATCACTTGCCTATCACACAATTCAGGATTTCTTCAGCATCTCCCATGTTATTAAAATTTTATTCAGGAGATAGGCAAGGATCTTCAGAATTTCCCCACTCCAAAAGAGGTTGATATTTGCTAAAGCAAAAGTAAGTATTTTTTCTAAACTGTGAGAGTATTCTGGAGGTTATGGATTGACCCTCTCTAGTTATTCCTATCCATTTAGAAAAGAAAAGCTTTAAAGAAGTAAAAATCTTTGGATTGTCATGGTGTTAAACAGCTCTATGTGTTTTCTTTTTTTTTTCACAAATTTATGTATCACTATTGCAATTGCTAGTAATTCCCAAATCAATCAATAGCACTTTAAAGGACCGAGCAGCTTCCAGCAGTAAGCCTTCAGTAAGACAAACAGAATTAATCACTACCTCCTGAGAAGCTGAGGAAGATGTCAAGAAATCCGGTTTCCTTAGTCTGCCTGGCCAAACCAGAACTTACTGTGTCTTACTGTATCAAAACTCACTGTAGCATAAAATTCAGGATTCTGTACTAAACCTCTTCTGTTCCTCCTTCATATAGTGCAGTCTTTCCCCTCCGCCACACCCTGAGGTTCCTGATAAATCTGTAATGCTGCACCCAGTGAAATCTGGCTGACATTTGAAAGATGTATTGAATACCTTAAAAAAAAAAGGTATTTTCCTCTTTCTGAAAGCAGGCTGCTCTGCCTTCTGGTGCTACAAGATAGAGGAAATTCCTGAACGTAAGGTTTGTCGTGTGTGCTACATCACAGCTTGGCTGTAGCCACAGGTGTCTCTCGGACATTTCTGTTTACTGGGAAGACATTGATTTCTGCTCATAAGGAAGCTCCTCTCCAGCGACTGGGTTTGCAGCCATGAGATAGTTCATGCTGATTTGGCTGGCTTTAATCCAATAAATATTTACCCCAAAATTGAAACTCTAAAATAAAGAATTGTGGATTATTTTAAGACATAAGATCTTGGTTATCTTACCTCATAAGACAGTAGTTAAAAACTGAAAGATTGCATGCAAAAAGATGCAAAACTAGAGTAGGGTTGCATTTAGCAAGTAGGTTCTTGTAAAAACTAAAGATTTCAAACATGAAATAATGTTGTTCTTATGCACTGTAGCTAAAGCAAGTCTGAGAAGTGATTGGCATCAACCCACACTTAGTCCCTCCTACCAATCTCTTTTATTCCCTGCTTTCTTTTCATCCTGCTCTTTCTGTACAACCGTAGTTGGACCTTCTCTGCTTCCAGTGGGAGTGAGATGGCTCCTTTATTTGAACAGCTGACACTTCTGTTGCATTCCTCAATTAGCAAATTCCTGACAGACTAAATGCACTTTGCTTTGCTTCACTGAACTCGACTGTTTCCACATTTTTGATACTACACAATTTTTCAAATTTTTGAGCAAAGCCAGCAAGAGTCACAGCCTCCACTGAAGCCAGGTAGACAGAGGAGGTCCTGCATCAGGCCTGGGAGGTCTCGGGGGTGGGAGGAGAAGGGGCAGCAGTTTTCTGAAAATGAAATAGCCGGTGCAAACTCTATCACGGACCAACAGAATAGCTCAATTCCTGCTTCTGAACAAATCCCCTGATTTTCCATGCCAGACACAGTCTTACTTTTAAGCAAACAGAATTCTGAGAACTGCAGGATATGTGAGGAACTGGGTTTATAGAGAATTTTAAGTAGCGTACATAATAGATGTTGCAATTAAAAGAAAGAGTGGATAGAAGCGTGGTAATTCTTGCTGTTCTACAGAATCAGCTGAATTGTTTGGGAGATGGTAATGCTCATCAGCAAGAATATTTAGAATCTGGATAAGGCATTGAAATGTAGAGTTGTTTGCAAAGTTCAAATCCAACAGAACATCTGTAAAACTTAGGATCATTTGCTACTAAAAAGCCAGCTTACATCAACAGCTATTACACTATAATTTTAACAGTTATTGCACTATAATTCTATGATACAATGAGGAGTAGAAGACTGTCTGCACCAGGATAGGAAAAATTTTCGCCTTTTGTGTACTTTCAACATGGGAAAATAAATGTGTTATTAAATCTAGCATGTACATGCTGCAATCAAGAACCAGTAGCTGAGCAGGACAATAGGTCCATAAACACTGGGTTTACACTCCAATTGTAGTCCCATGCTGAAACCTCTGCTCTCATGTTGTCATGGTGACTGCTACACCTACTGCAAGACTAAAAGTTTCTGCATTGCTGACAGGTTAATTCTGCAGTTACGATCTGACAAGAAACATACAAGCTTCCGAATGTATGAAATAATGCAATGCAGATATGTTTGTTCTTCCCGATGTTCCAATTTGAACATTCAACCACTATAACCACCAATAGGCAAGCACACATGTATCACACACAACGTCATCCAGCTTGGGAGTGAGTGTGAATTAGGGTAGAATTCTTGATATTAGATCCAGTCATCACACCCCAGTTCTTCAAGAAGGGTAAACATATATTTTTTTATGTTTTAGTTTCTCTAATAGTGTCTCTTTGATTAAAAGGATGAGAAATTTAAAATAAATTACTCTTATTTTAAAGCCTCATGGCCATTCAAGTTATGCAAGGTGTGCCCACTGTGTAAGTAGAGTAATGACTGTTCAGGAATAGTATGGAAGGATTAGAGAACTAAAATTAAAGAAAAAAAATTAAGGATGTTTAGTGACACTGAAGTATAGTTCTAGACACTTAATTTCTGCCCACATATACTTTGTTATGAAATAAAGACATGTACAGGTCTTTATTACTGTTAGCTTCTTATGGATGCCTTCTTTGTGCGATGTGCATGTTCTTTTGACCAAATAGATCTCAATGTAATAAAAATCCAAGAAATTGCAATCTATATACAGCTTCTCACATTTTATAGCTTTTGGTGCTAGATTTGGGTCTATTTTCTAGATTTGGGTCAGTTTCCCAGTGCTGGTTTGTGCATCGCTATCTTCATATTTCTATAGCAACCCTAGATATTTCTAGTCATTTGAACAAGCTGAAGCCAGTACTACTGTTATTTCCCAAATGTTATAAAAATGATACATTTTTAGTGTAGCATTCATCTTTCCACTCCGCTATAAATGCTACTCCCAGGGGAATTTTGAAGGATGTCCATTTGTGCCTTCTTGCTACGCAGTTGAGGGGTACCTTATGCATCCCCAGGAAAAAAATCCAGACCAATTTGTCTGAAGGCAGGAAGGACAAAATATTGAAGTCATAACATTATTCAAACACAATACAACCTGTGTTTCTGTGGAGCTGCAAGCTCTCGACAGTTTTCTTAAATGGGGGCTGTAAGAGGTAACTTTGACTTTTAAAAGAACGTGGTTCCATTTTCCATGGTTGTTCCCTGAAAGAAATGACCTTCTCATGTATTTTACTACTCCAAAGAACTATCTCCAGACTCTTAGTAGGGAGCAATGAACTAATTAAAAAATCGCTTTGCTAAAAGGAAGGATTATTAGGCTGATCAGGAGGAAGGTCAAGTTATTGTTCTGTTTAACAATCTTAGCTATTCACTTAGTGTCTCTACTTTCCACCTCAATTGGAATACTCGGCTGCCAGGCATCATCATGCCAGAAACAACCTGTAGAAACAAGGATTTTATTAACAAATACAGCTTTTTAACTGTCTCACCAATTCTTGCTAATAAGATGTCAAATTAAGCTCCATAAAACTTTAAATTCTGAAGTAGAAGAAGGACTTTAAAGCTTTCGCTTTTTAAGTTAATACTTCTGTAATTCTAGTACTAGAAGGAACAGATATTGAGCATTGTTCATGTTTCTGACTCCAGTGAACATTATGTGTCATAATTCATTCTTGGAAAACCAAACCTCTGGGAAGCTAAACAAAAGCTCATACCGTGATGATGAATGCAGTAAAAGAGAACAAATGTAACAGAATCCTTTAAAGTGGCCTCACAGGCAGTCTCCCAAATTTTGTTCAAAATTGAATGGGTGTGTGGCTGCTGCAGGTGTCTTATTTCTACTTGCTTATTTTTACCCTAAGCTATATTAAAAAATTAAATTCCGAGTAGTTTATAACCTAGAAAGATGTGAACCATTTCAATTTCATAAAGAATATTTTCAGCCACTGTGAGCCAACATAAGAAATTAAGAAACAGAATTTGATGGGGTTTTTTTTAAGTCTTCCTGTAGTAGATACCATTTCTCAAGGTGTTGCAGTGTATCAAGACTTTATCTCTTAATCGTGTGATTTGGCATAAGTGCAGAAGTGGCAAGTAATAATGGCCATTATTGTTTTACATACTTAAGTGGCTTTCCATCCACTAAAGAGTATCCTTTTTTCAGATTAGTAAGGGAACTAATTACCAGCTGTAATAGTTGATAAAGTCAGAAGTGCCTCATAATTTATGATCTGGTATTATAAGAAGTTTTGAACACTTAGGAGTCTAAAATTACTCTTTTGGTGATATAAGTTATAATTAGGACCACATATGTCTGTGAAGATTCATATTTCCAAAACAAAGAGTATTCCTACATTTCCTAATAGGACTTAATATAATATAATAAGAAATGGCTAAGAAGACAATTCTAGAAAACACAGCCTTTTTACTTAAGATTTTTCCAAATTTCTGGTGTGTTAGTGCTGAATTCGTTAATATATTCCTTCATATGTTGGCTTAATGGGATAGAAAAAATTTGGTTTATTCAATGAACTCTTCTGGGCCTTTTTTTGTATTTTGGAAGTAATAGATTTAATCCACTGAAATTTTCCAGACATCATTCCAGAAATAATGACATCAACTGTTCTTTTAGACAGAAAAGTAAATGAAGTGTGTCTAGTGACATAATTAATGAAGGGGGCGAATTTGTTTTGCTAGGGCACTAGTTTTTCATTTGAATGGAGCAATAGTTATTGACCTGCGTGAATAATATGAATATTTTAGTTTCTATGCTAACAATAATTACTCACTCATGTTTTCACATATTTATTTACTGTATCTGTTGTCAAAATAGCTGTAACTTTTTTAATTAGCAACAATAGCACTTCTTATATGTGACCATCTTGATGTTCTCTTGTGTTCATAATGAACCATACTTTATTAATAGGGGGTGAATACAGGTAAAATTCATTGTCATGTTAACTAATTGTTATTTTATGGATCAAACTAATCTCTTCCACATAATCTCTTCAAAGTGCTTGATTTTTTGTCTGCATTTTCTATATATTTTTACACTTTTTAAAATGTGCGATGTTTGCATGAGTTTGCAATGTACAAGTTCAGCTTCATGCATTGATTTTGATTGGACATAGAAATCATTTGCTTGGTTTGTTTTCATTCCAGCTCAAAACCAGACCATATAAATTTGTCTGTAGGCACTGGATCCTTCATCTAGGAATGCTTGATTCACTTTCCCAGCTGGTCTTACTTTTTCTGCAAATGTTGTTACTCACCCACTTCAGCAGGGACTGTAAAAGTTTCCTAGCAGTCACCGCTGATTTTCTGCTGTGCTATCCCCTACCAACTTCTCAGGTGTGGTTACATTTCCAATTACAAATTATTCCTGCATCTGCTATAGAGACCTCAGGGAAAGCCCCGTGATTACTTCATATCCAGTCACTCCCTTACTTCTCAGAAATCACACCATCTCTTCTTACCTCCCGTTCAGTCTTAAGTGACCTCCTCAAGCTATTAGTTTTCTTTAATGTCAGTTACTTTCTCCATACTCAGAACTCTGAAATTAAAATCTGTATCAGCTTCTGCCTTTACAGTCAAAATTTTCACCACAATTGGAGACATCCAGGTCCCACAAAAACAACACAGAAGAGTAAGACATTCATAACAGCAACAGCACAATCCAGCTTTTCTTATTCACAGACCAAAGTGAATGTTTTTTCTCAGTCCTCACCCTCTCAAGCATGGACCTGCAAAATTACCCTGCTCAGCAATGAAATTAGTTTCTCTTCGCTCTGCACTTACCAATTATCACATCTTCTCTTGTCATTCATAGGTCTTTTCCCATATGAAACCCATGTATCATTATTCTGTCGGACTCCTTGGGCACTTCTTGCAAGCTCTCTAGGTGTTCCTTTAATTTTCCTCTTGTATTTCAGCATCCTGACAAACATCTTTTTCTTCCACTGTATCAACAGAGTTCTTTACCTCTGCCCTTCCTTTAACCTCCACAGCTCTGTCTTTCCCAGCACCATTTGGGCTGTGTCGTCATAAAGAAAGAGATCTTTCTTTATCCTTTGGTGGGAAACATATTGTGTAATGGAGAACCGTCTCTGGGCAGTGGCAATCAGAGTAGTGTCTCCTCCAAACATGATGATCCCTTTGCAATTACTGATACCTTATAATGGCACTGGCTCCTTTATTAATCCCATCCCATTTCCTTTCATATTCAAAAGAATTAAAGAGCATTTCTCTTCTCTTTCTTGCCAGTCTCAGTCTTGCAGCCCAAATTTCAACTATCTGCCTTATCCACACTAGCAGTGGAGGGCACAGACTAATTCACTGAAAGGTCAGTGTTTCTTTTTATTGCAGTATTGTGTTGACTTAAACACGCAGAAACAACAGTTTCTGTTACTACTGCTAATAAATACCTCTTACTGCTAATAAATGCCTCTTATAGTTTAATATAAAGATGAGTTAAGTGCATTTCAGAATATGGTTTCTGGGTGATAAAAGAAATTCATCCCATAGAATTGGTTACCGAAATACAAGTAAATTAAAGATAGAAGCACTACGAACTCAGTGACCGTAATTCATAGCGAGCCATGTTTTTACTGGCATCTGCAAAAGTAGCATATTTGACTTTATGAATTACAGATGTCTTTTTTCTATGAAATCCTCTTAGTGGGAAACTCCAACATTTTAAATAGCTGAAGTAGGTACTGAAAAAAAACCCTGGCTGTGTTTAAATGATATTTTAAAACTAGTACAGGCTGTAAATAGACTATTTATAAACAGGACGCTTTGTGTATGTTTAAACTTTGTCAAGTCCTCTAAAGTGAGGGAAGTGCCAGCATGACATTCCTGTTAGTCATTCACAGGTTTTAAAAACTGTTATTGTTACCCAAAATATTTTTAATTCTTAAGATACATCTATACAAAGCATTACTGATTTCTGATAACTGTCATTGATTATTTTACTAGGCAGGAAAATAGACCGCGTTCTCTTAAAGAAAAAAAAAAAAAAAGACAACAAAACCCACCTTGTAAAGTATTCACCTTGATCTTAGCTTCTTTGCCAAGGAATAGGAGAAGTGCTGTCTTAGGAGTGAAGTTCTGTCCGTGAGAGTCCCAGCGGCAGTACCGGAGCGGGAAGTGGAGGCTCTTCGTAGCAGCCACGTGCGGGGCTGGGTGTCAGCGCTGTGCTCCGGATGCTCTTGACGTTCCCTCTCGGGAATGCCAGTGGTACGAGCCCCTTCAGCCTCTGACTTCTGCCCACCCACATCACCTCTCGAGGCCAATTGCTTATTAAACTCAACAGTGTCCTGCAATTGAACCATTTTTAAGCCTTGGAAATATTTCACTCAGGTATTTAGTGCCATTTCACTTTGGGATCAGTAGTTTTCTTGATAATCTGATGCCTTACTTTCTCTTTTTCCCACTTTGGCTACTGGTTTTGTACTTCAGGAAAGCACCAGAACACATCATCGCTTATCATCGTTCAAGACTTGGCATCTGACTCACTACTTCTTCAGTGTTAGGTTCACTATATCCTTGGCCAATGATGTTTGTTCAAGTGTGGCAACAAACAAAAGGGTTTTTAGCACAGCAAAACCTGTCCGAGTGACAAAAGGTTGTCAAGGGCAAATGGCTATGGGTTTTAATGTCACACGTGTTTCAGTTAGCCTCAAAATCGGGCACTAGGCCAGTGAATAGGGCAGCTATGCTTGAAAATACTGTCTTCAAGAAATGTAAAATCTTCTCTACTGAAGTGGTCATGAAGTTTCGAGCAACACCTCAAGGCTTCTTTTTATTATCCTTAGCCATAGAACTACGCTTTTCCCACGTGTTCTGGTAAACAACATGGCAATGTCTCCTAAAGAAAGTTTATATGTAAACTTGCAGTTGCAGAAGTATTTAAAAACAGAAATTCAGTCAGAACCTGGTATTGCGGATTTTAATCCTATCTAGTCCTGTGGCAGGTTCTTATTTTAGGCAATTTGTCTCAGTCGTTCCAAATAATTTTTTTAATGTAAGTGGATGGTAAACAAAGTGAGGTTTTCTTCGCACGCTTGTGAAACATATAACTGTTGCTTCTGTTACTGGGCAAGAGGAAGGATAATATAAACCTGATAGTGAGAGGGGCAATGTTTTCAAAAATAACTGTCATTAATGCCTGCCCTCTAGGGGGGCAGATTTTTAGACCACAGACGTAACTCCCTCTCTGAAAATCAGATGTTTTGCAGTGGACAAACAAACAGCCAGTGTCTTTCACACTGAACATCAAGAGCTCCTAACGTTCAGTCATTATTAACACTAAGTCCTGGCCAAAGTATCTGGCAGGTAGGGTTTTCTCCTGTGTCCAGGCATCATGCATGTTACTCTTGCAAGAAAAATCTCATGATGAAATGAAGTGGATCTTTAAGCGCTGCAACAATTTTAATACCAATAACTCAGTGGAAATCGATACTAAATCCACAAAAAATTTCTATTTCAAGAACCGCACAACCAGCAAGTTGCAACATTTTACCTATTCAGAAATTTCAACTTATATTGATTCAATACTTTTCTCTCAATTAATTAAACACATTCGTTATGTTCCACTTAAAAATATGTTCAGTAAAAAATATGATAAATTTTATAGAAACTTTCGGAGTATTAATCAAGCATTTCTGCAGTACTGTTGATGTGGCCCAAGAGTGAAAAATTGTTCATTCATTTCTTAGGGAACATTTGCCCTGGACTTCAATTATTATTTCATTGCTTACTTTGAGGTTATTTTAAAGCCTTTTAGCTGTGAGGACGCTTAGAGGAGACATCCTACATCTGAAAATCGCAGAAAAAGTGTTGCCAACATTTTGGTTGTGAATACACAATGCCAGTGTCTCTTATAAGTGAAAAAACATAAGAATAATGCAAATGCTTTTGGGCTTCCAACTAATCGCGTTATGAGAACAAGGTAGACTTTGTCAGCCTCGGTAAGAATTTCTGTAGCGCTTATATTTTGAGAATCCTCAAGTTTAGGTAGTATTATTTACAGTGCAGTTCACTCCCAACTACTGTGCAAGATGAAGGATTACATTCCAGTGTTAGAATGAACACGTGTGTTCTTTTAAATCCAAATGTCTTTAAATACCCAATCTGTGTGTTTGACTACACAAGCTGGGTAACTAACAAAAACAGCTCAAGGCAACAACCGATGGCAGAATGTCCACCTGAAGAGATGGAAGCCAGCCTCTCCGGCCAAACCAGCCCTGCCTTCCCACAGCACAGCTCTCTTCTAGCCCTTTTGCTAGAGACTGGATAGGAGTGAGGGCAGTCTAAGGTGTTTCTCTGGCCACTAACACTTACAGTTTCCTGTGGCAGCAGGAGTCCTCCAGCGCTCTTTTGATTCTGTTGAACCTTTTCAGTCTTGTTCCAATTACCTGCAATAGAGAAAGGAACCTCAGAAGCCGAAGAGATACAGGAAGGTGCACTTCTGGAAGTACTAAAGCACTCCCATAAAACTCCCTGATCCTTCTGCAGTTGTGCAAAACCCCTGAGGATCCCTTACTAATGTTTCTTTCCTTCTTCGTGGCTTATTATTGTGCCTAGGGCATGATTTGCCCGCACTAGAGAAATCTTGTGTGAGATTTGGCAGCTGGACAGCTTTTCACAGGCTGAAAGTTAGATGGACACAGCTCAGTTTGTACAAAGAATCTAACAGGGTCAGATACAGTGACATCCATGCTAATGTAGTCTAACTGCTTCATCCCTGACAGCCTCGTATTAATTAATAATACTATTGTTTGTATTGTAGGCCCCAGTCACTTGTGATCCATACCTATGAGAAATACCAGAATGCAGGGCTGCAGGTGACATGACTTCACCTTTTTCTGAATAGCCTTGGTGCATATTGAAGAAGGATTGTGTTTTTTCAAAAGTTAATTAAATCCTTTTATTGTTGAAATAAGAACGTCCAGTGCCATTACGAATAATAGTTGGGGTTATTATGTTACACTTTTATTTCCTCTGAAACAAACACAGATGCGCCAAAAGTAGATACGCTGCAGACATAGCAAGTATTCTGTAGAAATAACAAATTCTTATAACCCACTGAAGTGACTGAATTCAGTATTATTTTTAGTCCTCTGAATAGCTGAGTTAAATAATTGCTGACCACCGTTAACCTGCCACATTTGGAATGGAAATGCACACGTTTTTATTTGCCCCTTTGATACCCTGCTTTCTTTGTAGAAATTCTTACTCTTTTTGCATCAGCTGCCCTGCAGACACGCTACTTTTCAAGAAAGGGTATCAATGATAACCAGGCCTTATTTAAAGTTTTTCATTAATCAATAAGGATCCAGCCTTCCCTCGCAGAAATCCAACAAATAGGTCGGAAACTGAAGTTTTAGTTTGCATTGCCATGTTCTAATTCAGCTGATGAACGTGGTACGAGCCATGAGATGAGAAGATCTTCAGAAATGTAGCTGTGACAGAAGTGCAGAAAATTCTTTTAGATTTCCAGCAGGCCATTCTGCACGGATGAGGAGTGAGTTTACTTTGGTGCCGTATCAGTAGCTGATGTATTGTTTTATTTTACAGGTGATGGATTGCGCGATGCCTCTGATCGGGGAGCATCAGACTGAAGACAGGCAACATATAACTGAGCTAGTCGTAAGCAAAATGAACCAAATGTTGTCCAAAACTCCTATACCATCTCCTCAGAGACCCACTGCCACTCAGCAGCCTCAGGTAGGAAACTTTGGGTTCTAAAATACAGACTCTTATTCTACAATTTTAAGCTCAAAATTTTCCACAAAGAATTTGGCTGGAAAATTATGCAGGCATACCCTGAACTACAAGAATTCAAGAACTTATTGATGTATTTTATAAGTTTTTCATATTTAAATGAGTTTATCTCCAGATATAATCAAGTAGTCCAGGTGTTGGTGTGGTTCTACCAGTAAACTGGTAACTGTGGATGCAGTGGATTGTATTGTTTCCTTTCAGTTGCATCTGTATAAAATATTATGGAAATAATAAGAAGCACTGTCATGGACAATCTTTGCCCTGAGGATGTCAGAAAGAATATTAAGACAATTGTTCTTCTTGTTCTTGTGAGAAATGAATTACATGAAAATCTTTTTTTGTGTGCTGCAATTCAGGAGAATACCGTTCAAATCTGGGAAACTCCTGAAATATATTTAGTGTACAAGAAAACCTGTGTCAAAGGTTGCAAATGGATGCATTTCACTTACTTTATCTTACATGGCCCAATAGTTAAATGTGTGGGGATGCAGAATTCTGCCTTTGGCCTTGCTGCCTTTCAGACTTTGGAAATCATCTTTGTGCTTCCATTTCCATGCTTACAAAATGTGAAGTTTATTTTATTGATCCTTTAAATAACTTCTGAGAGTGTGGTATTTTTGTAGAAGTCTCTTAAGAACGTAAAAGTTTTGCCTCTAAACTGGAGAGATGTGGATTTGATGGGTGGACTGTTAGATGGATAAGGAATGGCCGGATAGTCACATCTGGAGTTACAGTCAACGGCTCAATGTCCAAATGGAAACCGGTAACAAATGGTGTCCCTAAGGGTATGTACCGAGGCCCAGCAAGTTTTTGGTTAACACCAAGCTGAGCGGTGCAGTCAGGAAGCCAGAGGGAAGGGATGCCATCCAGAGGGACCTGGGTGGCAGGGTCCTGCACTCGGGTCACAGCAGTCCCTCGGTCTCGGTACAGACCAGGTAATGAGTTGATTGAGAGCAGCCCTGCAGAGAGGAACTGGGGATACTGGTGGATGGATGGAAAATTGGATATGAGCCAGCACTGTGCGCTCGCAAACCAGAAAGCCAACCACGTTCTGGGCTGCATGAAAAGAAGCGTGGCCAGCAGGTACGAGAGAGATGATTCTCCTCCTCTACTCAGCTCTGGTGAGACCTTACCTGGCATACTGTGTCCATTTCTGGGGTCCCCAGTACAAGACAGACATGGACCTGTTAGAGCAGGTCCAGAGGAGGGACACAGAAATGATCAAAGTGTTGGAACACCTCTCCTACGAGGACAGGCTGAGAGAGCTGGAGTTGTTCTGCCTGGAGAAGAGAAGGCTCCAGGGAGACCGTAAGGCCTTTCAATACTTAAACTGGGTTTATAAAAAAGATGGGGACAAACTTTTTACCAAAGCCTGTAGTGGCAGGACAAGGGGTTTTAGAGTGAAAGAGGGAGATTCAGATTGGATATAAAGAAGAAAATTTTTATGATGAGGGTAGTTAGACACTGGCTCAGGTTGTCCAGAGAAGCTGTGGATGCCCCGTCATTGGAAATGTTCAAGGCCAGGTTGGACAGAGCTTTGAGCAACCTGGTCTAGTGGGAGGTGTCCCTGCCCAGGGCAGGGCGTGGGACTGGATGATCCTTAAGAGGCCTGTTCTAACCCAAAACATTCTACAGTTCTACGGTTCTTTGAAAAGTGCTACATAAATACTAAATAGCATCTTTTACGTCTTCATAGCGGGGCAGCAGGTCTGATCAAGAGCAACATGATCGGCTACAACTATCATGTGCTTCTGTTGATGTCCTGAAGGAACAGACCGTGACAATACATTCTGACATAAACTGTTAGGGACAGTTTATGCCCCAGCCCAGCTCCGTGGTAATCAGTAAAGCAACAGAATAAGCCAAACTGTAATACAGGAATTACCAAGCCTAAATCAAGAATCTATTTTTACTCTCAGTAGGCTCCACACCAGGTAAACAATTTGAAAACAATTTTGTGGCATACCTCAGACAGACTAGTTCTTGAGGCAGAATGACTAATTTGTTCTTCAAATATATCATCATGCTTTAAGTTATAAAAATACACCATCCCACATAAAAAAGTGGTGTGGCTTCTATTTATATTCCAGCCACTTGAAACTAAGCACAAAATTGTTTCAACCACGGAACCACATACAATGGAGAAGTTTCCATCCAACGTGACTCAAGTCCATTGTAAAGGGCACTGAAAAAGAAAGACAAGGAGGGGAAAAAAATAAATCACCTTATGCCTTATGTTTCTTTTAGGACTATAAGTTAGCCATATCTTATAATGAAGCAAAGAGTCAAATTTAGAGTTGCTCAGAGCTTACAAGTCAACCTAAATAAAATTTTGAAACCATAATAGACATTATTGTAACCTTAATAGATTCACAGTCATTTAGAGCATTTAATATCTCATATCTGGGGGAAAAAATGTAAGGTCTGGGCAGGCACGCTTCCCTGGATTGTAAAGAAGACCAGGGAGGAGGAATCTAGTATCATCCCAAAGAAACTGGTTATCTGTTGTATGTAAATAAAGTTTTATTCATTTCCAAAGAAAAACTACCTACGTAAGTCCAGAATGAAAACAGGACACAAGGAAGATTTTAAGAAAGTTCCTGAATTCCTCAGTCATTGCTGTCACTCATCATGTCCATGAAAGGGTTTTTTTCCTCTTAAACAAAAAAAGCTTTGGATGAATCCAAGGATAATATTTGCTGGGTAGCTGCTAAACTGCTGTTAGATTTCTATTTAGTTTAGGCTACTGAAGAATTCAACCTTTGCTCATGGCAACAGGGTGTTATTAAACATTAATCTTCTTTTCCTTATCCTATCCTTAAGTTACGGATTGCAGTTGACCAAAACCAGAGATCTCTCTTCAGAATATTTGCAACATTTGTTATTTTCCTCTCAGTTAATCAGACTCTGCTTTCTTAAAATTTGCCTTATCATTTTATTCACCAGTTCAGGACAGAAAAAAGGGATGTGAATTCCTATAGAAGGTACTATTTGCAAATACCATTAATCTTCCCAGCTTTAAAGGAAAATCACGGAACAGATCTATAGTATTTAAAACAGATATCTCCTCACGTGTAGTCAATTTTTAGTCAGGTTGTTTTCCTAAGAATAAAATCAGCCTGCTAAAACAAGCTGTCTGTTTCATCTTTGAACAGTCTTCTCCTTTTCTAATCTGAGAAATTATTTCCTAATCTTGAGAAATACAATCCATTTATTTGCGGGGTGGGGGGATACTGCGTATTTCTGCAGGTCACATAAAATGCAAAGCCAGTAATTATCTCAAATCGACTATGTGCATATGTATGTGTGGTCTTAGAAACCAAAGTGATATCAAAGAGTAATTTGTGTGTTTTGCTACTTCTGCTTTTAAATTAACAGTTTACAGTCAATAGTATAGCTAAAGACGTGCCATGTTTTGAATTCCCTTACTATTTGCATGGGGTTTTAAAAATTATTTCTAATCCACCCACTACTGTGGCATTGGGTGCATTTTACTTAAAAGAATGCTTCAATTTATAAATGCCCGCAGTGGTCAGTACTATTCCAATTAACTGTCCATCAGAAAACAAATCAATGATTAGGAAAATAAGCCTTTGTTTAGAGCTGTGCAGCCAAATCTTGATGGAAACAACTAGCCTTGCAATATGTTCTGTGCTCTCTGTCAGAGTGCCAGAAGGAGCAAATTCCAAAGGCAAGGACCTCAAAGAACTGTCTTGCTTGTGTTGAAACCTTAGAGCTGCAGATCCTGTGATTCTTAAACACCTTAAATCTGTAATCTGGGATATCAGAGAATTGTAGAATCATTATGGTTGGAACATAGAATGGTTTGGGTTGAAAGAAACCTTGAAGGTCATCGAGTCCCAACCCCTCTGCCCTGTGCAGGAACACCTTTCAGATATACTGAGCATTTTTAAATATATGTTTTGTATATTACATATTTATTTATTTATCTATAAACACTTGCACAGGCTCTATAACAAGTTCTCCTGGTACACAGAATGGCAGAGAATCTGTGCAGGAGAAGAGCTGCAGTTCGTGTGTTGCAGTTCACTGCAAACCTCTGACAGCGTGATCGAAGCATATTGGGATAGAAAGTATTCTTGGTTACAGGATTCAAAGCTTGCCAGTTTTCCTCGTATCAGCTACTTTACAAGTCTTCCCACTACAAAGAAAAGCAAGAGTCCCTGGACTTGGAGAAGTTCTATCTGATAGACCTACCTATGGTCAAAAAACTCTTGCCAAAAATCAAGTTGTTTCTATTTACTTTAAAAACATGACAGTTTGTTGTAGTCACAACCATGATGAAAATATGTAATAGAACTGTATCTAGAATATTATTTTAATAGAAGTTTTCCATGAGACAAACCTGCTCTACTCGCGGGCAATAAAATGATGGAAATCTAAATTTCCACCTTTGGTAACCTCTTTGAATGCTTTAGACAGATCTTTTGAGAAGCCTTTTTTCAAATCTCTCCTAAAAACGGAACCAGTAGGTTAATCTAGCCAGTGGAATGTTCTAGCCAGTGGAATGACTTCTCTCTGTCTCCATCTCTTGATCGGAAAGATCACTGCTGAAACTTCTGCTGGCAGGATGTGCAAAACTGCAGGTGGTTGCTCGGTGCAGGCTATTTTATGCTTGTTTCTGTAGCAGGATTTGTATATGAAACAATAATAGTAAAAACATCTATTCAAAGCTGCATATTAAGTCATGATATGAATTGTGATGAACTAAATCCTGTGTAGAATATTACGTTGTGCATGAGTATTACCATAAAGTGCAAATTATGACAGTCATGTTAGCAGTTGAAGCTAAGGAAAATCATATTAGGAAAATGATATTTCAGTCCAGCTCTGTTAAGACCATGTTGCAGTATCCACAAAAGAACAAAGAATTT
>JAOXJK010000003.1:21604137-21654224 GCA_025774025.1 Xenus cinereus
AAGAACAAAGAATTTATTATCCTTAATACAAGGAAGAATTCTGTGCACCAGAGACACAATATCCGTAACGACATAACATCACAAATAGCACAGAATTCCCAGCTGTATCCTTGTTCTGTTTGATTTGAAAGAAATGAGTAGCAACCAGTAATAAATCAATAAATGATGCAGAAGTAAAAAGGACGGTACTGTAATTATTTGGAGTGTAGAATAGCAGAAGCTGAAGTGTTTCATTTCTTAAGACACTTTTCTAAAATGTTTTTATACCTTCTTCACTCTTCACCCACAGGGAGGCTCAGCACAATTACATTAAGCTCAATAGAGACTGGGTCAAGGAGCCCTTACCTTCACCTATTTAGAGCTGGTTTAATTTATTTCCATTTTTCCTATTTTCCTCTTTATATTATTCATTCTTCATTCCCTGACTCTGTATATGATTTGACTAGAGCCAAGCAGTTTTCTCCATTTTTATTTTTCTATGTTCAGAGAGAAAATTGAACCAAATGTGAGCAGTGTAAATAACAAAAAGTATTATCTCCAGAGAGAAAAGCAAACCATTATCAAATTACCTGTTCTTGGCCTTCCATAAGAGTAGTCACAGTTCTATTACATTCCATCTGTTGGATTTACTTTTTTTTTTTTAAAGCAAACTGCTTATGATGAGCAGCAATTTGTTTCAAATCAGTGAAGCTTTTAGGATGGCCAGGCAATACAGTTACTTGATTTGATCTTAACTGAAGGGGAATGGTCTTAATTGGGAAGGATCCCATCATGGAATTATATGGAAATGTAGAGTTCAGTATTAGGCTGCTTATTAGGAGAAGTGAACTTCTCTGCACTCAGTTTGAGGTGTGGAACTTATCTCTAAATGACGTTGTGCTTTCCACAGTCTCATAGAAGTTCACCTGAAGTATAACCCTTGATTAGGGGAAGAGGAACAGGGCCGTAACTTGTAAGTTTTCTGCAGCTTTGTATCGTCCTTCAGACCCCTAATTAACCAGTTAACATCACCACCAAGAATTTTCTTTCTGTCACAGTCCCCTGGCACTTACTTGCAGGAACATATTTTTCTTCCTTATGTCTGGAAGGAAGGCCTGCCTAACGAATACACAAATTAAAAGACCACACTAAATCATTCTGCACGAAAGAGGGTAAATGCAGAGGTTCAGTGTTAGTAGCTGAGAATCCCGCTGAACTGGAGCAAAGCAAATCACTCCCTGGTGTAATTAGATCTATACTAACAGACATCAGAAGTCATTTAAGAACAGCTTGCCTTAAGAAGGTTGGTAAATGATCTAATGACCCCTAAAACTATACGTGCTCTATTTCTTTCTCTTAGGAAGACATTTAAGTGGGGGATAATTGGCAGCTATGGCATCATATGGCCATAAAGCTGATGTACCCAGATATGTGGAATAATATCTGATGGAAGCCCAGCTCCTAAATAAACTCCAGAGATTAGCCTGACTTTCTCTCTGCTCACAGGGCAAAGGAGCACAGAGACCCCGGAGAAAGCCTGGACAGGATTTTACTATATACCTCTTTAATTGTTTATCTTTCTGAACTCTTACATCAGGCTGCTCTATATGAGCGGAGCAATAAAGCTTGTCAATAAACAAGCACCATATCTGTGTAGGTATTAATTGAGCACCTTCTGTAGTCTGCATTAGCAATCAATGAGGATTTTTTCTGTTTAGTGTTTACCTCTGAAAGACTTTTCGTATTAAAATGTTTACTGAGTTATTGTTCTGACGTAAAGGAAAATTAGTCAGGCAATCAGCAAAACGCTTTCCTAAAAATATTGCCAGAGAATCTAAAACATTGTTATCAAAACCCGTAAGGAATAGTGAAAAATATCGCTGGGGCATATAAACATCACAGAAGAGGAAAGACAGTGCCTTTCAAGGGTTATGGAAATCAAAAGCCAGTCTTAAAACTGTCGCGTTAAAACGATTTTTACAAGGCATTTTGGAAATCCTGAAGGTATTGCCCTCTTTTCCCGCAGTGAGTGGTGGTTCTCTGAATCACAGCGACATCTCGTGGCTTCTTCTCTTAGGGGTAACTGATTTTGAGAGTTGCGTTATTTAGTATTATGGCATATTAGAGAAGCTGTATCACCTTAAACAAGAAATTGGGTATACATCTTACAAATATGAAATTCTCCTTGTTCTAAAATTTCTCACAATTCTATTGTAAGGTATTTATTTCATTTATTTTCATTATTTTAATATGGAATATATTTTAATGTGCTGCCTTAATGGGTATGTATATATAAGTATGTATATATATACACACACACACAATGCTAGGCTGTGAATATTTGGAAGAGGAGATGCTTATTTTAATCAAAGGGGGGTTTAACCTTTTAGTTATTTTATGTCTGTGAAAATATAAGCAAAACAGCTGTTACCCTTTTAGATCTTAATATAAAAGTATGGAATTAAGAAAAGGAGAAGAAAAACATGTATAGACCCTGAGCTGACCGCATCCTGGTAAAAGGCCACTTTGAGGCAGCAAAATTTACATCAGCCAAGTTTATTTATCACAAGCATAAAATGACAACACATATTTTTTTCTACACTGAGGATGTTTTGTCCGTCTTTGAATAAGAAGCCCGTTCAGGGCAGAGACTGTGGTCTCCATATAAGTGACAGAGACCACAACAGAGGCAGAGACGCAGACTTTAACTGCTGGACAAAGGATATCCATGTATTTAAAATAGTCACTATTTCATTATGCAAAGCTTGTTTTATTTTAAGCATTTAAACTTGACTTTCAGGTATTGTAACAGATGTTTTAAAAGTCCATGCAGGAAAATAAATCCTAATTTTTTTAATATCGACTAATTAAAAAACAGTGGGACACAGCATGCAAATGTTGAGCAGAAATTTTACTAACAAATTGATCGTGAAAGTTAAGATAGCCTATTTTAAAATACTTACTGAGATCCTGTACCAGCAGATGGAGTTATTACTAAGGGAGGTGCCTGTGTATTGCTCAATTGTGTTGCTTGTTTAGACTTACTGGTGAATAGAAGTAACAGGTAAATAGTCTGCTGGATATTCACTAGTGATAAATGTCTACAGAAATGCTTTTAGTGGTTAGCTGTGAATGTACCCGTTAAATCAAAACACTAATAAGTGCTTATCTTTCTTAGCTTCTTTTGAAATGATGTGCACAACTAAACAAGTGTGCCTTTACAATGTGATGTTTAGACTATAAGAGAGAATTTACTAAAGGGTGTATATTAAAGGTTTTGAGTTATTTGGTCAACATTTCTACCGACATCAACAGAAATTTGTCCTAATAAAAGAAAAGCTTTTTAATTTCTGAATACTCAATTTGAATGCTCATCACTAGCAGTGTACCTGGAAAAATACATGATCCCTGCAGACAAGCCGAGCAAAAGCTTGGTAAGAGAAAGAGTTGCTCACGAAAATACTCCTTAGAAGAGCCCAAAGGAATAAGTCCCACAGGCAATCAGATAGTCGGCCTGCAGGACCAGGATGACTTCGGTTGTCTGTAGGATATAGTGCTTTAGCCTCAGTGCTAATAATTTTATAATACAGAAGGTGACAAAATGCTAGCTAAAACTGAAAAATGTGACAGGCATTACTAGTTAATGTATACTTTTGCCCGTTTATTTTAAACATAACAACAATAGTGTTCCCTTTTGGTCTTCGTTCACACACAAAAAAATAGGCTTTTGTTAACTTTTTTATTATCTTCTGCCAGATGATCTTCTGATCATCTCACAATCTGCCAACTGTATTGGCAGAAGCAGACACTATCTCTGAGAATGCTGAAACTCCGTGGTGACTACCCTCAAGAACAATGAAAACATTCAATTTTTAAGTAATCATGAGCCCACCACTGTCGAGTAGCCTATATGTTCTTAGTAGATTTCTGTGAGAAATAGCTTCCTTGTACCACAGGCATTTTTGGGGAGACTTCAAATACTGTCCTCATTCCCTTAAAGAGCAAAACCCAGCCTTTGCAAAATTAAAACAAGGGAAACAGTAATCCCATCGTTATAGAACAGGCAATAGCTGCCACATACACAAATAGAAATGGAACATCTAAGTTAGATCTCTCTGTTTTGTCTTAGCACTATAATTACTATCATATAACATCCTTTTTATTTTTTTATTTTATCTTATTTTTCATCTATTTTTACTCTCTGATTTTGTCTATTTAAGCCAAACCTAATAGAAATATCTTTGTTTTGGAAGCTTCTCCTTGGTCTCCTTTCTTTTCCCCGCTGTGGTGGGTGTTTCCCCTCTACTTTTTTTGTTATCATTCTCTGTCTCCACTTGACTTTTGTATTTGATTTCTCTGACCTTTAAATCATAACCTGTTAAGCAAAGCTATTTGGCTTTACTCCATGTTTAACTTGCAAGGATTCTGTCCCTCTCCCCAGCAGTCATTGCCACAGTTTATTTTGAATAAGGACCATGTGCTAAATAATGCATTAAAATTTTTAAACAAGGGTAAGCACCAAGAGAAATTACAGAAAAATCCAAAACAGAGCAGCTCGTTTTGAAATACTCTTGAGTTCTCCGTGGAAAAAAGAAGCGACCTCCCACCTCCACCACAACTTCAGTGATGGATCAGTGCTCCATCTGGCCAGCTGCCAGCAGAGAAGCTTGTCTTCAGCTGCTTACAGATTATTCTCTGGTATCTCAGCTCAGAGAAGAGACTGAGGGAGCTTGTCAGAGTTCAGACCAGCCACCAGCACCTCCTCTGTGTGGCTCTGTCCTTGTGCTGCACCAGCAGAAGCAAGAAAAGCACGTCCAACCATTGACGGAGAGGTCTCATGCTCTGGTCATACTAGAGTTTTGAACTTTGCTATTGTTTGAGGGAAGATCAAGTGTTTCGCTCAGTGGACAACCTCCTTTGCATGCCTTCTCCCACCCCACAATACTGTTAAGATAAAACTTGGCTTATAAGACTGGACTTGAGTTAGCTCCACCATCTTCCTTCCAGACTCTCTTGTTTAAAGCATAAATTTCAATTCTGAATTAATCCAGTAATGATGGATCTTTGTGGCTCAAGATGAAGTTCTGCAGATCTTAATTTCTTATGAATCTGCCATCCCATATTTTTTAAAAAATCTGCTTTTTATTTAAAGACTGGAGGAGCAGATACAGCTTAGCATCGGCCAGGGTCAAAGCCCCTGAGTTTAAGGGTCAAAACCTTCCTTATAACTTCAAACAAGAGCATAGGATTTTGACACTGTCCAGCCCCAGAGGGTATCTTATGCTCTATGTATATAGAGGGATCTATGTACACTGAAAAAGGTGTAAGGAAGTTTAACTTCCCAGTAACTGGACAGTCTTCTAGATATGTTGTGGGACTTTAACTTGCCTGTCTGTCTGTCCGTCAGCTCTTTCTCTGGTACATACAAGCATGGATACACATTTTTGTCTCAGCTGCTTTAGCACACAGGGGGAGCTCTCTCCTATCACATACTCCACATTCCTTCCTTGTCTATGGGGAGCAGTTTTTTCACTGGAAAGAACTGCCTGAAAGCTGCTGTGCAACTGCATGCTTTTAGTGGTCCCTTTTCAAAAACACAAGTTGAAATCTGGCTTCTTTACACAACAGCTGCAATAAAATAAGTCTGCCTCCTTCTCCATTAACATTAGTGATCAGCTATGGAAGGGACCATCTAGCTTCAACAAGCAATGCTAGTTAAGAAATTCTTTTTCCCTAGTAAGTTGACATCCTACTTTTTCTCTAGAAACCCCATCTCTTTGGAGGGTAGGATTATTTTTGTTGAGCAGAATAATAGAAAATTGGGCTGGAATGGACAATAGGAGGTCACCTGTTTCAATATCTCAGGGAAACTACTGGAGTGTACCTATTAACAGCAGTGAGTCCGTATGAGGGTACTCATTTTTAAGACTGCATGTAAAAATATTCAAGAATGAAAGTATTCTCTAGGAAGTAATTGGTTATCTAGTAATGGAAAACACTTAGTCTATAAGATCTAAGTTACAATACTTTTTGATGTTTAAAAAAAAAAAGACTTTTTCAGTGCATTTTGTAAGTACTATTTCAAGTAAAAATTACGCTATATAGCTTGGTTTTGGCTCTTAGCAATCATTTGCCTTCCCATTCAGAGGAGGATCTTAACGGGTTTTGCAGGGGTAGTTTGGAAAGTTGGTTGAGCAATAACAAAAGCTACTTTAAATTTTTTAATTCTTTATCATAACTTGAACATGAAGAAACTCTGGGCTGGTATCAATTTTTCTGAGAGTCTCTTTTCCATACAGATTTCCTCAGTGGAGAAGGGCAAGACTGAACAGTGCCACTCCAAAAAAAAAAACTGTAAAAAGCAGGAGCCAGCTCTCCTCTAGCTGCCCCCTTTGCAGTAGACAAAGGTGGCTTCTTTTTAATGTGTGCCTTACCACATCTCCCCGTTATAACTGTAACTAGGCTTGTTTCACTGCCTTTCTCAGTCCAATATATAAGACAATAAATAGCAAAACCTTTGTAGGGCTGTTCAGCACCACTGGCAGCACAGTGAGGCAGATACATCCCCTGTGCCAGTCACCCGGAATAGGGTAAGGTCTGAACCAGCAAGGGGTCAGCATCCCTGCCGCACTCACTGCACATTAGATGTGTAAAGCAGGAGGCAAAAAGGAGCTAAGGACTTTCTGATTTTTGGATTCTCCACATCAGAAGGCCACTTCAGGACCTCACTGCTTTGCTAAATTGTACAATATGTGTTTATTTCCAGCCCAGTTTTATTCAGTTTATACCCATTTTTTTTTCTTGGTTTGCATTGTCTTTAGTTTAGCTTGTTTTCTGCCTAGTTCTTTACTGGTCCAATATATTTTTAAAAAGCAACTGTATGCGTTCAGGCCTTCATTTTGCTAAACTAAGCAAGACATGTTCTTCCAAATGCTCTAGGTACAGACTTCATCTCCCTGGTCAGTTTAATAGCACTTCCCTGTGCCAGAGGAGCTTACATTAATCTTTCTTGAGCAGGGGTGAGGTAAATGATACAGACCATCATGGCTAACACCGGCTGGGAATACTTCACTGAATGTGGGTTAAGATTTTGGGTTTTTCACTGCGCAGATCTTTCCCATTAGATTTCAGTTAGTGAGCTCTGCATTTCTGACAGATGCATGTTATTACTCCATAAATAAATTATTAAATTTCTTCTCTCTCTCTCTTTCTTTTGTTCTTTCTTTCTTTCTTTCCTTCTTCCTTCCTTCCTTCGTTCTTTTTTTTTAACTCCGCTCATCAATTTCATTCTTTCTTTAGGATATTTTGGTCCTGTAGTCTTCCAAATGTGTATCATCTACAAGTTGTAGTAGCCCACAGCTACTTTTTTGTCCCAACTTAATTAATGAAAATGCTACTTGAGTTCCACATTCCACTTATATCCTTCCCATTAGTTTTTCTTCAGTAACTGCTATCTTCCCAGTAGCCACTTCCTTTCCCACAATGTAATTCCTGTAATATTAGTACTTAACCTTCTCCAGTGTAACATGTACATTTCCAATTGTTAGAGGTATCTGGTACAGAATTCTGTATTTCATGAGTCAGATGGCTTTGATTTCTGAGATGAAGAGTATCTGGTCTGACCAATATGAACTCAGGAACAGCTTTGATTTTTACCTCCATCTCATTTTTAGCTTTTATCCCACCTGCCATCTTGCTCTTGCTCCTGTATTTATCATAATCTAGGACACTTCAAACATTCATTTACCATTGACATCCTACTAAAATTATCTAAATTACCTCTCTGCTTAGCAATCACATTTTTTCTTAGTTGTCTTGACTTAATTGTTTTATAATTTCTTCTTGTTTCCTTTATGAGATTTAACTCTGCTCGTGTTTTGGCAATTCTCAATTGATCCCTCTACTGCTTGACCTGAAAAACATGGCTTTCCCTTCAAATATTGAAATACCTATGAAAATCTTCTATCATTGCATTACAAAGAAAACCAACCGAAACCCAAAAACAACTATTCGTGCTCCAACTATAGTTCACAAAATCTTCGAACTCAGCCAAATCAAAATCAATTTTTGCTGGGACTCAGTTTAGCATCTCTTTTGCCCAAGGGCTATTTCCCTGCCAAGTTGCTGCTTTTGCTCCCACCCATTTCAACATTCTTCAGACTCTTCAAAATTCAAGTATATATGAATCCAATCTGCATTTATATAAATATACAAGGTAGAAAAAGAAGTAACACCGCTGATCACATTTTAATACAACATGCTTTGAAGAACAAACAGTTCTTTCCTCCAGTTCAACCCCTAAAATTCTAAGGAGACTGTTTCAGGTAAGTGGAAAGAAAGGAAGTGCTGTGGAGACATCTAGAGACATCTGTCTTCTAGACAAGCAGTGGGGTTTCTGCTCTGGCTCTAATTAACTTAGCCGATATTCTTAAAGACCATTAAGCAACCAAAGCATCAATTGTTATACCCAGAGTTGAGAAATCACTATAGTACACTTGCAGCATTCATGTGGCTTAGAGGTTTCCACAAGGAAAGTTGTACTTTTTTAGCATAGTTATATAAACAGTAAATCCCCTTTGAACAGGAGGGATTCTGTAAGCAGTGCTATATAATGTTACTATCAACATCAGCAATCCCTGCTCTTTGGGGAGTTTGGATGGGATATGAAAGTTGTGTTCCATAAAATGAAAACCAAAAGGGCTCCTTACGACAGCTGTTACCACACCTCACTTAGGTAATCCTAAACCATACTAAACAATGTCATTTCTAGCTTCTCTACTACTGATTTTGCTCTTTAACCCTGAGCATCCAAATAAGAATCCATTCAGGGTCATTTTCCATGATATATTCTCCATTCTAATCCTTGATTCCTGCAGTGTTTGAGCTAAGCAGTAGGCAAGTTTGTAGATCAGAACTGCAGTACAGGAAAACATGTTTGTACTAAAAGAAAGTTGTAGGAGGGTGAGCTTCTAGGCTGGGCAACAAAGGAAAAAAAAGAAAAAAAAAAAACCAAGAGGGGTGAGTACATCTGCAGGACAGGTCTAGTCCAGCATCTCTGTTCAGAGAGGTTGTGTTGCCCATAAGGAGTTAGCAGCAGCTCTTACAATTACATTGGCACACCACCTTGGAGAGGTGAGAAGTAACAGTCTGGAGTTAATTTGCCAACAACTGGTGTTTTAGAAGAAGCCTGGATTTTATTAAAGGCCTTGGCTCAGGTCAGCAAACAAGACTGGTTCAAAGCCTGTCTTTAATATCAAGTATCAAGGTTTCTGACTGTCTGAAAGAAAGACTCTTGAAAAGGACTGGATTACTACAGACCATTGAAAAACCATGAGTAAGATTTCTCAATTAGGAATGTAATGCTAATTAGTCTTTTTGGGTCAGCCTGGGTGGGTTGGCTAATTAGCAAAAGTAATATACCCATGTGATTGGCCTGGAGTGTGGGTGAGGTTCCTGGAAGCACCAGGTGATATCTGCTGAAAAAAAGGATGTGTGGGTGGTAAAATCAGGACAGCTGCAGTCAGTGACTAGAGAGGGGGAAATACATCTTCAAGAGAAAACACACAAAGGCTCTAAACTTTCAGAACAGTTGAGGTAAGGAGTAGCAAGCCTTCATAAGGTTTATTGAAAGCTTAATTTAGGCTAAAATAATTTCTTTGTAAGATGGAGAGATATGCAGATTGCATAAGTACTGATGTTGTCATGTCAAATCAGGTGGTGTGTGCGATAAAGCCCAAGACCATTTCAGTGCAAGAACAAATGGCAGATTTGCTTCAGCCTCGAGGCACAGAGGAGACAGAGGCCCTGCAGATGTTGTTTTAACATTAAAGGAGATGTGAATTTAAACTGCCAGCCTGTGTTTTCAGTTTCTAGATAAAAAATGAATTTTACCTACTTTTTATAATCTTTTGCTTTTGTTTTAGTAGAAAAATAGCGACACTCATATCCTCCCTAGTCGTCCTGTGCCACTGCAGAGAAGGATACAGATTGGTTTATGGCCCTTTGTAAGGCTAGGAACTGTATCCCACGGGAATCGTAGTAATGTTCCTTACAAAATATTACGCTTGCTTTCTAACAAAAGTCACCGGATCTGTTTGGTCCTCCAGAAAGAAACTCTTGGAGGTCCTTAAGCCCAAGTACTTTCCCTTTAAGGGCACACTCCATGTGTCGGGCTACAGCACCAAAGGAGACAGGGGCTGCTCTGTAATGCAGAGCCCCGAATGCCTTAAGGGCCTAGAGGGGAAGGTGCCAGGTGCATCAGAACAATGGCACTAGAATATGAAAGGAGTGAGCTCCTCCAGGGCAACTTTTCCAGGTTTCCACCCTGGGCTAATTTCCCCAGTATCCAAGGCGTTACTGATGTAAATGCATATTGTTCCAGTGAGCTCACACATTATACAGAGTGGATACCACAAATACTTACTGAAACATGCATAGGATAGAATGTCAACTTTTACATGTGGTTCAGAAAATTAGAGGAAGGAGAGAAACAAAACAGAGAAGACTTTAACCCACACTAAAGCACTTTAAAATTTTCTGGTGGCTGTGTCTTTCCTTACGAAATTCTCCTCTTTTCTACTTCCTGCGAACCATGTAACTGGGTCAGTTAATGTAAGGATCAGATTTTGCCTCATTCATTGTGTACATGTCACTTTTGCTCCTCATATGGTCTTCTGAAGGTTGGTATCTCTGAATAGTTAGTGGTTTGGACCTCTCCTATGTCCTTTTGTTTATGGAGCTAAAGCAGACAAAGCAATTTGCAACAGCTGCGTGCGATGGTGGTGGTGCCTTGTAACATTTAAAAAGTGTAACTTCTAGATTGCTGTGCAGGATTTCATGTCACTATGAGTAAGATTTATGTCTATAGTTCTAAGATTTAATACAAACCTATCAGAACAAAACACTAAGCTTTGCAAGAAACATGTTTAATTAATTCTCAGTTTACTATTTAATGCGTTCTAGGGTTTTTCCCTCTTGACAGATGGCAATTTAATTTCTGGATCCTTACAAAAAAAAGAAAACCCAAGCTATTATGTCCAATGATTTAACATATTTCACTTTTCAAAATATTAGAGATGGGCCTAAGACTAAGTTTGGATTCAAATACTAATGTTCCCAGAGGGTGCTCTGCTCCAACGTTTTGGTTCAGGCCCATCTTTTCCTCTCGACAAGTATACGTTTGAAAAGGATACTGCCAAATAAATCTCCTGTTTTGAAAAGTTAAGTATTACATGTGTTTCTAATAACACGTCAAATGGAGTAGCATGAAGTAATATCAATTATTTTTATTATTTGCCTGTGGTTTTTGCTTCCTTTCATTTTGCTTAGCAAAACAGCTAACCTAGAATAGTCCGTCTCCCTTCACATTTACAGTCAGCGAATCAAAGTGAAACTATCACAAGCAAAAAATCCTTCCAGATACAAGTGAATGTAATAAAAATAATTTCTTAAATTACACAAAGGTATCTGTTGAAGTCCATTTTCTATTCAGTCTTTTCTAAAAAAGCAGAAGTGATGAAATACAGAAAAGTCATTCAAGGTGCTAGGAACTGAAGGAGAGAGACCATACAGAAATGGAGGTAAGATTTGAGAAGGCACTCGTTATATCGTGATCACATGCTACAAGGGGAAAAGAATTTTTTTTTAAGAACTCAAGCTTTGGATTAGTCCAGGATTCATATATCATGTCAGACAGCAACTAAATTACAAAATGTTATCTGGAATAAATTAAAAGTATACGTTCAGCCTCCACCAATAAAGAGATCTCTAATGAAAATAAAGACAAATTAGCGGGAAATTGGAACTAACTTACTCTAATTTTTTTTCTCTTCTGTTTTCAAATGTATTTTCCAGAGTGGATCACTAAAGGAGCCAGAGCCAAACAAAATCCCACCTCAGCGACCACCACCTCAAGGTTGTTTACAGTACATTCTCGACTGTAATGGCGTTGCAGTAGGACCAAAACAAGTCCAGGCTACTTAGATAATTGAGACTAAAAGCAAGGGTTAAAGCAAAAATTATAAAAAAAAACCAACCACACAATCTTAAAAGCAAACATACCAGTTCTGTTCAATTTTTGCATTGTTTCAGTGCTGACCTGGACTGTGTTTTTTCTATGCAGTGTCAACTATACCGTCTGGTTGTTTACTTGTTCATGTCTGTGCGTGTAATGCTTACCTACCTTTCTCTGTAAAATTTGTGATTTCAGGGCTGTTGTCAACAGTGTACAAAGAATGTGCCTCTTTAGAGCCCAGTGCAACTGTACATTATGGATGGTTAGACAGTATTTTTTGAGTATTAAATATCGTTAAGTAAAATACCACCAAGGTTCAAATCTAAATACTTTTGCTTACTTTGTGAGTGTGTGCACACTGTACTCATAGCCTTTATTTTTTTGTGCGTGTGCATGACGAATAAGCAGGTGATCCAGATATATTTTTAAAAGTCTAGATTAGAATTTGCTAGTGAGGCTTTTTATTTATAATTTTATAAAGTTTGTTAACATTTGAGTTTTACTTATACGCAAGTGGAAGTCTAATATTTCAGTGACTCCATAAGATACAGTTCTTCCCAAGGAATATTTAAAATATCTTCTATTTTACATACTGGTATTCATATTTTTAGTAATTCTGCATTAAATTATTAGCTACAAAGCTATGTAAATGGGCCACCTATGTGCAATATCTCAGTGAAAGTGTGAGTATTTAATGTATCCTATTTCAATTAAGTAGTACCTTTTGTTGTCATTTTAAATTAGTAATCTATGGAGATTTTTAATGAAAACTGATGCAAATACTTTCAAAAATCTTATACTTACCTAAGAGTTAAATCCCAGGTTATTTGGTGAGAAGTACCTCAAGGACTGTTAAGCTTCCTGTAAGAGCTCTTTTTTTTTTTTTTTTCAAATACTGAGATGGTAGGAGATGTAGACCAAGGTACCTTCAACCAGAGAGGGATCCTGCCCTTTGGTTAGAAAGAGAGACAAAAATGTCAGCTATTTTCTTTACCAACTCAGGTCTACTATTTTAAACCTAGAAGTAGCCAGATAGCTATAAAGAAAATTCAGTCCCGGAGTTATCCACATAAATAGGGTTTATGATAATTGCTTGAAATCAAACGTGCAAAAAGACTTGAGATGCCTGACAACTGCTAGATTTTCTGTAGGTAAATTATTTGTGATTTTTGCATAACCAATGTATAATGCAATCTTACGAGAAATACACAGGGAGGTGGTTAATCTGTTGTGAGAAATCTAGCCTAGAATCACAAGCTCCACACTGCTAGCATACCATAAAGCTTAGTTGCAAGTGAGCCACAAAACTATAATTTTAATCTTGAATATGCACAAAGATGAGTAGTGGCCATTAGTTTAGTGCAAACAATTTTGTTTAAAGGGAAAACAGCCTTATGTTCTACTTCTGTTTTCCCTACAAACACTGGAAAAAAAATTATCAGTGAGAATCATCATTCTTAGTGTTTCTTTTATTTGTACAAGCTGGCTGGTAAGATGAGAATTAAGGTATGCATTATTAGCTATTTAAATGTTTGTGGTAAGTGCTACTGTTTACTACCTATCAGTAAATTACATGAATATTTTGCTTTAGTGATCAGCATTTGTCTGGGTCAGTGATCATTCCAATGATGGCATTGGCTATTTTGTTCTATATTAAGAAAATTCCACTTAGAATCAGGTTCACAAATCCTTACCTCCAGACACCATGAAAGTGAATAAACCATACTGCCCTGGGGGGGTGAAGAAATGAATCTGATGATTGATTTTATTTCAAGCAGTTGGTTGGTTTTGGTTTTTTTTTTTTGCATGTAGTAGTACCAGTATTCACAAGTGCTTTTCACACGACATTTGTGAGTTGTGTGTGCAAAGAAGCGATGGGTGTTTCAGATAGGATTTCAGCTTGTCGACTGTAAAGGCTTTGCAAGGGCACACACTATTACTACATACCACAGACAAGAAGCAAGCCAAAATGTCTCTCTGCATGTGAGCATGCTTAGGTGCAATATTGTGGGTAACAGGGAACAGATGTTTTACAGTGTAGGCTTAATGTTCAGTTTTGTTGAGTTATTTTTGGTAAAAGTTTCTTTCATGATTGTTGCCTTTTGTACAACCCAGCTGCAAGAAAGTGAGCAAATGCTGGAAGTGTGACAGCAGTATATCTTTTATGTGAAATATCTTGTACAGCTTAATGTGCAATAAAAGAAAGTTATATCTGTCTTCAGTGTAAAGTTTCTGGCATTCAAGCCTGTATGTACAAGTGGGGGAAAGAAACCTTTCTGTTTTTCAATATTGAGTGAAAGGAGACTAATAAGAAAACAATCCTTATTAAGATGTTGCAAGACCATGTTATCACCTTCAAATATTTCCTACAAAAGTGGTTCAAATTAATAAACAATGAAGGCACATTCCTTAACATACAGTACGTGCTATTTATCTTTCTACACCACAACACACTGCTACAACTGTATTAAAACTTACTGAAGCATTAGTACGTGCTGTTCTCAGACACATACACTGGAATCTCGTATAGTAAGTGGAAAGCTAACTATAATAGCAATGTAAAAAAAAAAATAATAGTCATGTATTGCGAGAGTACTTCCAGATACGAAGGTTTTCTTTTAGAGACCTGAATAGATTAAGTCTTTTACTTGCACTAAATATCTGTGTAAGACTAAAAATTCCCTAATGTTCAGAACATCTAGATCAGTTGTCTTCTATAATATTTACTGTTCATCAAGGCTTTTGCCCTGAGTGAAACATTATACAAACAAATCACTCAAAATTTCATCCTGTCCTTCCTTCCCCTTAACTCAGATGTCCTGTGTGCCTTGTCACATGCAAGAATATTCAGTTATAACAACTCTCAGCCCAGAAAACCACATTCAGACATCAGAGATAAAGCAGCATGCCCACTGGTATCTGACACAACACTATTGCAGTTAGAAAGCAGGAAAAAAAAAAACCTTGAATGATGATGTAGCATCTTTCAGCCATGGATTTCACAACCAAAGTCTCTACTACACATTGTAGTTTCACACTTGATACAGTATTTTGCCAGTATTACTATTTCCTTCTGAGCAAAAAGATTTTCTTGGTAAAGAACTAGTAATGACTTTCTTGTGTTTCTTGTAATGGTCTTGACGTATTTCACTAGCGGTTAAATAAGTTAGCAAAAGACTTTAAATTAGCCGGAAAATTGCAGTATAAAGTTGTTTTACTGCTGTAAGAGTGAAACTAAGAGGAGTATCACAGAACTAATTTTAAAACTCTGGAGGAACAAAACTGCAATAACTACACAGAAAATAGTAGCTGTATTGCTGAAATAGATGTTACTGGTAAATTCGATTATTTTGCAGCCTCTCCTTGAGCTGGGCTGAAGTTCTACTGGGTGTAACTCCATTGATTTGTTTTGAAGTCAGTGCCACTACTGCTGGGATAAATTTGGTACTTCTTAGAAAAATTAAGGATGAATCATAGGGGCTCCAAGCAAGTTACTAATATACCAGCTGTGATTAGTAGTATTGACTACATGAAACTGCAGTCCATATTAATAGAATTTTGCCTCTAAAGTAGAATGAGTCACATTCAAGGATTATTTTAAAGTGTTGGATATGAAATCTAGTAAGAATTCTTTGATACTATAACATTATGAAGTTTTTCTTGTACTGAACCTAGGGGGCCCAGTGCAACCCCAAGGAATGCAATCCCAAAGCCAGGAGCCATTGCAGCCACAGCGCATGTACCCCCCTGGGCAGTCAGCAAAGCCCTCAACTTCCCAGCCACAGCGTCCACCTGGACCCACAACTCAGCAGCCACGTCCCCAGGCTCAAGGTCCTCCCAGCACCAGATTATCAAAGGAAGCAGAGCCGCAGCCGCAGCCACAGCCTGCTCCACAGCCTGCTCCACAGCCAGCTCCACAGCCTGCTCCACAACAGAAGCCCCAGTCTCATCCACAGCTTAAGTAAGATTTGCTTTACCTATTTCCTTTTCTCCTCGTGACACAGATTTTGTTGTCGTAACTGTAATTTGGGAGTTGGTCTAATATTCAGGAAAAAAATGTACATACGTTCCAAAGTCTTAAAATGAGGTTAAAGCATTTCAAAAAGCTTATTCTCTGTTTATGATTAGTAAGATAGTGGCATTAGTTAAATCCTAAGCGCTACACAAAATTTCATTTATTTGTTGTGCAATTTCTGCCCCAGCTAGGTCTGAAAACTCATCATCTTTCTCGTATTTCTTTTCTCCTTTTTATGTCACTGACTCATGATCTGGGTGTGCTGTAAGCCTGCACAGAAAAGAGGAAGTCTTATCTATTTAAACTTTTAACCTTGCAGTCACTCAGACAACAGATTCCAGTTTCAAAAGGCCTATCTCCGAAGCGATCCACATGAACATGCTAGACAGTGGCTGCCAAACTGTGCTTCTTTAGGGTTCTTCCTTCGTGGTTATACGCTGCTACTGTCTGTACAGTTCCCAGAGAGTGCTGCAGGACTCACACAGCAAACTCTCTCTGGTTCTCTCACTGCTGGACGTGCTGTTGGTGCTGTCTCCAGCCAGCCACATGCCGCAGTAAAGACTAGGAAAAGGATCTGTAGCTATATCCCCTCTCACAGCTTAAACACAGTCAACAGAAACCACGGGGAAGGTCTCAGCAATAATTTGCTGTTTTTTCAACATAACGATCCTGACACGCACTATTGCCAGTAGAGTCACAGACACATTCCGCCGGTCTCGGTAAGTACAAAGACTGGCACGTAGTCTTTGTTTTAGCCAAGTAAGACAGATCCCCCTTTTCCACCCACTCGTATGCTAATAGTAGTGTGAACCAGTTCTCAGTCCTCACCTGAGCACAGTTCAGTGGAAAAGATGTGTTAGGTGATGTTATGCAAAGATGACAACATTTTCCTTGCCTTCCTAGGACAGTGTATCAGGTTTTATAATAATAAAATTCAAATTAATTCACTCATTATTTAAGTATATGTAGAGAATAGGGGGGGTCAGTTTTCTTAAGCAAGATGGAAGACTCTAAACTAGTTTGAAACTTAACTTGTGAACTTCTGACATTTAAAAGAAACAGTTAAGAAGAGGTACAGAAGAACTGTATGATATAATGTTTCCCAGCTTTCTCCCTTTCCTTTAGTTCCTTGTTCAAATCTAGATTAATTTTTCTTTTCTTCAAATGGGAGAGAATAGTCTCTATCTAAAATAAAATAAAAAAGGATAAATTGGTTTTTAAGATGCAAGCCATAAAAAGAGTAGTTTTTCTAACTTTGGAGAAGCAGCTTTAGGTGCACACCAAGACTCAGATCTCCTGCCTGTAGGATTAACTCTATTTGCATGTGTATGCTTTGTATTCACCCACATGCTGTTGCCTAACCTGTATGTACATGTTATTAATCTGTGAATAAATATTTAATTAGGCTACTTATTGTGTTACTAATCAAGTCAAGTGCTGCTTCCCACCCTCCCTCTTTCAGTGAGTACAAACAAACATTTATCAGTCTATTCTCATTAACACAACTATAATTTATGAAAAACCTAAAACGCCTGTAGCACTGTTTGCTGTACATTATTAGAGGTAGAGGAGTTGCAAACCTTGGAGAGTATAAGACAATCTGAATAAGAAAAGTGTTTCAGTTTTACTGTAGCCAAAACTGAAATCCTATTATTGTACTGAGATAAAAATGAAATCAGTTAACGAGTTTTACTAATGCCTGGATATCGTTGTAAAAAGATTATAACTCATTAATTTTTTTCTATTTAAATTCAAGCCTACTTTTTAAATATTATTTTATTTGACAAGTCATGAGTTAAAGTTTTAACTTCAGACGTTTTTCTTCTTGTCTGTTATTATATTCTTTCTTATAGAGACTTACACCGTAGTTACAAGCTAGCACTAAAACCAGAATAACATTGCTTGACTGCTTATAGACAGGAAAAATGATACTTGATTTGGGGATTTTTTTTAAAGATATGAAGTGCCATTAAGCCTGCACTGAGGATCAAATGTCCACTATATATACAGAAAGAGAGAGTGAGCACATTACAACTTTAGGATTCATTCTTCAAACTGATGGATACCTAATTTTTCTTTGTGCATAACTGCAGCAGTACCAAACACAATTCTTGATCATCCTGTGTTGGGTGGTTATTTGGATTTAGCAGGCAGGCCCACTTTTCCCTGAAGTTCTAATTTACGTCATGCAATTTACTGGAATAGAATGTTTCAGATCTATGAAAAAAGCAGTATGTTTTTAAAGAAAAGCTTATCCTACTTCTCAAATCAAAGTCCAGAAGGAATGTGCTGTGTTGCAGCAGCTCTGTATGCTACATCTAACTATATTGCTTGTGTTGAATGTCCGTTTTATTCACATGCAAACTCTCTAAATTTCACGGACATTTTTCCTTTTCTTGTAATTTATACGAGTTAAATGTGGATTGAAGCTGGTAGACAATATGACCATACAAAACATGTTGCATTTTTGTCTTGCAGCAAGTCGCAGTCTTTGACAAATGCCTTCAGTTTCACAGAATCATCCTTCTTCCGATCATCTGTGAATGAAGACGAAGCAAAAGCTGAAACTATTCGAAACTTGAGGAAATCCTTTGCTAGTCTCTTTTCTGATTAGCCAGCTTCAGCTAAATGCACCTAGTATATAGTCTAAAAACTACATGAATGTTACATAGGTTTTGTTCTCCCTGTGACAGTACCCTTCTCTACTGTGCTAACTGTTGTATTAAGCAATATGTTAAACTTACAAAAAAAAAAAAAAAAGAGAAAAAAATAGAAAGACTTTGATGAGATCCCATTCAGGAACACGTATAAAAATCTATGAGGAAGGAAGGGTTCTATTACTAACGCAGAATGCCGAATTCTAAGGTCCTTATCCATTGTAATATTGTGGCCTTACTGTGACTGAACTATATAATCCTATTTGAGACTCCTTTGTAGAATTGTGTTAATAAAGCATTGAGTAATGGGTTTCTCCTTGCTTTACCCATTTCCAATGCATTGCAATGCATGTGTATTTTGTGTGTAAATGTTTTGTACTGCAAAAGTATAGTCTTGACTTGTTCTTGCCTCCCAAATTCAGGAGGCAATTCACACTGACCTTCTTGTCAAGCCACATAAATAATGTGAGATATTGAAGCAGTTTCTTCCTCCTTATACGATCTTTCCATCAGCTGGTTGTCGACTTCTGATGTATTGCTGAGAGTTACCAGTACACTAACTTAATGTCATAAATAGAGTGTGTATGTACTACTGTATCTCCACATGTCTGTTTCTATTTATTTCCAAACTGTAACCATAACTGGGTTTAGTTGCAAAGAATATGCATGATGTTACCCTTATTTTTGTGAACACCTAATAAATGTAAAGTCCCATGCCTGATTTAAAAAAATGTCTTCTACAAAGCTTGTTTGAACATCAATATATATTGTCTATTTTGACTGATATCAAAAGGGTAGCTTTATGATTATAACATATTTGGACACAAACCACAAGTGTAAGAAAATAAACTATCACAAATTATTCCCTTTTTGAATCAGCATAATAAAAAATTATAAATTCTAAGCATCACATTTACATTTTCTAATAAGTTATGTATTTTAAGAATATTTCTCTAACTTGGGAAGCAGAGTTGATCCCCAACTTTGAGGTAATAGCAGCATTTTTTAAAATTATCTAAACCAAACTTGAGTTCATTGGTAGTTTCCACACTATCCATTTCCAAATGGTTATCATGTCATTCTGCCTATCATGAACTTCATGCAGCAGTATTCCTTTCCAGGAAACAGTGCTAACAGGGGAAACAAGAAAAAATAATTGTAATATTAGCACATCTGAGGGGGAAAACAAGCAACACAATATTAACTTAAAAACCCTATGCGATTCATAATGGGTTTGTAGAGACAAATCTATTTGCCTCAGAAATGTTACCTCTTGTAGATCTGATAGTTTGTGAAGTCTAGGTAAATCGCAATCACCATTTGATGACATAAGTCCTTTCAGCAGTTTTGGATTCCTTTGGGTGAAGAGCCCGGCTTGAGCCAGGAGGTTGGCAATGAAGGATGGAAACTTTAATCTCCAGTGATGTCAGACTTTAGTTCGTACATGAGCATCTGATAGCTCTCTGTTTGTCAACAGAGCCCAAGTTGATGATCCTAGCATATATATTTCCTGAAAAGCAGGCATGTCCAAATCACCCACAGACAACACAACCAACACCCTTTTTGGACTGACAATGAGGACTGACTTAAGATCGTAGTTGAACAATCATGTCTAGAACAATGCTTTCTTCCAGGTTAAGACTGAAATCTATGGGTAAGTTTGCACTGCAACATTTCAAATGTTAAATACATAGTGTTGTCCCCTGTAGGATGTAATCTCGGTCTCTGGGTTTGGTATATAACCCTCATCTTTGGGGAACAGCCCTCAGAGAAGCCCTCTTACTGAATTAATGACAGTTCTCTTTTCTCTCAGGAGGAAGGTACTCTGTACAGAAGCCTATAGACAATGAATTCTGTGGCAGAACAGAACGCTTTAACTGTTAATCATTTTTATTAGTTCATAAATATCAGCTATACTTTGATTTTTCTACGTTTTGTCCCCCTCCTGCCCCCCACTGGATTGAAACACCCTTCACTGGGCTGCAATAACAACCTTGAGCTCTTGTAGAGCCTTTCATGTCTGAGAAGCACTTTACTTTTAGATTAGAAAGATTAATCAAAGTTGCTAACGCAAATTAATTACTGCTACAGAGAAAGCATAGTAATTATGCATAGTTTGGCATGGTTCGTGATTAGTACATTCCTAGTTTCAGCAATATTTAGTACAATGTGAATTACAGGTAGTTCATTAGTCCAGGCCCCAGATTTCGACTCGAGGCAAAGTTTCTCGCTCATATAAAATTCCCTCCCACCTCTTCCTGGGAGAAAACGGGTTTCACTACAGTCTTTGTTTTACCATCTGGAACAAAAAAAAGAAAGAAAAGAAAAAAAAGAGCGCAAGATGATGCAATCAAATCTGCATGGTGTATCCTCCCACACAATGTACATAACACATTGCCTCTCCGCCATGCCAAAACTTCTTTATACCTCCAAGCGTGCTAAAGCGTGTCACATGCAAGCTCATGCATGCTTATGTTCCTTATGCAGTGTTTCATGGTTAAGACATTTTTAAGCAATCTATAACACATCTCTAAAATACTAATCAGAAAATTTTCTGAAAAGTGTATTCAAACATTTATTGTCCATTTTGTCTTACTTTGTTGAATAGATTGTGCTTTGAATTCCTGTGCAGCTCAGAATACCCTGTTACCCAATATAATGCTATCTAGGGTTACATAAATGCTAACACAGAAATAATCCCAGTGTCTGGGGTTGTTCATCTTTGTGAACATGGGCCTAGGAACATAAGGTCTGGACTTCGTCTGCACCTTTTCCACAGAGATGCAGCTTATGATGCCATAGGTGTCTACGTACAGCACTCTTTTTTTCATTTTTCACTCATAAATCAGGTCAATGTGAAATCTGCAGAGTCTTAAGATCGATATGGAGCCATTTTCTGACCATTAGGCCTGAAGGCAACTGAAAATGCTTAAGCAGATTTCAAGAGATTATAATTATGGACAAAGTGGCTAATCTAGCTTTGAAACAACCACCAACTCTCCAGTAAACATTAGTCCAAATAGTTCTAAGGTACTTTGTAAATATTGTGTGTACTTTGTATACTTCCTACTCCACAAGAACAAAGTCACTTCTCTGAGCAGATGTTATCTTAATCACATTCCATACAAAACTGAAGAAGTCGGCGCATATTGTCTGTGCACTGACATGGCTGTTGCTGGGATTTGGTTGAATACTACAAATAAATGTCATAGCAAGTTGTCCATCAACAGCAGCATCCAGTGAGGCCGGGCGGGATGCAGGTGGCTGAATCAGTGCAACTGAGGATCTAGTGCCTTTTTAGATCTCATCTCCTGACGCCTATCTTGGTGCCCAAGGTAGCCACAGGGCTTGGCAGGTGTGATATGGCATCTGTGGGACACCTGGGCTACACTGAGATGGCAATTGGAGGCCAGACAGGATATTCAAAAGTGACCTAAAGTGGCACTAGTTGCCAATGTTTGGGACTCAGTTTCCTCTTATGCCTGGACACTCAGCTATTTTATCCTTTGTACCCATCCAGGCATGAAGTTAAGAGGCAACTTAATTGAGCTCTGCCTTTCTTCTTCCCCTGGCAAAATGAAGCTGTCTAGCAAGACAGTGCTGCAGACAAAGAAACATTGGCAAATTCTGATCACTAATAGAGTTTATTTTTCCATACAAAAAATAACCAGAAGTGATTATTGACTCAGAGTACTTTAAGAAAGGTGATCTAAACTGTCACATATGCCAGCAAAAATGAATTTAAATTCTGAATGACAACATGTCTCCAACATGGAAATGGTTTTTATTAGACATACATTTCTAAACAAGCAATTTTTTTTCATTTTTTCAAAAATAGGTTTTTAAGACCTTGTATTACAATTTTCAAAATAGGTACCTAAAATTACTAATTAGTTTTCTTCATGTACTCTATTCCTCTTCTTCATTCTCTAAGGAAGAACATTCCACCACAAGATGCTAGTTTACATTAAGGTTCATGAAACATTGTTTTGTTAATCTGTAGTTAGATTTTTGCAGCTCAAAAATTAATTCAAGAATGAATGCAAATAAAATTTAACATTTTTAACAAGAGAAGGAGTTCAAATGATGTCTAAAGTATCAAGTGAGTTCTTCAAATTTAAAAAAAGCCAGCAAGAACAACAGAAAGACTATCCCCCTGTTTCACTTTAAGATAACCCAGGAGTAAAAGAGATGTGGGTTTTTTTCCCACAGATTATATTACAAAGAATTAGGAACAGGAACAGTTTACAAAGAATTAGAAACAGGAACAATTTAATTAAAAAAAAAAAAGAAAATTTTTGTATTTTTTACTGGAACTGGAGTTTTGACTTCTCTTAGCAGTGGCATTGCTCATTAACTCTTTACACATGGGTTTTGGTAGCACTTCTCACTCCTCGTAACCATTTGTGCTTTACTCACCTGTGCCTGTTTTTCTCACCAATCCCAATCAGCCAAGCTCTACTTAAAGGATTTATAAGCTCTGAGGAGTAGCTGAGTTTTGGTTTAAAGGCAAGATTTTGAATTGCTGTTATCATCTTGTGCTGATCTAGGCTTCCTAACACTATGAAGATAGCTTAAGTAAGTAGTAAAAACTAAATGCTGTCTGTTTGTGTTCTTTTATTGCTTTTTTAACTAAGAATGAAATTTTGGTAAAAGATAACATAGGTCTTGAAAGCAGTTAGGCAATATAAAAGAACTTTTCTCTATCCAGATGAGAAATGAAAAGAAATGAGCACATATGGACTAGTACTTAACCATTTTTCAATTTGGGAGCTACTTCTCAAAACTCTATGACAAGTGTTTTGAGTGACAACCATTTTTAAGAGATAATCTTGCACAGGGACTGAAAATTATACAGTTAGACCTGCTCCATTAGTTACACAATTATTGCAGTACTGGAGAAACACTAGACAGTACTTCAGATGCATGAAACTAAAATTAGCAAGAGCTGTGCTTCATTAACATGCCATGTGTCTTTTTGAGGCTGTAGCAAAACTTAGTGTGGTTTTGATTTTACTGTAACTCAGAACAGTGAAGATGATCACCCAAAGAATTAACAGGGACTTAGATTGTTAGTAGTTCTGCTGTTAAGGAAAACCAGCTGATGCTTTTTTTCACGTATCTCTCAGGTATTTCACATAAAATGATGCCATTTTAAGTCTCCTGAAACTTTGTTTGTCTGAACTGGAGCTATTGGGCAAAAATGTCTCAGATAATAAGAAAAACATGTCAATGTGAGAAGAATATATTTATTTCATTCCCACCCACTATAATAAAAGGTGAGCGTCTCACAGCTTCACTTGTAACATGCCGCCTCCTCTAAAGCTAGGAGGAGTTTTAACATACAAAGAAAGGGGGGGGGCAAAGCATCCTTTCACTAAGTGCAGAATGCCATGAGCTAACATCTCATTGCCAAGTGTGCTCTAACTGGAGATCTCCTGTACAGATCTCTCAAACTGATGATTATGTAAATCTTCCAGATGGGCCCTTTAAACAGTACATTTACTGTCCTGACTATCTCTATCATCGCTGAATACTTCATAGCTTTGGGTGGTTCAAGCCAAACTCCTGTAGTCTCTGCTTTTTGCACGTTTTTCTTTCTTTGCAACCTGCATTAACAATAGCGTTGCGAGCAGGGATATATCTTTAGGCATATTTTCCCCATGTATCCCTTTTTTTCTTTTTCAGTCATGCATAGCTTGAGAGCACATACCCCACTGGCCTCATGCAGTAAGAGACATGGTGGGCTGCTAAAGAGACTGCCGCTAGAATTTAGTGCGCAAATGCTGCTGCCGAGGTGCCGTGTCGACTTGAAGTCTGTGTATGACCCACCGAAATCTGGCTTAAGCCAGATATTCTCATTTAAGAAAAAGGAAATGCTCCTTTCCTCCCCTCTCCTTATGGGGAAATGGAAACCCTCTATCTGCTAGGTGAACCTGTCCAGGTGACAATTTAAGAGTGTTAGTTAGCAGTAAGTGCTATATGCCTCAACTTAAGACTCCTAGGAAGCTGGGTAGTGTTTCCATATAGAACAGATTCTAATGGATATTGTTACTGCGTTATCCCAACCAAACATTATTCTTTTAACAATCTTGAAAATAGTTGCTGCTAGCCGCATCCACTGCTATTTACTGTAAAAATGTCTTTTCTCATTGCTTGATGGAATTGTAACAAATTTGGGTATATGGAGGAGACCTGTAATTTAAAGGCCTCTGCCCCACCTGTTATGGGAATGTCTCTGAACTAGGATCAAGGAAGCATTCTTTTTCTTATTTAGATGGTTTTTGTCTGTTTGCAAGTCATGACTTAATCTATTAAAAAAGTGAAATGGTTGTTTTAAAAGTACAACTTCTCGGTCTCTTTTCCCCTTAAACTCAAGTTCACTTACAGGTGAGCACCATACTATAATATATATTCGTTTACTCAGCTTTGTTCTACAGCACATTTTTGAAGACATTAGCATTTTTCACACCTTTTTTTTACTAGAAAGGGAAAGCATGTGCATTGACTCTGGGCCATAAAGAGCTGATGTAATTTCATGGCAAGAAGACTCCTGCTGCCCTTAAGAATGTTAGTACAAGTTCTGAACTGACTTACCCTCCTCTGGAATAATTATGCATTCCACTCTGGCACATTTTATCATGCAATTCTCCTGCTTTGTAGATTACATGTCTTGAGGAGGTACAAAAGGGAAGAGCAAAGACTGTTTTATTTCTACACATGCATCTAACAAAATTATATATACACACACACACCTCAAATAGTACTTTTAAATGTAAAATTATGTGAGAATTTACTTTACAGACTTATTTAATATGTACATTAAATACAGGTAGCCTTTCATGCATCAAGGAGATGCAAGCATCTCTTGGGAGGAACACAGCAAGTATGGGGAAAATATATTGTTAAATTATAATTGAACAAGCTGGAACTTGTTCAGGTTAAACAGCCCACCCTCAAACTGCAAAAAGCCAAATTATGCCCTCAGCAACTTCTGAAAAGCAAACTGCCTTCAGTGGATTTCTGCGAATTTAACTGTCTAGAGTCTACAGCCACATCAGAATAAGTCTCCCTGATTTCAGAGATTAAGCAGTCCCCAGCCTAGTAAGTATTTGGATAAGAGACCACTTGGCAATTTCACATAGCGTTAGACATTAGCACAGGATGCATTCATAGTTGAGAGCTTGGATGAGAGGGTTGTTCACAACATCAGACTTAGATATAGTAGATGTACCTTTCAAAGAGGTATTAGGATGCATTTATTGGCACTGCAAAAGCCTAAAATAGGTTTAAAAAAAAAAAAAACACAAAAAAAAACCCCAAAAAAACCCCTCAACCAACAGCCTCCCCAAAAAACAAACTGGAGGGTTATCTTAAGTGGCCTGAGTTCTCTTAAATAGCAGATAATTATATTTTAATCCCCATTTTTCGGAACACATGATTGAATTCAGTCATTTCAATCATTTGGTTTTAATTATGTCTAAAAAAGATGACAGACCAGGTCCCTTTTTAGACTGAAGGCACAAAAATGCATGTTACTAGCGTGAGCAGAAGCATACTGGGAAATAGAGCTGGTAAATAAAGCTACTTGGATGCTTTTTCTTCAGGACAAAGCTAAGAAGAGGAGTTTTTACAGTCCTTAAAGTAACTCTTCCAGATATGTTTTAGTACATTTTCTTGATATGTAGGTATTTCAAATCAACATTTCTTTTTGACCTTCAGTAGGTCAGGCATAAAACTTACAAGAAGGGAAGCAAGCACACTGAACAGCTATGAACTCAAAGTAATGATCCATAAGAGATCTAGTGTTTCATTTTGAACAGTCCTGAAACACTAATTCAGCTATTAAAAATCTCTATCCTGTTGTACAAAACATACAGCATTCCATACTAAAACTTTCTTTGGACTGGTCAGCCACACTGAGTTGCAAAGTCTCTGTGTTTTTCTGGGATATGGAGAGGATGAGTGGTGGAAAATCCATAACTAAAAAGGTTAAAAAAGGACTCACTATTTGTTTTCAATTCTCATCTGATTCTGGACTTCAGGAAAAACTCATGAGGCAGAATAGTAGCAGAATGGGTAACTAGGACTCCTGTACCTATCTATATATCTGAACTGCTTAAAACTTACAATCCTTCCTACACAAAAGCCTTCATATTTAGTTGCTTGTTTCCCATTCAAACCAGAAGTCAAATTTTCTACAAATGGGACAGGTTTATGAGGGGGGATGGGAATGGAGAAATATATAGGTGCAACACACAGACCATATACACAAAATGCATATCTTCATTATTTTTATGCTTTTATTGCCCACTAACAAACTGAAGCCCTTGTTATGATAAACATTTTTTCCAGGTTTTTTTTTTTAAGGAAAAGCCTGAATTTCCATTAAATTGAAAAAGAGTGTATTAAGTTCCTAAATAGTACTGATGTTTTTTGTGCTCCCTCACACATATGGCTAGCTGAGAATGCACAGCAAGTTCAAGCTTGAAATGAATTTTTTTTAAGCAACCAGTATATAACACTAAACATGATTTAATAATGGAAAGACTGGCACAACCTTAAAGGAATATCATCAAGTAGGCAAGGTATGCTTGTGACTTATTATAAAACAGTTAAATCAAGTCGGAAGCATAATCCAGATTCTTTACATAATTATGGCAGAAGGGTGTGGAAGAAGGAATATCAATTATTTTTTTAAACTGAAGATCTTCTAACAGTAAAACAAGCAATAGATTGATCTCTCATTTCTCTCAACTCTCTTGAAAATGCCCATAATTTTTCATTTATACCTAATTTCATAGACAACTTAAATGCCAGCTCAACATTTTGCTAAGATTGGGTTTATTCCTTTGATGCAGAAGTTAGTAAATCTTTTATTACAATTTTTACCAGACCAAGCTTAAGATTCTTAGGGCAGTATCATCTCTCTTAATCAAGCTGACCACAGACAGTAAATGACACAGCATTGCTGGTCCTCGTTCTATTGGTAACAAAGCATTATTAACTTAATCACATACAGGAGTTGCTTAGTTATAAGGATACTGGAATGATACATTCTGATATTATGAACAGCATTGTAGAAGTGACTGAAAATGAGGGATTTGTTATTTTATAGTGCTTTTATTTATACTCAGTTAAAGCTCAAATAATTTATGCTACAATTAAAACGAAATTATTGTAGCAAACAGCACAAAAGAAAGACTTTTAACGAGTGTTAAGGATGAAATACACATCAAAACATTAGAATAGTGTTCCATGTTTTAGAGGTGCTTTTCCTCCGTATTTCTGAGCATAACCCACCTTGCAATTTATTTCCTTAGCTGTCTGCCCCTTGCAGCCTCTCAAGTTTCAAACCTTTATTCTTAGCGATTGAGACTAGAAAACGAAAATGTGATTTGTACACAGTGGGTTAGGTCTGAGGAATCAACAGTCCTTTACCAAAGCTATTGAAATAAGAGGTGTGTCTGTGATTACCAAAGAGATCTTCCGGTGATAAAAGAAGAATTGCATCAGCTTTTGGCTGGGAGCGTAAGAGTGACTCAGCAATTCAGAAGAATGTGTTTCCATTTTCTTTCCGGTTGGAAGATGGTGAACCTTCCCTAACGCTTTCTCTTAAAACACCACGAGAGGGGCAAAATGGGAATGTTAAGTTTTTCAGAAATAGCTTGACAGCCTTTACTGGGAGTCGTGTAAGAGCCATACAAGGTTCTCTGATACCATTCTCACACTTGCTTTCTTTGCAGTAGTAGCAGGAAATTTGTTTCAACAGCTCGGCAGCTGATCCCTAGTGAGTTACTCGCTCAATTTCTGCAAGTTAGTACAACACACAGCACAGGAAATTCTAATTTGGAATTAAAATTTAATTGTGAGAGCAAACATTCCTGGTAATTCTGGTGATTAATTAGTCCTTTCTTTCTATGATTTTAGCCTTCTGAAACCAGAATTTTGTCCATTCTGTAGAAGTTCAAAGGAAAAAATAGAACATCTCAGGAAATTCTCATTAGTCACTAGTCTGTATTTTGGGTACTACATCAAAGCACCATGACTATCAAAATTAACTATGTAAAATACCATTTTCTTATTATCCTCTCATATTGCCATTAGTCAGAGATGGAATACTGAATTATACTTACCATTGGTTTGACCCAGCAGGACATTTCTTGTGGTCTTTCTCTTCTTCCCTTTTAAGTAATGAGTTTGCACCCATTACATTAAGCCAGTCTAAGCTAGAGTTAATTTGGCAGGATTGCCAAAGTTTCTTCTGAAGAAGGATTGTAGCCTGGCAAGTTACTCATGAAAGATGCATGCTTATGATCCACTCCTCACACGAAAGACTTGTGAAAACTGAGTAAATCTACCTGGCTGTTTGATTTCAGTCTGCATGGAAACGGGAACATTTATACCTGTTCCTGGAGAGTCCTGCTGTTTGTCTGGCCTGTCATTGAGTACCAGACTTAACATCCAACTGCAGGCGGTTTATACCTGTATCTGGCCTTTTCTCTGCACTTCTGCCTCACCGCTCAGCATCAGCTGAGGTTGGCAGCTCTGCTCTCAGAACTACAGCACCCTCTGACTAAAACTCAGACCATCACACCTTACTTTCCATTCTGTCCCTGCTTTCTAATATTTAAATCACTTCCTTGACCACTGACAGGAAGCCATTACAATCTGTGCGTACTTTAACAAGATATCACAAGACCTTAACGGACTAAATTTCATCATCAGATAATGACAGACTAAACATTTCCTCTGGGCTATGCCAGATTTAAAAAGTGGCCTTCAACTGGAAAAATCTAAAAGCTACATTTCCAGTTAGCCTCGTTCTTGGAAAAAGACTCTGAAAAGATCCCTAACAATTACAAACATATGGGGATAAAATTGACACAGACAAGAAAAAAAAAAACATTAATTTAAATCAATCAATCATTGTCAAATATTATAGTGTATTCCAGAAAGTCTGTTCATTCTCCTGAAATAAGAACTTGCATATTCTAGGTTATATTCATGAAGTTTGAAAGGAACTTTAAAAACATTTATTGAAGTCTGCCGTTTCCTTTGCATCAAGTTCAATAAGTCTGAAAGAGGCGATGAAATAATGATGAAGTCAAGACTAACTTTTGTGCCCAATTTGCACAATACAGTTCTAAAATACAATCCATCATCTAATCTAGAAAAGTATCTTAATGCCAGCTGTGGTTTTCAGCAACATGCCCTTTTGAATCAGCATTGAAAATGATTTAACAGCACAACTGATCAAAAACTCCAGTTACTTAGCTCCTGACACACACACACAAGATTAAGTGATTTTCTGCTTATTTAGCTGATCTTGCTGCAACAACGTTGAAAGTTGTTTTACAATAATTAAACTAATTTATGTCATTTTTGTAGGAGTCGGTCACTTTCTTGGAGCAGACCAGACTTTGAGGAGATTGGTTTTCTGTGTGAAATATTGGCACCCAATCTGCTGCTACGGTAAGCGCACTCTATTCATGAAACCCACACCAAAAGGAGTCCAAAGCATTTACAAACAAATTACATTTTAATATCAATGAGGGCTAAAAATCAGTTGTGTACTAAAAAGGCTGTAAAGTTGCAAAATTGCTTGCTACCCAGTACAAAGATCATTTACATTTTAAACAAATGGAAACGGGGGTTAGTATAAATACCAGTATTTCACAAGGAATGGAGGAAATGGAGGAAATACTGAAATTAATGGAGGAAATACTTGTTTCCCAAATACTGTGTTCCATAATTTTCAAGATACCAATAAAAATTTCAGGGATAAAGAGGGGAAGAAACATGCTGCTTAAAGAATCAGGACCCTCCGTTCTGTTCCAAAGCATCAGCTATCTTCTCAAAGAGTTCTTTTACCAAAAAATTCTGAAAAGCAGGTAACTGCCAGCAATGACCAATTATGCTGCCTTACAGGAAAAGCGGCAATGAAATGAACAGCGTATCAGAATACTAATATACTTGTTCCATAGCGAAAGATAAGCCATAGGGACCGAACGCTGGTCAAGAGAGATGAAGAAGCTATAGGACCTTTCCAAGAAAAGCACTGAAGAGCAATAGGTGGGCTGTTCCAGGACAGAGCCCTTGGGCTGCCATCCGCAGCGACAGAAGCCCAGATGGGTATGCAAGTGCACTTGCACTGCATCTCTGTGTACCATCTTCCACCCAGGAGAACAGCACTGGGCACCAAGCCTTAGCAAGTCTTTCACACCCCTGGGGGAGGAAGAGGATTTTCCCAGAAGCAGAGTAAATTTAATTTAAAAAAAAAAAAATCAATATGAGGTGCACTCTGAACAATTAAATATTTTCTTAACTTATGTGTGTATACATCAGAGAATCACAGAATGGTTTGGGTTGGAAGGGACCTTAAAGATCATCGAGTTCCACCCTCCTACCCTGGGCAGGGACACCTTTCACTAGGCCAGGTTGCTCAAAGCCCCATCCAACCTGGCCTTGAACCCCTCCAGGGATGGGACATCATAGGTTTACTAGGTCTGTGCATCTTATTCCAAAGACTTCCTTTTCAATTATGAAGAGAAATTACAGTTCACATCAGCTTCACAATGCACACAATATATGTAATTCATATGATTGCCCTCAGTGACCCGTATTATTTCTTACTCTGAGCACATAAGCTTTTGTAACTGTACAGAAAATGTTTGCCAAAAACTCACTTTAATGTAAAAGGCCTATCCTCTCTCTTCTCTTCAGCAGGTTTGGTTAAAATGGATTTTTCAAGTATATTGCCATCTTCTCACTAGAGACTCTGTAGCTGTTCTTTGGTTTCCTGATATTAATATAATTACCACATATTTTGGAAGAAAAAAACCCCCTCACAATATTATCAAAACAAAAGCAAAAAGAAGGAAAATTAGTAGGATACATTACTTAAGTTTTCTGCTATCTTATCCCTTCTGCAACGTGCAGAGATCCTAAAAGTAGTACTGCTTATGTATTGAAGTAATGATTTGTCGTCCAATGCCTGTTGTTACACTGTTGGCTGAGCTGCTGTAATACAATGTTCACGTGTTATAAGTTCCTTGCTTCTACATTAATCACTGAAAGCTACGGCATTACACCAGTTCAACAACTGCTACCACACCCAGCTCCACCAACGTCACACAAACAGCTGATACAGCTTCTGCCTGAAGCAAACACTAAGGAGATCAATCTTATTGATTTTGTGAGATGGCTACTGACTAATCTCAGCTCCTTTGTAACTATTTGTAAGAGTTTTACACCTTTACACCTATGTTTTGAATTTGAACTTTACATTGTTTGATAGTGTGACTGCTTATCATTGTGCCAAAATGTGAAATTTTAAAGAGAAGACCACATCAATGCTTTTTAGAAGATCAACACTGCAGATATATGAAACAAAACTCAATAAGGCAGCTTTCAGTTCCCATTTAGTTTTAAAATAAAGCTTCCTCTGCCTTAATACCACAACGCATTTTGAGACACTGCTTATTAAATTTACTTACTAAGTTCCGTTTCAATGTTAAAAACTGAAGCAGTTCATCAATTTGGAAGGAGGAACATATCTACCATGACATTAATTCCTGGATAACTAGGATTAAAAAGATTGTCCCCAAGTGTGTTTTGCCTAGAAATAAGTATTTCACATGCTTTCCAGCAGGTGGCAATGGCATATATAATTGCTTATTCACATGGCATGAACCCTATACTTCACAGCAAATAGAGGAGTCACTCCTAATCGAGTAGTGGAAGTGTTTTGATGGGACAAATTCTACTGCCCGCAGCCATAAGGCAATTTGAGGTTATTACTGAATGTGGTATAGCAACAAATGTATTAGGTTTTGTTCCAAACTGCTTATATGGCAATTAAGTGTCCCAATGTTATTAAAACTCAAAGCATGAGAAAATTCAAATACATTTAATCATTTCCTCCTTTTTACTCTTTTGCTAAACTCAGCTTGGGCAGCATTAGCTTGGAAGCTTCCACCTCCAGACAATAAGAAATCATATGAAACAGGTTCGCAAAAAGAGGAAATAATATGAGTAACAGAGAGACAGTGGGCTACAATAACTGAATGACCTACAAAAATATATCCTGTAATAGCAAAATCCTTTTGAAAATGAATGCATGATTTTATAATACTGCTGTAAAGGAAAAACCTTAGATAGCGCTCTTAAAAAAAAAACAACAAAAAACCAATCCCAAAAAGAAAATTACAAGTAAAATGTTCATGTCAAGTTCTTTGGCTGGGTATAGGCACACTCTACATTTCACTTTCTTGTTTATTGCAGCTGCAGGAAGGAGGCTTTTGGGGTTGTTTCTCTGGCCCCAACCCAAGTGCATGCACATACAACTTCATTGCCAATTTCCCCCAGTTGACAATAGGGAGATGGGAGGGAAATGAGGGAGCAGAAGAAGAGAAATAGGGTTTGGTTTTTTTCCACCCGTGGGCTCTGAAACAGATCTTGGCTATACTACCTATAGGAAAGATACAATTGCAAATAAACTCAAAACATTATAGCATCCTAGTTAAAAAACAAAACACATTTTTATAATTTTTTACCCTGTAGTTTTGTACATAGATTCTGTAATCCCTATTTTAAAAGGGTAAACACCTTCAATGTTGAGGCCTGTGTTAGAAGAATAATTCACCCCTGGGATGCAAGACAATTCAGACAACATATGCCAGATCGGTCTTGGGATTATTTTATACACAAAAAATATTCTTGCCAACAATGTCACTCTGTGCTGATTTATTTTCTGAGTGTTTTGAAATGCCACTGCAGCACTGTTCATTAGGGACTGGGCTTAAAAAAGAGAATACTTCAGTAACTCATATTTCTTAGTTTAAATGAAGATCGAGATTTGGACTCTTTTGGGCATATAGAGCTTAAATGTCATTATATGCTTTCCTCTCCCTTTCAAAACTGAAATATAGCTGCATACATACAGCAATAAAATATTTTCATCTCCCATATGTCTTAAAAAGAACAGCATAATCTAGCAAATCCCATAATTAATGTAAAAAGTGTTAAGAAAAAACTGTGTCACTCTGTTCTGAAGAAGTAAAAGGCTTTTCCTCTGTAATTCAATATACACTGGGCCATACAAAACTCACATTTACAGCACAAAACAGCAACTACATTTAAAACCACCAAAGCTTACTGCGATCCATGAGTAAAGAATAAAATAGCAGGATCCAATTCTAATCTTTTCCCCCAAAAGTTCATATAAAGAAATTAAGATGTAAATATCTCTTTCAAGCTCTGCTATTCCTTCCCCTCCTCCTTCAAACAGGAGTAACAATGATCATCAGAAGCTGAAAAGCAGTTTGATCTTTGTTACATTGGGACTATGGAATCTAAGTAACTATTTTACAAGGCATTGTAATTGTTTGTACTTGCAAAACTGGATTAAGAAATCACTGCTATTCTTAAAACACATTTATCACATACATACAAAAGTCAGCATATTTCTACTTAGAGCGGAGCCTTCAGCCAACCAGAGTGAATTCCCGTGCACCGCCCACGCTCATTCTCTCATCCTCCCCTTCCCCAGAGCAATCACTGCATCTGGCCAGTATAACGCGAAAATTTTCCAACGTGCCTTACCAGGGTACACCTGCCCTATGGATGACCCATGTATACCTCACCTATAGTCTATCGATCTTGTTGCAATTTCCAGCACCCTCAGTGCAATTACTGAAACACAGACACTAGAAGTTCTGAATAAAGTAGATGAAATTACGGAAAGATTTAAATTTGTTTAAGGCACAAGCCCTATTTTACTTCAAAGGGATTGGAAATTAAAGCAGTGGCACTGAAGTCCTTCACAGGGTAGCTGAGATGAGGAAAAAAGGAGGCTATGATATGGGGGGTTTCATCAGACCTCTAGAATTTATAAGTATGGGGCTTCACTGAACTTTTCAAAGTTTTATGAAACATTTTTTCCTGTAATTTAAATCCATTTGTTCTTTGGTTGAAGCTTAATTTAAAAAACATGTCTTTTGAGTTGAGTGGAAGTCTGACTAATTCCGTTGTAAATGCTGCTGAAGATGAACAAAACTATAACTGAAGGGGAAAAAAAAAGCCTCATGCATACACAACAGGCACATACTGCTAAAATCTGCAACAGTCTATAAGGAAATCTTAATGACTGAGAATCCAGAAACTGAAGTTCCTCTACTCATCTATTTTCCCATTTCTTCCTTTATTATATGATTATCTCTTCTGTTTCCCAATAAAGTATTCTCATTTAGATTTTACCCTTCCAGCCTTGTAGTATACTGGTATACTCCCTTGTGGTATAAACCAAAGAGCATTCACAGTCCTTTAGCACCATTACCTCTGCCGTGTTGCTTCTAGAAGTTATGGTTGGACTCTAGACCCAACCTCAGTATACCATTCTTTTTCCACTCTCCAGGGAAGATGAGTAAAAAGTAGTATAGTTATCCTCCTTCCTTCCTACCTCAACCCTTTCGTCTTTCTCCCACAAAATAAAAAAATTATTGGGAACTAGACGAAGCAGCAGCCTACCTGATGAGGAGTAGTAGTCCTCATTCTGGTGCATTCTCTGACTGCTCCTACACTTCCAGAAACATCTCATGGGTACTCATGATATCACGGCCTGGTTTTCATATTAGAATTTCTCTTAATGATATTAAATAAGCAGTTGTGATACTCTGCTTATAAACATTTGTCATAGGCACTCACGGCATCCTCTATTTTAAATTGCATCTCTTGCTCCGTATGGGCTACAGCAGGTTGAGAACTACAAGATGTCCATAGTTTCCTTTCTCCTTAAATGTTTGAATTCCATCCTCTTTCCTCTATATGTGATCTTCTCTAACAAGAAAACTCATTCTAGACTCCCCTTGTCCAAGAAAAGTGCATTTTCTCAAAGGAAAGTTCATTTGAGCTATTGGAGTAAAAATATATTGTTATGCCCTTCTTGCTGGCTAAGAATGCTGCTTAGCCTTACCTATATCCTACCACTGCCAAAGAAGGAAGTCTATTTTTTTTCCCTCTTGGCAACTCGTTTGGAGGTACACTATTGTGTTCTCAGAGTACTCGTTCTCAAAGGCTATTGTGAAAACTGTAGTAAACAGAACTCTCAGCATCAGGATACAAGAAACAGGATCCAGGGCTGAAACTATTTGCCAAGAGTGGATGTGACCGCTGCCCCATTCAATCCTGGATGGTACAACAGTTCATCTTAGCTGCTAGATATAGCACATTCTGTAATGAGGAGGACAAAGGTGGCAATTACTGAGAAACCATGTTGCTGGAGAAAACAGCATCAGGATGTAAAAAAAATTTCCTTTCCATCAGGCAACTAAACAACGGATCTCGATTACAGATAGTAGGCTGTAGTCTCAATTTGTATCGGCATATTTCCACGTACTGTTGTGGAGCTCCATGATTACGACAACTGAGTTGATGACAACTGAGAATTTGGCCCAAGGACTGAACTTGAAATACTCACAGTATTTCAATTAGCTTCTCTGCTGTTTGGCAGAATATGTGATGTCAGACACGCCAAATGGTTCACATTTATAATAAAACTAGAGAACCAGAAAGTAGTAAATCTAAACATTTAGGAAGCTTAAGACTAAATACAGAATTTCACAGAATTAAACTATAAAGCAGAAGTAGCATTGCATAAGGAATAAAATACTGTGAATAGCTAGAGAGGCAGTGATGTACCTTCATTCAGACTCTGAAAGGAGTAAGGGAAATAAACAGGGGGAAAAAAACCCTACCAGATGATAAATCCAATATTAAGAGAAAGATTAACTCAATTTTACTATTCATTAAATTATTTACCATAATGGAAAGAATGCATCAAAGCAGCTCCAGACAAAGGCAAATAAATATTCACTTGATACAACCAGTCTTCAAAATTCAGACACATAAAGACAGATATTGTGGATGTTAAAGACAGAAAAGATTATTATCTGATTTGATCTCCTGAATAATATAAAGACATAGAAAACTCACCAGAAGTTGCTCTAGCAAGTCTTTAATTAATTCTTGAAAATCAACCGCATCTTCTAGAGATATATTAAAACTTGGTTAGTAGGCTCTGGTAGTAATACATCACTTTCTAGATGACTTGTTTCAATTATGTTCTTAATCTGAATCTGTGTAGTTGAAATCGTAAGTATTATGTCTTTTACCTCTTTCTCCAGTTTCCACTGCTAGAAGAACCTTCCTGCGTAGACACTTAGCAAGTAATTGACCTTTACCTTCTATAGGTTGGTCCAAGTCCCTGATGTCTACGAGTCACAACAACTCTATCAAAGTATAGTGCAGTTCTCTTACTTTCTTCCAGTACAGCTTCACACACACACTATTACACTTAAATTGTATCCATAGTCCTCCAATGGTCTTTACAATGCAGAAGACCATTTAAATTGTTAAGTAATTCAGAAAACATTACCTATTTTCACTAATAATCCATCTTTTCTTATCTCATTGGTAAATGGATTCTTTGGTGGTGTTGAAATCTAAGATAAAGATGCTCCTTGCTATGTCTGTAAATGCATTCTGGTACATACAGCCAAAATAGAATCCTACTCCAAAAACTTTCTGATAATGCAAAGCTTCTCTGCAGAAAGATGTCAGGACCTTTTCTCAGTCTTAACACTTTATCATGAGCCACCAACAAAGAAGCCAGGCAGAAATACCTGGCACAGTTATCCAGGGAGAAAAGATAAAAGAGAATCTCAGTGTCCACAGAAAAGGAGAAGATTCAGGGCAAAGTTTTCCATAAGGAGGACAAGCTGAGAGTCATTTTCAGGCACAAATTAACACTTTGTACCAGCAAAGCAAGTGCGTACAGAACATCTTTCAGAACTTAGTATCTTTTTAGAAGCTACTTCTCTTCCCTTACGAGATTGCCACTTTCTAGCATCTTCCTCTTACTCACAGATAGGAAGTATGTGCTTGGAAGTCCAAGCAAGAGCTGTCACTCACAAGTTCCGTTTTTGAAGGTGGCTTTTTTCTGTACAAGAGGTATGTTTTGGGTTTTAGTAGGACTGGGTGTTTCTGTCTGCTTACTGTCTTTCATCCATGCCACTGTAGTTGCACAGGAGTCTGAAACAGCTTTTCAGAGTTGGGAAACAAGGTTGCAGACAATAACTGGTTTTTTCCTTCAGTTCACAAATGTCTGTTCTCCATAATGGACCACAGACCACTAACCAAAACCAAAAACTTGGGGCAAAACAACCCCTCAGAGACTACCCATAGTTATGAGGAAAGGAGCAAGAGATTATATTCTGTCAGACACACGCTGAAGTCCTGATTCCTGCAGTCATTGACACACACACACAAATAACTACATTAATGTAAGTTGCTCCACGGTAGTAACAGCAGACATGTGTAAACATGTGTGGGATTGTGGTCTAAGTGGTAGTGCTGCAATGCTACTTTTAAAATCGACAAAGAAAACACAAGATCTTTGGTGACACATAAATCTTCCTCAACTTTGGTATGTTCTAAATACAGCTTTATCATTAAGCTCTATCCTTTAAGGAAGTCCATAAACAGGTCAAATAGCACCTCACTGGTTTAGAATTACAGAATTGCCTAGGTTGGAAGGGACATTTCCGATCATCTAGTCCAACCATCAGATCACCTAGTCCAACCATCAAAGGTTTAAGCAGCTAAAAACATTAAAAAGTAATAACTTATGGAAACATTTTTATTCACTTATATTCCAGGAATAACTAAAGCCGCTTTGTAAAAAGAATTTCCCAAATTCTACTTTGAGCAGAGAACATTCTGGAAACTATCACTATGGCAATACTTTAAAAATTACTCACAGCCTAATTAACATCTGCTTTAAGAGTTTAAGTTATTACAGGGTCATTTATCTACTCAAAGAATCTTGTACACAATTGAGCAGATTTTTAATGTTTAACGTTTCTGCCTATAAACTACCAGTGAAAGACATTCACCTAAGGGAACACGATAGGTAATTCAGGTCTATGTTTCTCCTCAACAGGTCTCGCTGCCAGTTTTTCTAATCCCAGGATAGGTAACATCACATATGAAAGAAATGCAGTCCTTTTTAGAAAGCTCAAAGCAGATTTAAAATTTTAGCACCAAAAGAGAAAACAACAACAATCAAAAAATTGCAAACAAAAAAACTTTTTAAAACCAACTAGAGATTCTACAGTTGGAAAGGTCTGATGTGAATGGTCTTAGATGCACATTATTTGTAAATAATCTAGAAAGATACATACTTTGGAAAGGTCCTCTCTAAAACAGAGTTTTCCCCACATGCAGCCTCTCTTTTCTGAAACATAGCTGGCTAGAAGGTCATTAATAAAACCATAGCTATCCTTCTTCCACCAACTGCTGTCCTAATTTTTTAGGGGGTTTATTCCTCTGGACTTCATTTCCCACTGACAGACCGGCCAGTTTCTTCCTGGACAAATGGGATGTTGGGGAACATATGTGCCAGGATGCATCATTCAGGCAGGGCAGAAAGTTCCAGGACTCAGGAAGATTCCTTTCCCTCAGCTCAGGCAAACGGCAGCCTGAAGCACACACATAGGTGTCTTTATTGTCTCGTTAGGACTCAGAAAGTACAGGTTACAATTTGAAACTTCAGAGATCTATGTTTAAATATAAGTCGAATGCAGAGCTAGGAAGTCAACCCTTCTTAAATTTTGGGTTTGCTTGATGTTTTTTATTATGTGAATCAATCTAAAGATGCTGAAAAGTCTTTTTAACCATGATTCTGACAGTTACTTTACTTTTGGTTTGACATTTGGGATTTTTGTTGTTATTGTTGTGCCCTACATACTAAGCATAAATTTCTAAATTAAGGAAGTATTTAACTAGTTCGTGTTACTCTGTAATCCCTTTTAGTAATGGTTGAGAAGATAAAAGGTGTCTAATTGAAACAACAGTGAGGATCAGTAGGGGAAAGAGACAACTGGTTCTTGTTAATGCCGTTTTTTCTAAAAGATGTGTTTTGAAGCATACACCTGGAATCATTGCTGCAAAGTACCCAGGAGAGATCAAAAAGCCCTCCTAGTTCCTCGCTTCCCCAAGCAACAAAAAGAAAATCAAGACAGTGTTTCAGTTAATGCAATAATGAGGTCAGAAGAACACAGAAAATCTGCTCCTTGTTATAAGAAAGCAGAAAGCCTTCTTTTCCTTTCGTCTGTGACCCCACCCCTACCATCCACGCAATTTATCAACTACGTTAGAAAGTTTCCCTCCTTTCCCTTTTCTCACTCTCCCATCAGGAAGCCAACTCGCCGAGGGCTCCAGCCAGCCCCCCTGGGAGCCCAGCTGCACACTTGCAGATCACGATGCTCTCTCTCCTTTTTTGGACACTGGGTGAAGTTCTTTGCCACTGCGCAGCGAAAGGGGATGCTAATTCAGGCAGAGCATGCACTGGACCAAATTCTGATCTCAGACACCCACACAATTCCTGTTGTAAGTCACATGTGTGCACATTTCTGACAGCAGGATATGCCCGCTTGTGTTCCGTCTTAATGCATCAGCAAGAGTGGTGGGGCTGCCTTTTTAATAGAAACAAAAGTTTACAGAAATGATTTTTTAAAAGCTTGGGGGCGTAGGCAGACTGATAATATTTCTCCAACTGAAACCCAACGGTTAAAACAAAGCAAACCAAAGACACTAAAACAGTTTTAGTACTTTCTCACTTAAAACAGATTTTAAAAGACTGGCTTGTGTCCAGGACAACTCTCTACTTTTAATATGGCTTGAGGGACATATTTCAATTTGACATTAGTTATGGGGAAGCTTTATAATTTATTTAAATGGTCAAAAGGAAGAGGTTCAGCACCAGATCAATTATTATTATTATTTAAGCTTAAGGGCAATAGATAATTGTCGTATGGAAAAGCAGTACAGTGTAAAAGTGTAAAGTGTAAGTCTAGCTGGAAGTCAACACTACTCAAAATTTCAAGAAGAAATATCTGTAAAATTGTTTTAGACGTGTGAAGGAATACACAAATATAGTCTTACAAATAACTTTACCAGATTGTCTAGAAACTTGAATACAAATTATTCAGACAATAATTTTTAAAAGAGAGAAGGATAATACAATCAGAAAGAGGTGAATTTACCATTTGGTTTTGCTGCCATACCCTCAGATCTCATAGCAGGTTGGCTTATTTTCTTTTCCACATTCCTAGTTTCAGCTGGCTACTGGAAATCATTATTTATTTTCCCAATTTAAATGATTTCAGAGTGTTACTGGCAACTTAACATAACTGGGAAATAAGATGTTTCAGAAAATACTGCCAGTAATAGAAATGCATATATTTTTACAAAGACTGTTTCTCAAAGGTATAAATATTAACTTAAAGAAAGGTTTGAGAGCATTTAAAAACCTGAGCTGGTAAACGGATCACACCGTAAGAGATCACATCACAAATTCAAAAAATGGGAACACTGCATAACAAAAAAGCTATGGGTAAAACCCTGTAAAAATGGAGCCTATGTTTCCAACCAAAAAAATGAAATAAATGAAAAAAGGTACACTCATGGATAAAGAACTCCAAACAAAAAGAGAGTGGAATTATGTGATGAGTAAACAGGAAACTGGAGACAGAAAAGATAGAGTGGAAGGAGTTTGCTGCCATATGTGAGAGCAGTTACCCTAAATCACTTCTTTGTTCTGTGCTAAGATTTGCAGTTTTAATAAGGAGGAATAGGTTAAATTCTTAAAACCACTAACTTTTTTTTTTCATTTTTAGTAATCTTCTGGACATGTCTAGACATACAAGTCATTTCGCTATCTTTTTTTCTCCCAATAATCACAATGACAGTTAAAATCTTACAATACTCCTCCTCTGCATCTAGCATTAAAATATGGAATATTAAATTTGAAATTTTCCTTTTCGCATCTTGGGCATTTGTTGTTGTTATGCTTTCACTCCATATCCACTACTGTAATTTAGACGAGAAGTTGTTCTATCCTGCCTGCAAAAATGTCCCTGAAGAATAAAGCTGTCCAAGTCACAGCCTGCAAAGCAGGTCAAACAAACCATTTTTCCCCAAACGCTTTTTAGTTGCAACTTCCATATTCTCTCAGTAATAATCCATCTATTTCTAGGACTGAAATTATCAGAGCTATTCCCCAGTGAGCTGAAACTTTTGTGGTCTATCTGGAAGAAGTAGCTGTAAAATTCTTTCACTCACATTTAAAATGATGTTTTCCTCAGCCTGTGTTCATTTGAAGCAGGTGTAAATGATTATTGAAAAAACAAATTAGGGAAAACCAGCTGTTACAGAAAATGCAACTTCAACTGTGAACCCATTTGTACTCTTATACGCTAAGAAGAGGGGCTATCATATGAAAATCCTGCTTTCTGATACACTTTATTACCTATATGCTATTGTAGGTTATCCTTAAAAATTCTAGTGTTTCAGTGATTTATAATATAAGTTGAATTATCTATAATGCCTATTTAGAGCAAAAAAAATTAGCAAAGGATCTAACTCCACACAACACAAATTACTTTTTATATGTGGATACTTTGTAACTAAGCATATTTGATCTGGAATAAATTAAACACAAAATAAATTTCAATTAAAATTTCCCAATTTAATCAGATTTTCTGCCCTACCATTCTGCTATTTTTCTACTTCTGTAACTTTGTACTACTTCAGGTTCAACTGCTGGCCTAAAGACCTGCACACAGTACAATGAAAGGTCCACAGAGACAAATAAACACATAAAGGGGTGAGCTGGACTGAACGTCAGAAATTTTCAAATGCAAGTAGGGGAGTTCAAATTAAATTTACTTTAGTTCACTGAAACAGCAGTGGGTTGCCAGATTCTAGTCCACAATGTACTAAACTGCTACATGTTATTATTTATTAGTATATATAAAACTCAAATACCAGAAATCAACACTATGTCCTCTATATATTCCCAAGATTGCATTTTCTTGCTAACACAATACGTAGGGTAGGAAAAAACTAATAATTAAATTCACAGAGTAAAATCTTGTCGCATTGAAGGGAGGCTTCTATAGTAACTTATACTGATGCAAATACAAGTAAGCATACCATAGTATGCAAATGTGCTATTAATAAACCATTACCATATGTTACATAGTATGATAGACTCTGACGAACGCACTGTTTCAGTTCTGCTCTGCTAATACCGAGGACTCAAAGCCATACAGAGGAATCGCAAGTGCTATTACTATACAAATAATAAAGATTTCATTCTGAAAAACAGTTCACAAAAAATGTTAGCTGCATATCAACTAGTTACAATTTGAGTGAATAAAAAGTCTCAGCACTGTGGAAGTATTTTTAATTAGCATTTGAAGCATATTAAAGCCATCAACAAACAACACCCCCTGAAAATGCCTTTTTTTAATCAATTACATTTTGTGACAAAGAATTTTTTAGCAGTGAGTATTTATATCCTAAATTAGAAATACAAGGTTTCTGGCTGCTTTGTGTTTTGTTCCTGACCCAGTGTTATTTTTCCTCCATTTCTGATCCAACCAGCTATTTAAATTCACCAGGATGTTTGCACATGTTTCCTAATTCACTTTATATGTTAGCTAGTACATTCTTTTTTATTATTATTTTTTTTTTGGCATTCAACATGTCATACTAGAAAGCAAATTCCATAGTGTAAATGTTGAGTCATCAGTGCTCAGTAGAAGTCCTGCTGCCATTCTATAGAATGGGAAAGAATCTTGACAGAAGATTTCACACGTCCTGCTACAATATGCTGCAATATGACAAAAATGAGAGCGCTTCTGTATTGATAATGAAGGGTTTCAAGCACACAGTGGGCAGAAGTCCTAACCTACTTGAAAAATATTTAACTGAACAATAATGGAGCGATGCCAAATACTAAAAGTTACCAAAGATAATTTTAATTGTTGTAGATATAATAGTGTTCAATGACAGCTGTTTTGGAACAAAAAGGTTATTTCCTGCAAATTATCGTAATATTTTTCTCCCAAAATAGCCCCTGATTCACTGCTAAAGTTACCTGGCATCCTCTAATGGTTAGCACAGACTAAAAACCAGTTATTAACTTTATTTTTTAAGAGTCTTAAGATCTTAAATTAAAATAATGGTTTATTTAAAAAACTAACAAGAGTCAGTTCAGAAGAGCAGCTGACAAACCAGTGGAACTATTTGCATGAATGAAACATGATGACTTTAATATAATAGCTATTTCAAGCTGTAGTGCCTGACCATATTTTATTGTACTTCTGCAAAACAAAATTCAATGATCAGTAAGGATTAAAGTTGCTGCTTCTCTGCCCAGCGAAATTCCAAGCATGTTGGCAGCACATTTTTATGATGCAGATTTAATCACAGAGCAAGCAGATATTGTTTATGCAGTAGAAACTGTCAGCTGAGGCCTTTGAGTTTAGCATCTGTGCACGTTTACACAAACAACATTTGAAAAATATTATGCCCTAATACTACAAATATTTATGTACTTTTTCACTATGCTGCTGTCAGTAGTATCACGCTACTGCCTGTGAATCCATGCGTAAAAGTTAGAAGTCAGAGTTTTGTGTGTACTCTGTTGGAGTATACCTCAGTGATCACAACTTCCCTGGAAAAAGAAGGCTCTGCAATACAATTTGTGGGATGTAAGAAAAGGATGCTTCGTTTTATTGTGATGCCACTCCTCCTGGTGATTCCTTCAGAAATAACATTACTCAAATGACATAATTTTAGGATGTTTAGCATGATGATACTATATATTAATTACAAAGACAAACAAGAAACTGCTTTATTTAGTCTTTGGTCTTGTTATTGAAAGGCATGCAATCCATTTGCTGTAAAGACTAATGAAGGTATTTCAGTTAACATAACTAAATCTATAGGATCGTCTGAATGCCATCTAATTCTCTTTCAGTCTTTTTTATCTATTTCTGTCCTAAAGAATTAAAAAATGTTCAAATTGTTTCTAAGTATATAAACCCAATTCACCAGACATTTGAAAGACACACCAATCTCCTTGGTTTAAAACCCTCCAGAGTTTCCCTCAGCAATAGAAATTAAAGTTGTGGTAACACGAAGGGGAGAGCCATGCCAACTTTGACTGAAATGCTGAGAAACTAATCCTTAAGGCTAGGCAGTGTACCAGGAGATGCTCCTGATTTCCTGACTTTCCCTGGGATTTAGTAGCTGCAGCATATACTGTTTTTCTACAGAATCATCATTTAGTTGACCGACAGTATTTCCTACATCTATCCGGAGCACCCTGGAGATTAGGGTAAAATATGTAAAAAGCAGGGATTTTAAAAATAGTATTTCAAATTAATTCCATCACAACAATGTATAAAAACTATAAAACAGGACAAAGGTTATAGGAAATGGAAGTACCAAGAGATCTTCACACAATCCTCCAAAAGAAACAATGGGGGGGGAGGAATTAATTCTTTTCTAACAATTATGAGGGAGTAAATACCACAAAAATACCTTTCTCACACTCTTGCAAAGAAAACTCCATTCTCTTAATGAGCAAATGTTTAATTGGAACCTGGAAGCAAAGTTCTCTAGATACTTTAAGCTAAAATTTGCTCTTTTGGGTTTTTAGTTTTCTTTACTGGAATCAATTGCTGTGTGAGAAAGACACAGCAAATTACATGAAAGGAATTACAATAGGAATATATGCTTTGACCTGCTGATACAGTTATACACAAAGTCCTTTTATCAGCATAAAATAATTCTCTGGACGCTAATGACTTCAGTTTCATAGTGCTATAAGAAAGTAAGTATTACTTCCATGTTATACATGAGTAAAATGAGGCAGAGCTTAGTGACCCACAGGAAGTCAGCGACACAACCAGGAATAGAACCTAGACCTCTCAGCAGCTAGTCCCATGCTTTAACCACAAGACTAGCCACCTCCTTCCCATCTTATATTAGCACAACTCTAAGTCTTGATTGCATCAGCTACTAATTTAAGATGTCTAAGAATGCACAATTCCAGAAATCTGAATTTCTGAAGTTGAATAAGTTACATTCATACTTCTGTCTTAACTTAATCACCCAAGAAATTAGGATAAACTGTTTTTAAATGAGACTCAAAATGACCGTGCACCTTCAGTGGCTTTAAAATGATTCCTTAAGAAATAAATTTCTGATGGATTAACAAATCTGATGGATAGCGGTATATGCTTGAGATCTTTATTCCTATATATTCCTTTGAGGGCTCTCTGTGTGCAATGTGCGATTTGGACTCATTTGATCAGAACGGGATTAGAATATGAATATAATATCCAATCACAGAAGAACCAGACAATCCTAGAGAGAAAGTTATACTCTTCAAGAGAGAATGAAATCAGAGAAGTCAAGAGTTGGGGACGGACCAAAGATCGTGAAAAAGCCATTTTAATTAGAGCTAGGCAGCCTGGTGCGGTCTTGGCTTTACTGAATTTAAAGCAGGCATGATTTGGACTTTATTTTCTTTTTATCTAAGCCTCAAAGTTCAGGAAAAGGAGGATCGTTTTTAGTTTAAAGGGTTCTTGTTTTGACCCGCTCTACAGTTATCTATGAAAAATCTGCATTATGCCTAGCGCTATCACTTTTGCTGTATCCGAGGCACAACATGCTAAATGCAGTATAACAACACCGGAGTGCAATCTCCAAACAGCTTGGCATCATACCAAGGGAGAGTCCTCTACCATCACTTAAAGAAATGTGTTTTACACAATGGGTTTTGCCATAGATTTTTGGTATGAGACACCACTGATACCAGTTGAAACTTCCGATTTCCTTCAAGTAAAGGTGTGTATATACAGAATGTGAAAAATGAAGATAGGAGTGTGGTGGAATATTATGAAATACTTTTTACAAACATATCTCCCCAGACCAAAAACTGCCAATAAGATACATTAAGACAAAGTTCTTGTTATCAATAAAAGAACACCAGATATATAAATTAGAAAATTACGCAACCCAAAAGAAAGTACACACGCTAACTTTAAGAAAGGCAGAAATACAATAGTTTTTTAGCTTATTTAAACTCCCTTACTTTAAACCAATGCAATTTCCACAATCAGAACTCGTTCTTCTGACTGCTAGATTTATAGTCACACTGCTAGTGTATGAGATTGCCCTCTAGATGTTAAAAGTTTGGCTAGATAATTTTTCATTCTATCCAGAATACTGAGATGGGACACACTCTGTGATTTGTGATTTTAAACTTCTGTAATGCACCGAGAGACATAAAGCACAGACACAATGGAAACATCAAAATAATTAAGTAAAAGTTGGAACTAGTATATTTGCAGAGAGAGGAAGAGGTATAAATCTTTCACCTCTACATCCTTATGTAAAAATCACAGTATCATAGACGAAGCCTCTTTAATATATTCATTGTTCTAACCTTGGATCAAACCGTAAAACCCTAGCGCGCATACCTTGGAACCTGTTGCACAAAAGAATTGTTCTTTAAGATGGAAAAGAGAAATAAAAATGTTTAAGGGAGGTTATTTGGTCCTTACTAATAGCCTTATCCACCGTGAGATTCCACAAAGTGCTCTTTCTCATTTCAGTGGGACTATTTTTGCCATATGATTCAATTTAATCTGCTTCAAATTTTCTTAATACTTAAAATTAATAATATACACTCAGCAATAAGTGTACTTAGAAATAAGATAATTTTTTTCAGATGCATCACTCTTCAAGAAGTCTTACCATGAAAAACCAAATGATTAAAAGTAATACAAAAAGTAATTCTCTTACATGAAAAGAACTAATAAATGCTTTTATATCCAATAAGAAAAACAAAGTATTATTGATCTTTTGTGAAGACAAGTTATCATCTAATTTTAAAACTAGAACTGATGCTGAGAGGCCCTTTTCTGCTTCTCTTTGAACTTAGGGAAGAATTGCCCATGATTCAGGGAGGCCTAAGCCTGATGTTTCATTCTTATTTCATAACGCTTAAAGGCCCCAGCCAAACCTAGGAATTCTCTCAGATAATAAGGGGAGAAAGCGTGCATAATCAGAAACTGTATGGTCAAATAATGCAAACAAAAGCTGTATGAGAAATTGATAATTTCTTTATTATAATCATTTAATTAATATATAAAGAAACTCTAGAGTTAATCATAGGATAATATATTTGTAGCCTATTTCAGTTCTTTACCAATATGAAAAATATTAGCTTTGTGTGTTCCATGTGTGAAAAAAAAACACGCACTCTTTGTTGATAAAGAAAAACAGATTAATTCAAATTATAAATAAGGTATATCTTTAACTACCAAGGAAAATTTATGTGTTCTTCATCTCTTGATTCTTCAAATTAAGATTAGCTGTATTTCTTTTAGAAACATTTAATGAGGTACCAAATACCACCTAAAAATCTATGGTAAGCAGGAAATCAGACTAAGTAATCCTTTTCCTGTCTCAACCTGTTAAAATGTGTATTTACAAAACCTAAGTAATTTGTACATAAGTCAATATTACTGTTTCTGCTTTATATTTTATGAGTTCTGTTCAAAGGATGAACTTGATAAAAGAATATAATGCTTACAACAGAAATAAAATGATATGGTATTTGTAATACTTCTCTGAAAGCTCTGTTTGGCTGATTTCTCTGGACTGATTTAGATACGCCCATTTCGTCCATGCAATTTAATTAAAATCTAAACTATGCTTTGTATTTCTGCTTTACTTATGAGCTTATTAAAAGTCCAGGCTCAAAGGATGAGTTTGTAGTCACAATCAGATGTTAATTAATACCTGCCAATTTTTGGAGCACTCACAGTTTAATGGAAATTTTAAAAAATTGCATGTTAAAGCCTAGATTTTTGGGAGGGCTCCTATATTACTCGGATTCTTAAACTAAATTAGTATATTCTCCAGCAGTTTACAGAGAGCAGCGTTGTTTCTGTTCTCAGCAAAGCTAAATCTGAACTCAGTGGAGGTGTCCAGCTAAGATCCTTCTTCTTTTAACTTTCTATTGCAACTTTACCTGAGGTATTGCTGTGAAATGGTTAGAAATATTAATAGCAACTTAGGTACTAAAGAGTCTGTTATTTTTACATTATTGTACCCACATTTGCTTGTTTATTCATCCACGGCATCTTGAGCTAATTCTGAGGTTTTGTTTTACTTGTTTTCAGTACCTGGCTCCTAATTCTTAGTCATGGTATTACTGAGTAGATATTACTGAAGTATGATTAAAAAAAAAAGAAAAGAAAAGAAAAAACAGTAGAAGAAAACAAACAAAAAACCCACAACTTAAAAACAAAAGATTTCCACATTCCTAGGGCTAAAAAATTCAGATGGAAGGAAAAGTGTGAATTGAAAACAATTCCTTGATATGTCAAGGCAGAGGTAACACTTACTTCAAGCCTATATAAATAGACAGATAAATCTCATAAAAATTAACACAAGGCTTCAAGCCTCTACAGACAGAAAGATTGCCCTCATAAACAAAAAGCTGTAGGCGATGTTAGTATCTATAAGTAGACCTGTTTTTTTGACGTATTCAACTCTAATCTATAAATTGCCTTCAGTATACAAATAATAAAGCAAACGTAGGCTCGATTTCAAAATGCTTGATGACTAAGAACCATAATGAGGCAAATTTAGGATCCTCTGAATCTTCTAATGATGTCCAAGAGATCAAGAGTTTTTAAAGATAAACAGTTGTATCCTGGGGCATCTTGACTTACAAGATGACTCTCTAAAGCCTGTTGATCTTATGACTTTTTTTTTTTTTCTTCCCCCCACATCTCTCTTCTTTTTAAAAGAATCAGAGGGTGAAAGAGAAGGAGGTGACATGCTTGTTTGAACTTGCTCTCTCTTGAGACTTACTGAACATAGCCTGTACCATTTCCCTCTGCATTCCTGGGAGGGGGGGGGAAGGGGAAAGATAACCTGTAGCTAAAAAAAAAAAAAAAAAAAAAAAAAAGTTTTATTTACCTCAGTTACTGCTAAGAATCTTTTCAGAAAAGCCTTTACTCCTGTCACAGAGGATACAAACTGACGTGAGGTGACCAAGCCAGAGAGGAGTTAGCTGGAGAATGGGAATGCAAAAGAGAAAGCAGTTAGCAGCCGGAAAAAACCCTGAATTTTCAAGTTACGGGCGATTACAGGGAGCAGAGATCAAACTCCAGATCCACCGCGGGGCCGGCGGTCTGCCCTCAGGTACCCGCTCGTGATTTCGCTCCGCGGACCCGGAGGGAACGGGCTCGGGTGGACGGACGGGGGTCTAAAGGGGAAAGGAAGGAGAAGGCAGCGCCCTCGTCGTCCTCCTCCTCCTCACTGACCCGTTCCCTCTCCGCGTCCGATTCTTCCCTCACCGCCGCCGCCCCCGGTACCTCAGCGCCGGGTCCCGCCCCTCCCCCCCCACCCCCTCAAAGCCCGCCAACGGCTGAGGCGCGCGGCGCCCCCGAACCCCCCGCTCGCGCCGCCGACCGGCTCGCCC
>JAOXJK010000003.1:21654748-21671589 GCA_025774025.1 Xenus cinereus
GAGGAGGTCTGCCAGGACGAGCCGCCCGGTGGCCGTGTGGGCGAGAATTCCCCCCCTTCGGTGAGGGCTGGAAGGGCCGGGCAAGCGGCAGGCTGTGCCCGGTAGCCCGCTTGGCAGGAGCGTGGGCGCTGTGTCCATGGTGCTGTACTCCGGGGCAGCAGGCCCTTCGCAGAGGAGGATGCTGAGGGAGAGGAGAGAAGGTGCCCAGAGGGGTGGTCTCCTCCCCTACAGGAGGTGGAGGTGATGGGGATGGATGTCTCCAGGGGTAGACCTTCCCCTTCCATTAGGGGAAAGGAGCGGAGAGGGAAGCGTTGCTGCTCACCTGGCTAATTCCCTTAATGAATGAACAGACTCTTTTTTTTTTTTTTTTTCCTTACGAATTTCTCAACCGCAGAAAGTCGGGGAGCCCTTCTGAGCCTGCAACAACTGAGATGCTATGTTGAAATGTATTATGTCTTGATGGCATGCCTCAGGTTTGCAGGGGTGTTTTGTAATCTTCCTGGTGTCATTTCTCTCCAGCGTAGTCTACAACTGGAGAGTGCAAGTTCCTGTGGTGTTGTAACTTTTGTGGCACTGTGTACACACGACAACACTATGCTGACTTAACAGTGATGTATTTATTAATATCAGTGACGTAAGGCTGGTATTTATGCTGATGAAAAGCTCAGGACATTATCAATTTCTTCATGTATTGTGGGCTCTAGGGTCCCTTAAATCAGCAGGATCAATTATAATTATCCTTGAAATAACTAGGGTGGTGGGCTAGCTAGCCTTGTATTTGTGACTTGCTGCCCCATCTCTGGATAAGATTTGCTGTAGAATGGGATTGCAACATTCCCTTTAAAAATCAGTATTCAAAACGACAAAAAATATTTTTCTGGTACCAATTAGTCTGTAATTTAATGAGTAATTTACCTTTTAAAAGGTTACTATGATTTGTTACTAGTTAACTAAAAATTCCTAGCGTACACCAAGTAACTATGGCATATAACACGCTCCTGTGTTTCCTGTGTTTTGCTCCCATTAATATCAGAATTTGTTGCGTGAAGTCGCGTGTTTGACATCATTACTCTCTTCGGCTGTCACCAAAAAAATTGCTTAGAGATTTAATTATGAGATTATAAGAAATGACTCTTAGCAGTGTGTTAAGGCATGTGTTACAATATAAGCATGGACTTGTCAAGGTGAGAGAGAGTTGGAAAAATAGTTGGCATGGACTTTGAATGATAACCAATCAGAAATATAATTTAAAGGTATTTTTACGAAGGCCGCTTTTGAATTTGAATATTCTTAGGCATCAGTTTTGTAAAATATCTCATTAACAGTTAGTGCTTCAGAGATTATATATCTGTAGATAGACTTAAGACTGTGCATTTCTTAGAAATGTCTCAATGTCAAATTCCTGGATAATACAATTTATTAAACATCAGCATTCAATGAATCCTCCATTACAATATAAAACATACAAATAATTCTTTTTCTGCTGATATAAATTTATATGTCATATAATAAATTATCACAAAAAATGAAGGTGGCAAAATATCAGAATGTAACTGAAGAATATGGAAGCATGCCTTTTAACCTTCCTTGTGATACTGATAAAAACCCCCACTATCAGCACTGCTTCTAAATCTGACTTTTCTGTGAACTTTTTTAACTAACAGTAAGTCCATTTCTAAGTCAATTAAATAAGTTTAGGCCCAGATTCAATTATTATCAGTATAATTTTCTACTTATAGAAATGGCTAATAAAATGAAATTTGCAAAAGTTATAATTTAAAAATGAGGAAAAGCTTAAAAGTAGAAGAAAAACTCTGTGTTGTACAAAGCTGGACTGACTAAATAATGAGAAAAATACTTAATGATTTTTTTCACCTTGAATGCTGAAGCCTTCTTTTGTTTTGTTTCATTTTTTTTTTACATATAATTTCTTCAGAATGATGTTGAATATATTTACTAGCCACTTTTTGTAGCCTAATAGTGAATCACTAGTCATGTATATTTGATACTCAGAATTTTCTTTAGTTTCTTCTACTAGCTTTTGTCACAAGGATTATTCCTGTATTCTCCTCTGGCATGCAGTAAAACAGTTTCCAGTGCAGTTGCTCAAGATAAATTAAAATACAATTATAAATTATCCATGCTAGGTTCTTTTCAAGTCATGGATACAATATTTCCCATTAATTATTGCTACTAGTTTCATTTTTTAGTCACTGATAGACTTACGGAATTTAGGATGATACTAGATGGTGAGTTCTAATTATTCCATGCTGTATTTCCATAATGACGTATATTGTTTTAACAGCAGGGATCTATTTTTCAGGTGCTTCATACCAAATGTTCTCTGTGTGTCAGGTAACTTTTTTGCAAACTAACATAAGAAAAAGTTAGAAATAATCCAAAGCAAGAGAACATTGCTATACTCAAGTCCTACGTACCCATGCCACAAACAGGAGTTGGGGGGTTCCATTAACAGGTCAGTTCTTAAGGATTTCATTTAACTGTTACAGAGTAATTGGAAAAAATCTCCTGTTGCCTCCTTTCCCCCCCCCCGCCTCGTGAAGACCTTTCCAAGGCAGAACGAAAAATGAGCAAGCTATAAGATTTCTCTTCAGATATTTAGATTCCCAGGAATATGAAATGTAAATTGATTCCTGCTTTAAATGATAAATCTCTTACATTTCTTTTGTCTGTTCCTCCCCACCTCCCTGCTTCTTTTTCTAATGAAGGATAGTCTGTCTTTTTTCCGTTGTGCTTTCTTTCAGGTTCCAGTGACAAAGTATGTAGAAAACGCAGGTGCTAAGCAAATTGTCGCCCTAGTACTAGCACCTGTGGTGAGTGGGGCTTGGGATACTTTCAGATCTTGCAGCTATAAGGAGATACAAAGGAGAAAATGTATGTGGCAACCATAGGAAAGACTAAGTTCCTACTTCAGCACCAGGTCTTCTACTGCAACATGGACTTCTTTTTTGCCTGTTGCTACAAAGATGTCATCTCTTCTCACACCACAAGGCAAATTACAACTAAATCCTTTGTAGGCTTTTATTCTTTTAATCTGGGGCGAGTGGGGGAAGAGGAGAGGGAGGAGCAGCAAGGCCTGGTCTGCATATCTGAAAACTTTCACAGAACTTAAGTCAATTTGATCAGGCTCACATTTTTCTCCCACTCCACCCACACCTTTCATTATATTATTTGGCCTATTTGTCCTCTCCTAAACCACTTTATAGAATTTAACTAAACAGTTCCGTCATTCTCCAGTTAAAATTTATGATATATGAACTATATAGATATTTTTAATTACCTGTGCTGCAGTAGGACCTAGCAGCCTAGTCAAAACTGGGGCCATCTTGTTACTCACTCAAATGAAAAGATTGTCCCTACCCTTAATACTATATGATATATGGCATAAGAATGCCAGTAGTTAGTGATTTACAACAGAGACACAATGTAGTAGTGAGATTGATGCAAAAGTTTTAATTTAAAATGGAAGTGTTTTTATTTATGCTTACCATAGTAAGCAAGTGCAAAATAGTTAGGTGTATGTGTAATAACAAATCCCCAAACTTACAGCAAAAAAAACCCCTCAATTTCTAAGCAGCACTCTATTGTCTAATTGCAGCTAATCTTTCACTAGATTTCACTCTAAATAGAAAAAATATCCTGCTTAGAAAGGGGAAGACAAGCAACTACCTCAAAAGCTGGGCTGTGAATTTCTGGAATTGACTAGCAGGTGATGCTTTGTGGACTTGCATAAGCCACCCCCTTCCCTCATGACTAAGCAGATCACCTCCATGCCATGCAGTCTGCACATTCAGGACAAAGTCTATGAATTCAAGTCTATGAATCCCAAAGTCTACTCTGCTGGTTGATAATTAGCAATTTAAAAAACACGAAGTTTACGTAGCTTTGTGTATGTATGTTCAGTCAGAAGTATGCTTGATGAATGCTAAGATTAACATATATGTATGGTTATATACATACTTGTAGGGTATATCTGTGTGTAGGTAATGTATTAACCCTATGTTATAGAATGACTTCCTACTTATCTCAGTAATGTTGAAAGGCTATATATAACATCTGATAACACAATATAATAAATATTGGATAATATCCCAACAGAGGAAGATACGGGACACTCCACGGTATCAAAAAAAGATGATGTTGGTTTATTGGAAGATGCATAGAGTCTAGAAAAAAAAAATCCCAGCTTCATGCAGGTCAGTAGTGGTTCTGCTGTTTCAGTAGGGTTAGGTTTTCAATCTACATGCAGTGTTAGAAATGTTGTCCTATATACAGCTTGCTTCCATGCGATTACTGTTGAAGTTGGTCTGTGGCTTTAGCATACTGAAAATATAGGGTCTGACTCTTAAGTGAATTGCTGTTTGCTCACTGAGAGTAAATGCCTGAAATTAAACAGCCATGAATACATATTATAGCAGAAGTCCTTCGTGCTTTTCTTTAAATTATTGAAGAAATGCCAGTGTAATGGGAGTAGTATATTTATCTGCCTTTTGTTCTGGAATTTATGTGATCGGTTTCTTAAAGTATTTTACCTCAAAATGAAATACTAACATTTTGATACAGACATTGCAGTTGGTATTAGTTTATTCTAGACCTTCAAATTAGACACGAGTTCTAGTTTTGGTCTTATAACAGCTGTTATGGGAGGAAAATATTATACTTCATGCTGTTTTACAGGTTATTGGAATTTCATGAGCTCCACAGGGACTCATGTCTTTCCTCTTTATCACAAATCCAATTGTGACATGTTTTAGATTCCCTTTTGCCAGAATCCTATATTTTTTTATAGGAGACCTCCCGCTGCAATTCCTCTGACTTACCTGTATGTATGTATAAAATTCTAAATAAGTTGTTTTCATACAAAGACTTTTAGCTGTGATGGAATAGGCATATAGAATAATCGAGTGATGGAAGTTTTCTTATTGCATTTTGTGTTTTTCCGCTGAGTTTAAGCAAATTACTTTCCGGAGAACTTCGTATTTGCACAAAGTAGCCCTGCCCAGAATTATGATCTTGTCTTAAACTTTTTACACAACATGTGATTACACTACATTGCATAAAATAGGATTTTATGTTATAATATTGCATTATAAGTCCACAGTACTTGTGTGTTTGTTTAGATTTATTGAACAGAGATGTTGTGTAACTGCTGTAACTACTCAGGGTTGTGTAGCAGCAATTTTGAAGTTTGAGAGGCTTTGAACTTAGGTTGCTATCTATATACAAATAGAATGATGTACTTTTTCAAAATTTATGCTAAGGGAATATTTTAATATTGCTGGGAAATAAGCTCTCAACCATGGCGGTATGAAACATATGTCAGACTACCAAAGGAGTCACTCTGTTACACCAAAAAAGGGACTATGTAAAGAAAAATGTTAATTATAGGCTGTAACACTCACACCAAGATCTTCTAGTAGGGGTGGTCAGAAAAACAGGTTTTACTACCTAGACCTGGTGCTTTGTGGTGCTATCTAATATGGGGGCTTGTGGAAAAATGCGGCCACTTCTATTTACTGCCATTCATAATGTACATATTTCCTCATGATAGGTTTAGGTACAGACTTTTTATGTCTACAGTAAATAAAACTGAAGAGTTTATCCTTTCATCTTGAATATGTTTTACTTGGAGTTCACTGTTCCCTACAGTGGTATTTCAGCTACAAAATTTTATGCTGAATCTCAGTTTTTAAGCTTAATAGAAACATGTTATAATGTGGTATATTGCTAAATTGACTTTTAATCCTATGTAAGAATGTAAAAAAAAAAAAAAAGTAAAATTTTTTTTTCAGTTCCACCCAGAGGAATCTGTAGATGAGCAAGCACGTGAGGGCAAGAGGTTGCTTTATATACACAGAATTTTATCTGTATTCTCTAACCTTAATCAGGACTGTATTTAATGGAATCTTGAGAAATTCTGAAGACGCCACAGGCTGAGGTTCTCATTCCCTCCAGGACGAGGAAAAATCATTTTATCTATTTGCTTTCTAGCTTGTAGTATGTCTGAAAGAAAGTTCTTGCACTGACCTGGTGATGTAGCTATTCCTCCGATTCTGCTGAAGTTAACCACTGGTTAGTAGATGGATTTACTTTGTTGAGTCATTTAAGTTCTGTGAGGATTTTACTGCATTTCTTCTCTGTCATCACCCCTAGATGCCATCATTTGCCCTTAAACTGCATATCTGAGATGCCTTATTTGTACATCAAGGCATGTTAGCATATTTGGTTTTTTAAAATTATTAGAAATATTAAGAAAAGCAGGCTAGTGTTTTAGTTATTTTAAATATCCCATAGTAATTGTCAACATAAGCAGAGTTTGACAAATGACTGTGTTTTGCAAGACACTCATGAAGGTATAGATTTTTTTATGTTTTGCCCGGAACATGATTAAAGAGTGTGGAAACAAAAGTTCTGCAAATATGCTTTCACTTTCAGAATTTCCAGCTGTTGCTGAAGATGGTTTGAGATGATAAACAAGATGAAACTTTAAGCTTTATTTAGAACAAAAGGATTTCACATTAAATCAGTTCTCTGAATGAAATATGTGCCATTAAAAAGGTTTATTTTCCTGGATTATTTTTTTTACATTTACACTAGAGCTATTGCCAGAATTGCTGAATTGGCCTGCAGTAGGTTATTTAGTAAAGATCTCAGCTAAGTATGAGAAGTTACCATTAACTGCAGAGTAACTTTCAAAGTTAATACTACAAAAGTTTATTATGACAGGTCCTGAATTTAAAATAAGAAATAAACGAACACTGAAGAACCACTTTGAAAGGTTCAGGTTTTTAACTATGGTTTTAACGTATTTTTCATTATCAAGGCAATACAAAATAATTTCCAAAAATCCTATGGAAGCTTAGTTAGTGATTCCTAGCTTTTTTTTTTTTTTTTTTTTAAATTATTTGGATGTTTGCACTTAAGAAACACTATTGCAAGCAAATTCCACACTTGCTTTCCATGGTTAGCTTGCCAATTGATCTTGGTTCTGTTTTGCAAGCTTCTTGGAGTATTCGCTATGATGTGAGCTTACCAATTGTCTTGAACTGGTTAATTGTTTTTGTGATGCAGAGAAGAACATTATGGCACGATGAATAAGAGACCCAAGAGGGTTCCTTACACAGTTTCCTTTGGGCACTGCCCAAAGACTTGTTCTTTGGGTCTGCCTCGTGATCAGGCTGGCTAACTTTACCCAGTTAAATTGGGTGCGGCGGATATTTATTATGTTCACAATATCTTGTTTAGTTTGGGGTTTTTTACAATAATCCAATACCCTATACGTGGAATAAAATATATGCTTGAAATCATCTCACTGGTTTAGGTTTTACATGGGCTAGATAAAATAAAATATCAGGTTATGCAAGTTACTTTCTGACATAGGTAGTGACATTTGAGGAATTATTTTCTTAAACCAGGATTACTAATTTATTAAGAAATAGTTATTACAGCACAGTTAGCGTAGGCGGGAATTCTTGACAGTGCTTGAAGAAGTACTGGAAAACCCTTCAGTATCAAGAACCTATTTTTCCCCCAACAAAGATGTTTCTTTGTAGACATGTTGTCTTGAAAAATTTTGGCAATGAAAATGTTAATCCAGAAATAGAATATGAAAAATATATATTTTCCCACAAACATACCTTCATGTTTTAATTTATATTAAAAAAACACTCAGCACGCTAATGTAATAGTTCACAGTAACTGATCCCATTATGAAATGAGTCTGTGCCTAACGGTCTATCCTTGTTTTTGTTGTTCTGTGCATTGGAATATGGTAGCTGTCAAATTTCTAATGAGTCACAGTTTTGTTAAGAAAGGCATTTTTTTAATGTAAGAAAAGAGTTACACACATTACAGTGGCCCTCTGAGCGGTGCATAATATGCTGTTTCATCCTTCATGATGTAATGCTGAGGATGTGGAAGTCATGTGCATTTCTTTCTATTCTTTTAAGGGTCACCAGGGTGCCAATTTTGAGTAGGTGAGAGATCAAATGAAAAACCCAGAAAACTGCTTTCTGTATATTTTATCGATTCTGTTTTTAAAAGATAAAAAATATTATCAACAGTGTTCGACTTCTTTACAAACTAAAGTATCCATAAGACAAAATTTGTACCAAATAGGTGGGGTAATGTGTAATGTTAAGATAGGCTCTGGCTTTAAAATATTGTGAAATAGCTAGAATATCTTTAATCTTAACAGAGGCTACTGGTGTTCAGTATGATTAGATTAGTTGCGGTGGTGGATTAAGACAGGGATCAAAGGTAAATGTGGGACTTTGGAGGCCCAGCAGAGAAGAGAATTGGGAGAAGTGAAAAAGCTGTTCATAATGAGTATCAGGAAAGGGAATTAATTAATTAATTAAAGGGAATTTCAAAGGAAGGCAGTGGGAAGATTGGCTAAGACGCCGTTGTTTTTCTTTATTTATTTAGCCCTTTTTATGTTTGCCAAAGAAGATACTAAAAAGCAGGGGATATCTTTACAAATACAGATGTTTGAATTTCTTTCTCGAAGTTTAAAGTTTATTGTTGGAACCTTCTTGATTTTGAATTCTTCTCTCTGGTCTCTTATGAGATTTTTCAGCTTTTCTTGGTTTAAGATATGCTGACAATGCCATAACGTGGTCTTTCACTGTATTTTGGCATTCCTACTCATTGTTCTTTTTCTGCCCAAGTTTGTTCTGTTTTTTAAATCTAGCCTTATTTATTACTCCTTTGAGAACAGGAACTGTCTGATACGCTAACAACAAGTGACAGCTTTCCTGTCACTAAGGACAGGAGAACAGGCAGTGAATATTGCTGAAGTCTGAGGTAAGTTTAGAATAACAATAACTTGTACATACACTGAAATTGATATACTGTAGTGTGAGTACGTTCTCTGACGCAGGCTGTGCAACAGATTCCTGTCTCCTCCCCCGGCCACTAACAGGAAGGCACAGCACAATGTTATGCAGCATGTGGCAATTTTAAATTTCTGCTGAAGCTTGACCCTTAGACAGGAGGGTGACTCTGTTGTTGTCACTGATGAAATAACTGCACTGCAAATCTCCTTAAAATGTCAGAATGAATAGATTTAAACTAAAAAACAAAACAAAACCACAAGAAATCGGTAGAGAGGAAAACGGTAAGAGACAGCAGGGCCATGTCTCATTTTCCTACCCAAGTCTGCATTTTGAAGGGAAGAATAAAGGAAGGAAAAGGTTTGAGGGGAATAAGGTGAGATACCCAGTGTAAGGGGGAGAGATAAAGTAGCAAGTCTAATTTTCCTGGAAGGAAAGCAAAAAAAAAAAAGCAAGGGGAAAGAAGAAATTGATGTAAGTATGGTTGCCGCTTTCCTGACAATTACTCCAGGAAGGGCTAATGAATGCAGTAATTATACCTGGCAGTTACTCTATGGGAGAAAGGAATTCTTTGGAGTTCAAAACAGTAAGAGCGATACGGTGCTCATTTAGTTATGAATATGGAAATCAAATAAAGACAATATAGGCTAAGCACTAAATAGCACTGTTTTCTGATTCTGGTATGCCATATAAACTGTTGTATAGTCCTCAAGGAGAGCATCTTCTGAATAAGAATTTCTGAAATGAAATTGGAGGAAAAAAATGGGAATATCTACTGCAGAGATAAGTGTTGTATTGGGAAGAGATATTGAGAGAATCCATAGGATTTTCCTCCCTTCAGATTCTGTGGGAATCTGAAGGTTCCCACATAACAGGTTCCCTTATGCCCTTTGATGCTGTCCAGTCTATGCTGAAGAATAGTCAGTTTTCTTCTGCAACCATAGGGCACGTGGATTATTTAGCTCATAGAAGCTGGGAGTGATTTCGAGACACGTACGGTATCCAGTATGTTGTTAGCTATTCTCAGAGCAGGAGATGAGATAAATACTAAGCAAGCAATTTCCAGTTTGCTATAGTATTGCCACCTTTATTTTGTGGGCTTTTCAAGGAGCAAAATATTTCTTTTGTTTTCATATGACACAACGGTAAAAAAGGTAAATGCCTCTGATAGATGTCAATTACAGGAATTTGATAATTTTACTTGCGTTGTCTGTCTGAGTATCAAGAATGTAACTTGTCTCAGAGTTTTCTGTCTCTGGAGTTTCTTTTTGCATAGATATAGTATTTCACTGAAATGAAGTGTGAGATTGGGAAAAATAGTTCAGTACATTTTATGTTAGTGCTTAATAAAACAGTGTACAAAGGAAATGCAGATTTATGAGAGTTCTGGAGTCTTAGTCACATTCACAGTGATGCTGAACGCCTTCAGAATTGCATGCTTCCCCTTCCTGAAAGCTAAGAATACCTACTACATGTATTGCCAGCTTGCAGGCAGAAAGTGGGACCACATTTAAGAAAAAAAAAAGCTGATACATAATTAAATAACTCAGGAAATTTGAGGAAAACCAAAATAGAACCCCAAAGCAATCATATTCCCTAGTCTCAGAGATGTCTAATTGAACTCAAACTCTAGATCCATACTAGTAAATTAAAAAGTGCTGTAACTTGGGCACAGGCTCATGAGCTAGATTGTTAAATGGTTAAATTTTTAGAATTGTCTCTGATCCAGTTTTAGCCCAGCCAACTAACAGCCATTCACTTCCCAGAACTTTGGGAGTTAGCATGGGCCGTGGACCATTTACAACAGGCCTTTTAGATATTGCCACCCAGTTCTGATGCCTAAGAGTTTGATAATGTGAGTGGAAGAAAAATGATCAGAGTGAGAGTCCTGGTTCTCTTTAGTTGATTAGTGTAGCTGAAAGTGAATTCCTTTAAATGCCTCTCAGATTTGTTATAATTTCCTTTTAAGTTTCTTCCTGCCTACGGACCAAGATGAGCTGTGCTTAATGTTCCATTCGTAGATTTTTAGCTCAAAAAAATTTAATAATTTATAACTTGGGGATCTTTGTAAGCTTGAAAGCTTGTGGCACACAAGAAAGCAATGGAAAGTGCATGGTTGGCATTTTATGAAAAGAAAAATTTGTAAGTCACTTTAGCCTATGTTGTCTGTCCATTTGGCTTTCATATAAATAAATAAAAATACATATAATGTGAACCCCAAAATTTTAAAATACTCCTAAATTTTTTTTTTCTAACATCTGGTGAAGGATCATGTTGTTATCAGAGCTTGTTTTGCGTGATGGCAAAATTCTCTTTTTATACATCTATCCTGAGCAGAATTTAGTAGAATACTTGTATATGACATAGTCATTACTCTGAAAAATATGAAAAATACTTTGAAATTTTTACTGTCCTACTGTCTGCTCCAAGAACTATAGATAACTTACATTGTAACTCACCTTTAAAGAATACATTACAACTTGTTTGCTCTGAAAATTCCTTTTGGCTCAAGTGAAAGTACACAGCGCAAACAAAGTTATGAAATGTGTACACAAGGTGTGAGAGTAGATGGTTATACTTGTGTATAACTTTACGGTTCTGATCCTTCAGGGTAGTCACTGCTGTCTCACCTTTGTGCTCACCATCTCATTGATTTGAATGGGATTACATGTGAGTATTAGGGCCAAATCAGACTGACTGATTTTCCCCAAATAGTGTCAGCAAATAAGTCATGGATTTTTTTTATTTTTTCATTAAATAGAAAGCACAGCATTGTAAAATCTAAACATCTGTTTAGATGGACATGTATTTTAAGACTTGAAGATTTGAGAGCTAAAATATTTGACAATGTGGCCACTGTTTTAAGCCTCATTTCTGTTGTAAAAGTTGATAAATGTTTTGACTTAGAATCCTTTCAGCTGCGTCACTATCAATTAAATTAAAGGAGCAGAAAATACCATGTTTTCTTAAAACTTAACAAAGATACAGCAAGAACCTACTATAGCTAATTAAATAGAAGAAGCATTCAAGAAGAAATATAGAGTAAGTTATAACATTTTTCAAGAGGATGAGGCATAACTTACTAATAAAAATATGCCAAAGCACAATGTAAGGTGAAAATTTTAGTATTTTAACTTCAAATAATTGATAGGCAATCTCAGAAACAGCATGTAGAGAAGGAAGTTCTGTTTACCTTTGCAAGAAGGACATTGTCTTGAATATGGGGAAACCAGAGATGGGGGAAAGCACGGCATGAAAATTATTTATACAGGAAAAATACCCTAGGGCTTCTCAATCCTTTACATTATTCTTCATTAAAGACTAATTTTTAAAGTATTTTTTATAAACAAACCAGTGCCATTTTTAACCCACCCCAAGCTGGATTAAGTTAGCCCCTTATTCCATGCAGTGTACACAGCAGCACGACCACAGCCAAACTGGATCAGGAAGAGTCATCCAGAAATGCAAAGTTCCATAAGATCATTTTCTGTTTTCCAAATTTTAAAGGCATATTTTTTTCAAATTGCTCCACCTTGGAAAATCTTAGCTAAAACAGGAATGAAACCATAAAAAATGGATATCTGGTGTGTTTATGTCAAGTCAAATCAAAATTTTCAAACTTTAATTATTTGTAATGAGGGTAAGAGTAGCACAGAAGGACAAATAAAAGAAATAGTGTGTGTATTATCCTGGCTGTTAAAAATTATTATTCTGCCCTTATACAAATTGCTCTTTGAACGGTATAACCAACTAAGTTACTTTCCTATGGATATGTCTTTTAGGAATTTTTCATTTGGATCTTCTGATATTTACTACAGGGTGAGCTCAAACTGTTAGTGGTGACACTAACAACAATGTAGGCATATTGCCTTAAAACTCCTCTACACTGTAGTTAGTTCTGGCTGAAACAAGCCAATGTTTTCCAAAGCTCTTGGGGATGAAGAGAAAGAGACCAACAAAGACACGCAATAGGAAATAGCAAATATTACAAGCCTTGTTTCTTTAGGATTACATTTATCAAATGAAAAATTAATCTTTTAGTGGTCATTGTTTAAATTAATCTGCTAAACAAATATTGATGGAACCATAATACGGTTCAAATTGCATTTAAGTTTAAATTTTAAAGTATTCTGCATACCTGTGGGATGTACTGGCCATCTTCAGGAGCCACTGAAGTATGGTCTTCTTGGAAAGACCTTTCAGAATTAGGTTATATCTTAGTTCATATTATTACAAGGAACTAGAAGCACCAGAAGTCCCACACAACAAATATGTTCCCTTCTGGCAAATTAATCATGGCTTCCAGAGGAGAAGGCACAAAAAAGCATGCAAACAGTTTCAGTTTATTCTTAATTACTTTGTCAATCTTTTGACATTTCCTTTCCTCTGTATTTGAACCACCAAGTGTTATTCAAATTTGTCCCAAATTATAAATTCATATAGCCTGAAAGTTTTTCAAGAGAGTAAAAAAGCAGTTTGTGGCCTCCGGGAGAGTAAATTCCAGGGTTAATTTATAACTAAAGCAAATGTATCTATAAAAAGAAGAAAAGCTCCATAAGAAATATGCTAACAAATGACAAGAAAAAAAAAAGGCTTGATAAAAGATATCAGAACTTGTTTGGCACCAGTGATTTTATGACTGAGGAATTCAATTATAGGTGTGTTGGGAGTACCAAATCACAATTCTTTAAATTACTAATGGGAGACAAAGCTCTTTATCATGGTCTGACTGTGAACATGCAATGTTCAGTCCTGCCCTCTGTAAATAAACTTTTAGTGCTCACAGTATGCATCTGCATTGGGAGTCTCTGGCACCAGAGTTGAAAAAGATACACAATTTCTGTTGAATCACTTTTCAAACACGCCTGCTGATACACTCTTCTATTACAAACGCTGGTAGCCAACAGATCTCTTCCTGGAAGGTTGTAGTGTTCAGCTTGTATTTTTTTCCTTTTATATCATTATCATTTTTCTAGAATCTTGGTAGATTTGTTTGCAGGAAAGTGTATATATGTGTACCCTACAGAGATAGGCAGTAAATCCCATCAGTTTGGATTTGTTTACTCCTTTGTTAGATACGTAAGTTTCATAGAGGTCTTTAACCTGTGATGTAGATAATGATTTTGTACTTACCCAAGAGAGGCAGATTAGCCTCAGATCAATTGCAAATTAACTCCTACAGTCTGCCTATAATCTAAATTCGTTTTAAGGCTGTCTGCCGCTTACTTGTTAGAGTAATAAACCCGTATCTCTTTCAGTCATTGAAAGAGGAAGGGTTGTTTCTGGAAATGCAAATTTAACTAATAGGGATATCCCCCTGTTAACAGCTGTTGCAGGAAAATTTAAAGGACCGTGTTTTGTTTGCATGGCCAAATTACAGCAGACTATCTGCATCACTGCCATGAGAACTGCCGACTGCTGAAACTCATGAAGTTGGCTGAAGTTGTTTTAGGAATCAGTTGAATCTTTGTATTGTTTTGATGAACATGTCATTGCTGACATTCAAATATTATCATGATGAATTCATATTATATTGCATTATTTTATATTACATTTTGGCATAGTTATAAGAACATAATATGCACGATGCCTACCCAAAGTTCTAAGTCTGCAGACTACTTATGCAAAAAGTTAAAGAAATAAGGAGTTTATTTCATTATAATTTTCTTTTTTTCTTTTGGTATCTGAGCAAAACGTTGTTTGCGTAGCAAAGGCTTAGCGCATAAAACTTTTACTCTGAATATCCAAAAAGCAAATTATTTGGTTTTAGCCATCTCTTTATTGACCCTCTGATTTTACTTTCAGTGAGAAAATTGTTCTCTCCTGAATAAAAACTTTTTAAATAAGTTGTTAGTTTTTGCAATCTTGGTCATTTTAAAATTTTCAAATATAAGCAGCATCATTCACCTTCTGATTATTTAATTTATTATCTCTGTGGGCTTCACTGACATAGAGAGAAAAGGGCTGAGAAATGTTGAATGCATCTGCCTTAAACTATTTAAAAATGGTTATTATATATCAGGATTTAAACACTGACGCTACCCTGATCCTCTGAATGCAAGGAGTCCGTAGGCCTTCAAATTCCTCAAAGCTTCATCTCAAATGACACTGAAACAAACAAAAAAAAAAATAATGGGTGAAAGATTCAGGGAAATACCTTTGTTATGTTCCTGGTTTTTTCTTAGTTAACGTACCGCATGACTTTCCTCTCAACCTCTAGGAATGCATTGGATCTCTGTCAAGACCACAAAGTTGTCCGTACTGTAGAAATGTATGAAAGTTGTCTCTATACGGAGTTGCCATTGCTCTTTTCCTTATCTGTGAAGGAAACACAGCAACTCCCACTGGGGAAATTTCATGTTAACTTGATCTTAAAATAAAAAATCAAGGGAAAGGTCATATCCTAATAAGCTGTGCAAATCTAAATTCCCAGGGAGCTTCAGAATGACATTGTATGACTAGGGCATTAACAATTTTCCAACAATGTATTTTTGAACTGCTTCCAATAGTGTTTTTAACATCCGAGAACAAATAGTAAAATAAAGATACAACTGGCAAGATACAAGATCCAGTTGAGCTCTGTGATTCACAGGCCATAGCCCATTGATAATCCGGGGGCTTTGTATCTGACAAACATAATGGAATAGGCAACTTTTTCTGCTTTCATTGAAGTGTAATTCTTGTGAGGAAGCTATTTATTGATCAGTTCATGTATTATTGTGATCTTAGTATCAATAATTTCTGCTTTTTTCCCTGACCTAGAATTGTAGACCAACGATTTCCTCAGAATGTCTGAGGAAGAAGGAGGTTCAGTTTGAGAGCCTGCTTAGTTTGGTAGGTGTGCTTGCGTTGGCAGAGATTTTGAATACATTATGTTCAGGTATTGACCAAGAGGTGCAGAATTCCTGACTAAAAACACATACCATTGTTGTTGTCCCACAAAAGGTAAATTAGGTAACTGTTAGAAATCTTACAGGCAGTTTTAAAGGAGCTGGTATTTGGCTCCAAATTATCTTGTCTGACTCAGTGAGCATATTATGTAGAGTTATACAAAATAGTCTACAGCTCCAAACAATGAACCGTGTCTGGTACCGGTTACCATAAACAGTTTAGGGATTCTCAAAATACAGAGGACACCATTGGCTAATTGTATTACATTTCCATAGTGTGCCAGACATGTTTTATTAGCCCATCCTTTACTTCGTTAGGGTGTACCTGTATAAAGCTATGAGGCGAATACCGTCTTCTTGTAACCCAATGGAAACTAGTTTCTGCTTCACAAATAGTTTAGTGTTTAACCGATTTTTGTGATGATCTATTGATAGTGAAGGTGAGAGATCAAAACGAGGTTTTTAATTCCCAAGCTCTCCCAGTTCAGATGGGTGTAATGGAACTAGATTATAGTTATCCTTGCTTTCATCCTCATCATATCCCTCTAAACCCTGTTGGTGAAGGGTCACCTAAGCTGCCGCAAAACAATTTCTTCTTTTGTACAGAGTATAGTAATAAGGTTTAAACCAGATGTTCACACCTTGTTACGCAAAGGACAGGAAGCATAGGGTGTGGGAAGCATTCTGCTGCTGAAGACCCCTTCTGATCTTTTGGATTAGAGGTGGTTCAGAAGGTTTCAGTGGGACTTTTGCGTGCACCGTGAATGGGAGAAGGGTCTAACCTTGATATTCAGCTCTCCATTACCCTACATTGCACTGGATGGGATCCAGATGGCCCTTAAGAATTATTTTTTTTTTGGTGATAATCTCGGTAGTATTTTAATGTGATTCCTTTTAAATACAACTGAAGCTTTCAAGATATCGACCATCTGTCTTGTGATCAAGCTTCAAATTCAGCATTTGCAAGTGATTTTTGTTTAGCAATTAAAAAAATAATTGGAACAGTAAAAAGTCACAGTAACTTATCCTCAGTCTATATCAGAGCCACATGATATTTAGCTGTTCACAAGCCTGCTTGAGGGGTTATGAAAAGTCA